>CM077593.1:118541412-119141412 GCA_039654915.1 Aquilaria yunnanensis
AAAAATCCTTCTCAAGTTACTGCCTTCACTGATTTACTGCTTCAATCTTAGATCCCCCTACAGCTAAGCGATCTTTGATTTCTTTGTGCCTTCCATCCAAGGAACTAAGTGCTTCGAGAGATTTTTTACTCTTATCTTAGAATATACCAAAGGCAGTTGATGAATCGACCACTCGTTATAAAAGCTTTTCTATCTGAGCATTAGCATTATCAATGGTGTTAACATGCAAATTTATCTTCTCAGGAAAAGTTGCCACTTGTGAAGTATGAATGCCAGATTCTGTTTCACTAGAAGCAAGCTCCCTTTGATTCACCTTTGGGTCCAACGACTGCATGGCTTTCTGCCGCTGTGAAAGGTACACCTCAGTTTCTTTTAATAGAGAATCCATCTTTTCAAATAAAGGGGAGCAGTCGACAAAGAAACGTTCGGTCAAAAGCTTCATAATTTCATCCTTCCTGTAATGCTACCAATCTTATAGTGAAGAAAACCCATTTTGCAAAGTAGTATCACCTTCCTTCTTCAAATAGTCTATGAGGCCATGGTAAATAATTTCTCTAATGAGATCTGCTGAGGCAAAAAACTCCTTTGGCATGCTGGAAGCATAAAAGATTATTAGCACAATTTGTGAGTTTCCTTACAATTTGTGAATGTCTTGCATGGAGAAGCTACGACCTGGCCACTCGAGACAACTTTCACTTCATCTTTCTCATTTGAATTGTCTTCTATGGCACAATCAGATAAACCATCTAGAGCTCTAATCTTCTCAATCCTATGTGCCAAGTCCTCTTCAGAAAAAATGTATTGTGATTTTGGTACATCAGGAAAGACTGTAACTAGGAAAAATTAGACAAACTAAAGCAAATGAACAACAAAAATTGTGAATTAAAAGAAAAAGAAGATATTTACCCTTATTAAGAGACTTCGGGGACATGCTAAGACTGTTCCCTAAACTTCGACAAGACCAAGAACATTTGTTGCTTGAAGCTTGCATACTATGTTCTGGCAAAAGCTACTAACGAGGTTTCAACTTGATCCTCTTTCCTGTAGGGGCCACTGATACTCCCGTCACTGGACACTTCTTCAGATTTAGGCTTTGCTCCTTAACTAAGGTTAGTGGAGCCTTGACATGAGATAACTCGAAGTTTGGGTTCTTGATCTCCAACAATGTAGAAACTGCAATTTTCTGCAAAACAGGGAGTACCTAATTTTTCCACCAATTTGTATAGCTCAGGTCAACTTATAAGCCAATGGTAGAAGAAAACTTGGGGATGTGGAACTTAGCACCTGTGCCAGTTTGAGTCAAAGACAACCAAGCTTCATATAAGGAGTCAAGTCAAGAAGGAAGAGTAGTGAGTTTTGGGTTGCCATGAAGCCTCTGAAGAAAACCATACTACCAAGCAAACCGATGAGGATTATAGTACTCCGAGATAAAGGTATTGTTTCGACGATATGTCAAGTACCCGGGATGAAGGCTCATCATGAATTCTATTGTATCATGCCCTCTTTTCCTATCATCAGCACACTTTCCTAGATTTATTGTAGCCAACATAAGATTCCATGAGAAATCATGAGACGAAGGTCCATTATGTGGCAAAGACCTACAGTTAGCATCAAAATCTTTCAAGTGTTGATCAGCATTTAAGGTTCCATGAATCTGCTAGATGAAAGGACAATGAAAATCTTTGCTCATAGTGTCATAAACTTCTTGTGGAAAATGTAAGCCAGCCCAAGTATAAAGGAAATGACCAGGAAATGTTATTTTCACCCTTCCAAGATTCACAGACTCTTCTTCAAGCTATTCAGTCTTAGAAAGCACTTTATAAATGCATGCCAAGACAGGAGGTACCAAACTAAAAGTGACTCCTTGTGCCATCTTTGATGTAGGTTTGAAAGTTCCAGGCTGTAAGTCATCTTTGAAAGGGAGAATGTAATGACAAAGCCATAAAGCCAAGTAAGCTGCAATTTTGAGCTCATTACGAAATTTTGGAAAAGTAAGACACCCAAGCTTAGGGAAAGCCGGCAAGTCAAATGGAAAATCAAAATTCTGAGAAGTCATCATAAATGGTTCTTAAATTGTAGAATTTTAATGCATTGGCCGTTACGATCATACTTCACTTGAATTGCCATATGATATTGCTCAGAGGCACGAGGATTAGGCATAGAATCTTTCACTTTAAACCAAAAATCAATCCAATTAGCATGAGAAAACCTGTATTTGTTCTTGCTAGAAGCAATCTCTGAGAAATCCTTGAAGAGGTACATACAAATCTCCAGCAAGCCATCTGCAGCACGATCCATGAGCTCCATATAGCTTGGCACAACCTCTTCGTAATACTCTCCCTAGATGGAAAGGCCGCTGATCTCATGCAACTCTTCCAGAGCGACATGCCATTTTCACCTTCTAAACTGATGAAAGTACTCCTGCTAGGAGACTAAGCGTCAACCAAAGCACGATGCATCCTATTCGGCCGATGGTAGTCAAAATGCGCGGCTCCGATGGCAAAAGCTTAGTTATTTAGCCCGTTCATCCACAACAAACCACAAGTGTCAATAGTCCATTCCTTGTAACCACGTAAATATTGAATCTCACTTGTTAAATTAAAGGAAGAGCCCCACTTTAGTTAATAACAAGAAATAAACTCAGTAACACGCAGCGTGGAACATCATGGACATTGACATGGGACAAGGGAAGACACAAGGACAACTGACAATTTGGCAAGACAACATCTCCAGGAATCATATCCTTCTCTAAATGATACTTACTAAGGTTCGGCATGCTTCATTATTCAACGCGGCCTAGGTGCTCCATGACATATGGGGATGGCAATTGAGTGGGTTAAGTCAGGTTTAGGCCAGGTCATTTAGGTTCGGGTCTACTTGGGTTAGCATGAATTCGGGTCCAGGTCGGGTTCAGGTCAGGTCATTTGGGTTCGGGTTGATTTCAGGTTGCGTTGATTTCGGGTTCGGGTTGGGTTAGGCCGGGTTTATTTGGGTTTGGGTTCACTTCAAGTTTGGTAATTTTAGTCTTGGGTAACTTCAGGCCAACTTTCGGGTCAAATTCGGGTCAACTTTTGTATTCATATGGGTTACTGGTGTGAAGTCAAAATGATTGAATCTATTCAATTTTTTAAAAATTTAAATCAAATAATTTAATTTTTTGTGTGATTTAATTTAAATTAAAATTTCATTTTTAGTATATTTAATTAAAATATTCATAAAAATCTTCTTCATTATAGTTTAGTACATATTTAAGTAATTTAACATTGATAGTAATATTTGATTGTTTTTCTAAACCCATACCCTTTAACTATTCTTGTATAGATTATTCACATCTTCACCCAGCTATCACTTAGACATACACAACGACAATTTTGTTACGCTTATGTTTCAATGAATTTTCTTTGAAATTACAATGAAATACAAATCAAGTTCATTATCAGTGACTAAATTGTAAATTTTAAAAAATTTTGGGTGAAAGTGCAAAGATTTTAAAAATTTTAGGATTCATGTTGTAATTATTATGGGTGACTAAAATAAAATTTTTTAAAATTTAAGTACCTTATTGCATTATACTTAAAATTTTAGGGATGAATGTTGTAATTTTAATAATTGCCTATTAAGATAATTAAACTTACTAAATATAAAAATTACTTCTGTTGGAAAAATCCAAATTTCGGATTCACTAAATATGGATGTTTTTTCCCCAATTAAGATACTTGTAATATATAGAAGTCCTAAAAAATAGAAGTTACTAAATATGGAAATCCTTTTTCAAAATATGAAAATTATTAAACATAAATATCTTAAAAAAAGAAATGAAACTATTAAATATGAAAGTCTCATCTCCAAATATGAGACTTACTAAATATGAAAGTACCAAAAAATGGAAGTTAATAATAACAAAAGTCACCATTCCTAAATATAAAACTAGAAGTTACTAAATATGGAAACCTTCATATTTAGGATTGACTTAATATGGAAAATAATGAAATAGGGAAGTTAAGGTTTAGGGTGAAGGTTAAAATTGGGTATTATCGGGTTTAGTTATCGGGTCATCTTGGGTTCAGGTCAGGTCAGTCTCAGGTTTGGGTAATTTCGGGTTGGGCACAGTTGGGTTCAGGTTGTTAACTTTTTTAGTCAAATCGAGTCAGGTCGGGCTTAGGTTTGGGTGGGTTGATCCAGGTCATCGGGTCAGGTTCGATTTTGCCATCCCTAATGGCAGAAGAACCAACAAAAGGATAACGAACAACAAGCTTAAATGAGCCAACATCGCCTCCAGAATGTGGCTTCACTATGGCCTTTGGAAGTATCAAACATTGGTCATCTTTAGACTCAGTAATCCAATCAATCTTTACAAGCCTGGAAGCTGGTACAACTTTTGAGCGCACCTTCGGGACAGCCATCTTATAATAAAATATCCTACTGTGAAAAGAAACTTAATGTAGTGGCAAAAGCAATGGCAATCACTCCACAGCAAAAGGACTTAGACGGTTCATGATCCAAAAAGAGGCACAAAGACAAGGCTGAAAAGATTCGTCTTAAAACCTAAAAGGTTCGCCTATGTCCTTAGGATCTGAAAAGATAAAAAAAATTTCAAAATCAAAGTTTGGAGATGATCTATTCCTAAGCCATTGGTTCCCTAGGAATCACGAACTCTAGCAAATCAAGAAGTCCCAAAAAAAATTGAATTAGCCTTTTGGTTCCTCTTATTCAATAAGTTGAGGCAGACAAAAGGCCATTGTATGCTATGCCTTGGAGGTTTTGCTGGTGCCATATGATGCTTCGCACAACCACTGACAAGGAACAAGAAATACTCCAAGGTGTTCAACTGCAAAAGAAAAAAAAAATTTGGAAGAAACAAAATCAGCTTCAGCAATTTTGCATGTAAAAGAAAATGAAAAAAAAAAAGGAAGAGGACGAACTCCAGCAAAAAAAAAAAAAAAGGTTGGCAAATATCGCCACTTGCAACAAAAAAAATGTCGTGCATGAGGACAAAACAAAATTGAAGAAAAAGAAGTAAAAGTGAAAGAAACAACAGACGTATGAAGCAAATAGGAAAAAAAAAATGGGCAGGGGGAAAGAAGAAAAGTGTTCACGTGCCTACCTGGGGGAAGATAAATGTTTTTTTGGAAATTCATTCACTTTAGCCTGTAAGGCTGACCTTGCTTGACTGCACCTAAAAGAAAAGCACAGAAACTAAAATCGGACAGTGAAGCCAACAGCCACCAAGGCAAGAAGTACCACTAGAAGCATACTTGACCGGTTAACAAATCGTAAATTGATGCCAAATTTATGGTAGCTACTTGTTTGGTTCCATTAAGTTTGCAAAATCCAATTGAACTTGGAGATTAAATTCTAAACGAGTTGAAGCTCTATTTTGGATCAAGCATTTGTCACAAAATTAAAGACAAATCCAAGTTCTACTTCAAGATAAGTTTAATTGCTATTGGAACTCAAACTAGATTATTTCCTACTCAAATTGGAAATATACTTTATGAAGGAGACTAAAGTTGGTGCAACCAGACATATACCCCATGGCAAAATTCTTCTTACATCATTAAGGACACGACAAATTTTCTCATCAAGAAGAAAAAAATCAAGATTGTTATATTTATTACACCACTCAAAAAAGTGTATAAATAAATAATCTTGATGGGGCATTTGTAGACATTAAAATTTAATTGGGTTAAATATATATTAAACTCAATTTAAATTGTCTAGCCCATTTTTAAATTGATATCCAAAATTCAAAAGTCCATCAAATTTGGGAAACTACGAGTTCAAGAAACCTAATTTTTTGGAGCCCAAATGCATGCAAAAAGAGGTCTTGAAAGAAAACTCATTATACCATCTTAGCCAAAGTCCATTTTGGCAAATTGAGCCTCAAAATCTGAAATGACTAAAACTCATACATACCCATCATTTAGCTCAAATATTCTAAATTATTCTAGAATATTCCATTAATTATCCTTTTAAATCAAATAAATTGGATAATTAACTAAAGATAATTATCATATTTATTTTCTCTTAAGATAAATACAAGAGATAACTACATGATAATTATCATATGTGGCTTTCTTGAACTAAACCACATATTCTCTACACCTATAAATGGCCCCCCAAGGCCAAAAGTTAAAAAAAAAAAAATGGAGAAGCAAAATTAGATAAGAAGAAAAATCTCTTTATAAGAAGCTTTTTCCAGCTTGTCAAGCCGATCAAGTACAAACGTTCGACGAGAGTAGAAATTAACTCTAATAAAAATCAAATCCCAATTTTAAGGCCAAATTTGAAGAATGCAGTGAGGAACGTGGAGAACACGGGATAGCGCTGCATTAAGTTCAAGTTCAAATTCTGCGGAAGCGGCGAAGAACGTGAAAGATTCGTTTCTGTGCTGCTTCAAGTCAAACTCCTAGGAAAGCGGCAGAAAAATCTCAAACCGAAAAAAGCAGTAGGAACCTTGGTTCGTGTTCGTGTAAGGCAAACTCCGGAGTTCGTGTTCGTGTAAGACAAACTCCGGAGTTCGTGTTCGTGAAGAAACCGTTCACGTCTCCACCAAAAGCTTGAAGTGTTAATCATAAGATTGTGCAAATGAGAAGCACGCTAGAGAGTCGATCCCTCAAAATCTTTATTTTAAATTTCAATCTTATAACTTGTGCTGCAATTAATTTTTTGATGTAATTTTTACACATGAAATTTGTGCATACACTTCTATTTTCCAGCTCATAACAAAAAGACTTTACAGTAAAGTTACCATTAGACTCATATGACCAAATTAATTTGTCCTTCAAACCTTTGGAGGCACACTTCATTTCCAGCAATCTCATAAAATTTTCAAACACAGAGATCTCCCAATAAAAAAGTTTCCTTCTTAAAACAATGTTCCTTCTCCAAGAACCTTTTTTGCAAAGACCAAAATCAGAAATTGGGCTAGATTTTTTTACCACCAAAGCATAAATTCTCAGAAAAATGGAATTTCAAATTACCTCCTCAATCCAGCAATCCTCCTAGATGAAGCTTTATGATCTTAGGATTTCAAAGTGCTTGAATATCATTCTTCTCCATGGTGAATAGGGAGGTTTCATGTGAGCGATAGCTTGTAGGACGAGGGTTTGGATGATGGTTCGTGGTTTTGGTGGCAGGGGAGTCGCCGACAGGCAGTGGAAGGATTGCCATGGCTTTCACATTTTCTTTCTCTTTTTCCTTTCTTTTCCACGTTATTATAGCAGTTGACACTTAGGTAGGTGTTTTATGATTCATTGTATCAATTACTGTCAACCTTATGCTATGATGGCCAAACCTATTAAATTTGGAGGCTGAGTTAACTTGAGTCATACCATAGTTGAAAAGATTAAATGTCTGACCCAATAAGGTTTGTAACTACCAATATTTTCACCTACGGACGCCTTCTGGCTGCAGGTGCAGGTATACCCATTTCCTGATCAGCTTTAATTTACGGAGTAATTTTTTGGTTTAGTTTGTTTGTAGTATATACATGAACAATACCGCCAAGAGAAAAGAAAAGTTGGTATTTCAGTAAAGTGGCTCTTCTAAATTGTACGTTTGCGTCTTTTTCAGCACGTTTAGCAAATTTTTTATGATTGGTTGGTAACGAAAGTAGTGAATTTCCAACCATTTTTTAGCGCAAATTTTGCCATCAAGCGATTAATTAAGTAGCGAATTTGCTTGCCATTATGATGAGCAACTTTTTCTAAATTAATTGTAATTTGTTTTTAAAGTTTCTATTTTTTTCCATAAAAAACGGATGTACCACAGGCAATTGTCAGTTTTCTAGGATAAAATTTAGAATGATTATGAAAAGTAACAAGTTATCTAGAACTTTATAAGAAAACAAACGGGTCAAAGAAATAAGGACCGAAGGAATGTGGGTGAGGCTGTGAACAAGTTAGTCATAGGTAAAAGAACTATTAAAAACATTCTCAGATAAATAGGGGCAGAACCATATTCCTTTATTAAAAAATGGGCCAAAATAATTTTTTTTTTTAAATTATAGTTCTTATAAGAAAATTTGACCAATATTAAAAAAATGATTAAAATATATTTATCTTTAAATTTAAAAAAAATTAAAAATATTCTACAATTTTATGGGCCTTGCCTATGCTAGCCCTTTGTAGTTCTGCCCAACAGATAAACTAGTTGGTGAATTCCATGGTATTGAAGTTAGCATCCTAAAATCAAATCCCCGTTTGAGAGCGAAGAGAAATGAGATAAGAAGAAGTAATCTTCCCTTATGGTCCCCAGTCAGTGCGGAAAAAAAAATAAACAAAAAGAAATAGACTGATTACAATCAACAATTATACAAAAGTCCCGGTTTACGCGTAAAAGTGTGTTTTATTTACATCTTATTCTCATTGTCTCACCCATTAAGACGAAGAATGAATAAAACCCTAGTAATTATCACTATACTTAAAAAGAGAGAGAGATTCACGAGAATGGAATTCGATTCAACAACTGGATAACTTGGCTCATCGCTGGTCGCTCCCTTGGATTGTCCCTACTACACGAACATGCAATCCCCAAGTACTCCTTTACCTTGCATTCCTCCAATCCCTCCTTCCCAATATTCTCGTCCAACATCTCCAATTCCTTCTTCTCATCCACCATTTTCCGGGCCCAGACCACCAGGCCCACTTCCTTTCCTTCCACTGTGACTGGCCAATTGGGCCGCTTCTGGGTCACAATCTCGATCATCAGTACTCCAAAACTATACACGTCCGCCACCATTGTTGCCGTCGTGTTCCCTGCTATGTACTCCGGTGGCATGTAGCCCATCGTGCCTGCAACCTGTGTTGAAACGTGTGTGTACGAGCCCATGATCTGTCGGGCCAGCCCAAAGTCGGCAATGTGTGCCTCAAACTCCCGGTCGAGCAAGATGTTACTGGACTTGATGTCTCGGTGGATGATGGGCGTTTCGAGCCCGTGCAAGTAGGCCAGCCCATGTGCCACTCCCTTCACCACCTTCATTCTCGTGCACCAAGATAACGGAAAAAGCGATCCCAGCTGGCCCGGTTCATCCCTGGGAGACGTGTCGTGCAGCCATTGGTCCAAGCTCCCCCTCTCGATGAACTCGTAAATGAGAACGCGATCGAGGCCGGCGCAACAGTAGCCGAGCATCTTGACGATGTTGTGGTGCCGGAGCTTGCCGAGAGTCTCCATCTCAGCGCGGAACTCGCGGAAGCCTTGGAAGGCGTCGAGATCGAGCTTCTTGATGGCGACAGTGACGCCGTTGCGTAGGGTGGCCTTGTAGACGAGGCCAAAGCTGCCGTCGCCGACTATGAGGTCGGAGGAGAAATTCTTGGTGGCAGCGGCGAGCTCCGTCATAGAGATCCGATGGAGGGTGGGGTCGAAGGAAGCACTATCGCAGATGGAGAAGGAGGTGGGCTCGAGGTTGTTGCGAGCGGGTAGAGCCGGAGCGACGAAGCGGGTGGCGCGGTGTTCGGAGGGCTGCCGAGTGGATTTGCAGATAAGGATGATGAGGCCCAACAAGAAGGTCACGATGGCGAAGCTGAGAGCTGCCGCGAGAACAGCTTGAAGAGTCGAATCCATGGCGGCTTTAGAGATTGAGGAAGGGAGGGAAAGGTTGAGGAAGAGAGAATAAGAGAAGAGTAGAAGAAGAAAGGCAGGGACGCCGTGGGAGGTGGGACGGTCGTGGAAGAAAGGGAGGGGAGAGTCAACCCTGGTGGAACCGTAGGGAGGACGAGTCAACTCATGGGTGCTGGGATCTGGTGCATTGGCTTAATTAGGGTATGAGGTCCTAAGATGAATCGGCAACCGTTGGATTTTAACATCTTTAAGCATGAGCAGAATATTTGGTGAAGCATAATCATTGACATGGGCGTGTTCCTGAAGCTGGTGGGCTATCTCACTCAATCTTTGGTCTCTAACCTTTATATTTCATCTCTGGAGAAGAATAATCTTGCGAAGGAGGATGGTGGGTGTGGCCACGAGTTTTTGAATTGTGGGAGCTTTGTTGTAAAAGAAAAAATAAGTTTAGGTTGGGATTTAGCGCGTTGCCTTTTTAGGGTATGATTCATATAACTTTTTTATTTTTATTTTTTTTTGTTGACGTGACATTTTTCCACACTCATGATACTTTCAGTCCAAAAAAAGGACAAATGAAAAAAAAAAAAAAAAATTCTTTGTTGAGGTTGGGGATGAAAGCGGTAATAGGTTGGAGGTTAGAAACGAAAGTGGAACAAAAAGTAAAGGTTAGAAACCACAGATTCATTTAAACCAAATTTGGTGGCTCAAACATGCATTACAACTTTTTCTCCTTTTTCAAGGAAAATCCTAGTAACTAGGTCCAGGATCATAAGCATACCATTACCCAAAATATGACCAAGTCAGCAACCAAGAGACATTAGATTTAGTTAACAAATCAGGTTACTAATTTGTTGCCAGTAGAGCCTCTAATTACACGTACAAGTTTGATGTTCTGTCTCTAGATCGTGGTAGAAAATGGGTTGGGTTTTCTATGCAAGAGAAACCTTGAATTCTAACTTTGAATAAAATGACTTTTGGACAAATGACGAGAATAAAGCCCTGGTCTTCCGGATCATTAACCAATATGTCAAATCCAACGAAAATGGCGATGTTTCGCCGATGCATCCCCACCCAGCCCCCCTGCTTTGACTTTAGCTCACACCCAAACAAATTTGCCTCTGCTGTACCTCTGACTTGAATAGAAATGCATTTCATTCTACCAAATTCTAGCGAGTTATATAAAAATCTCTTATGGTTGGAAGGATCACTAATAGAAGTTGGTATCCTAATGGGAGAGTGATCTGAAGTTCTTCCAGAAAGACAACCAAACACATGTAACCATGGACTAGAAGAATCATGAGAGAATCGAACTGGAAAACACGCACTATTGCATTCCTCAAGCAAGGCATACATATAGAAATAATGCTCCTAGCTCTAACAAGGGCACAATTTCTGTGATCAATTTTTACCTATCTCTAACAGTCAACAAAAGACACAGCTGATCAGGACACTGCTAGTCCGTACAACTTTTTCCTCTCTTCCCTGATCAACCAATCTTGAAGACTAAAACTCCAAATATTTCACTTCATTGGTTGTCAACCCATCAGAAACTTTAGGCTGGTCAGGTGGCTTATGTGGAGTGCAGAGAATGTTCTTAACAATCGAAGAGAAGAAGTCGAACTCTGTCTTCAATTTCAAGCAGTGTACATTGATCCATTTCTCTCCTACACTCGTTGCCACACTATCTTGGTTGTCCCTCTCATGCTCCTCAATGGCAGGTCGAATTTCATCATATAAGGAACAAAGCTGAGAAGCAGCCCCATTCTTTATCTCCTGCAAAAATACATCAAATCTTAGAACCATGATACTCTTTCTGTGTGAGTGTGTGCAAGTCAGTGTTTAAACATTATACACACACACACACACACTAAGGCATGGAACCAGTAACAAAAGTAATTAGGCACTGATACCTCACACGCAACAATTTCTTCTTGTGCTTCCTTTGATGCTAAGAGCTGAGTAACCTGCTTGGCCTCTACTTGCTTCTGTGAAAGAGGTTTTGACTTTAACTTGGGGAAATCCCTTGATCTTTTCTTTGGAGTTGGTCCCAATTTAATGTGATAATTCCGGCATGTGCTGTTACTTCGAATGCGAGATATCATAGCATTCTTCTGAGAGAAACCCTTTTGAACTTCATTCGAGTATAATTTAACATCCTCAGTTGTCTCAGTTTTAAATGCATTTGTAACCCTCCCTTCCATTGGAGTTGCAGTTACTGGATTATCAACAAGAGTAGTGGCTTCCACCTGATTAACAGGTGCAACACCAATGTTTACAGTCACAACTGGTTCCTGCTTTATCTCAGCATCACTTACAAAGTTTGATTCACTGGATTTAATGAGCTTCTTTGCTGGCTCATCTTCTGCAGAATCATAAAGCGGAATTTTCTCAACTGAATACCTGCTTGCACATATGGTGGAATCAACAGCTAGGATAGTACAAAACATAAGTTGGATACATAAATGTACCAAGCAATGTCAATAAACTTTATATATGATCAAATATATGATCAATCAAAATATTCTTACTTTATACCTTAACTTTTGCGGAGTCTAGAATCACACAACTAAACTTAACACTCACTTCATCATATTTGCTTATGCTTTTGGTCTTTCAGAAATAGAAGAACTCCATAAAAGATTAAACCACTTACATGATATCATTTTTTTCTAACTCACTCAACATGTGGTCGTATTTCTTATCCTCTAATTCTCTTATTTCTTTTGAAAATCAATGTTTCATTCTTACGTATTTTCTTATTTTCTTTTCTTTTTTCTTAAACCAACTACAGTATAAAACTTTGTATGGAAACATTATTTAAAGAAATGTCAAGAGAAAAATGATTTGGAACATAACTCACTCAAAAGGCAATCACTTACCTACAACTTAATTGTTGTAGGTAAGCAACATCCTACCCAGGTTTCAATAGACAAATGAATACCCTTCTCAGTAGTGGAATCTTGATACTAAGTTGAAGATATTATGGTGTTGTTACTACCAGGTATCTCGAAGTAATCACCGGCATTGGGATTCTGGTCAAACCTTGTTCTCAAGTTTCAGTTATTTTGTGAAATCAATTCATTCATCTGCCATTTTCTCAACTACCACATTACTTTGTGAAATCCTGGTTTCTGGTTCTCTGCTTATCCTTGAGCAGTTTTTGGTGATACCCAGATGGAGAAAGAGTCTCCTTGTTGTTCAGCAGTGAGTGACAGAACAAAACACTGCTGCCTCCTCTGTTTTCACTGCCAGAAGACAAGTCTTTGCTTCCAATGCCTCCCACTCTGTTGGAATTGAAAGATAGGCTTATCTTCAGCTCTTGTTCTTCTACCCAAGCATCTTCCCTCAATATCAAAGCTTTGATTGGCTCTCCACTTAGTTCCTTGAGGTACTGTTCTTCAAAAAATTTGACAATCCAAGATCTACCTTTCAGCAGCAATAAGCGCACATACTGTAGTCCAGAAATTTGGTTGATAGAACCCACTTAGATTTGGAGAAAGATGAACCAGCACCAGTCCAACAGTGCCCCTGCTACAACATATGTTGGTGGATTTTGGCCTTCATGTCGAATTGATATTCATATGGTGGGAAGGTGACTTATGCTTTTGATTTGTAAGATAATTAGGTGTTGAGAACCGTCAAGCAGGAGGCTGAGAACAAGATCCAAAAAGCAATGAAGTGGTGGAGAAAACGATGGAGAATAAGTTCACTTGTCCAGAACAATGAACACAAGAACAAAGTTCGAGCAAAAGTCCAATGCCGGCAATTAAGACAAGAAACCTTGTAAATGACGAGAAATATTATTTACTATAATATCCTCAGCTTACTCCTACACTCCATTACAAGAACTGTACTCTTTTGTCTAGTGAAATGTGGATTAGATACTGTATTATAAGTTGCCTAACTATGTAAGCAAGGATGTATGTATGTGTAAGTTCTCGTACAACTATGTAAGCAAGGATGTATGTATGTGTAAGTTCTCGTACAACTATGGCAAGTAGGGTTGATAAAAATAAACAGGCAAACAGAAAAACAAAGCCAACCCAGTGGTACTCCATTCAAGCCGCATAAGTGTTGTCTGTTGCAGTTTGGACTTCTCTAAAACTGTGTGTAACCCATCCAAAGGGAACATTTGTTTTTTACGACTTCTGTTAAGTTTTATATCATCAATTCCTTTAAAATATTATATATAATCAGATAATTGATAAAAGGTAAACAAAAATATTAAACAAATTGAAACAACCTTGATAAAAATTTGGAAAATTTGTGTGCCATCATTAGAATAATAATAATAATAATAATAATAATAATAATAAATGAATAAAAACTACTACAAATACCAATGGTGGAACAACTACGGGGCAGGGGTTGCCCCCCCCCCCCCTCTCCCCCCAGAATTCTAAAAATGCATAGAATAGGAGTTTTGACCTGGACATATTAGGGACCGGATGTGAAATTTTGCGCCCCAAATATGGAGGAAGCATATAAAAATGGGGGCAGTGTGGCATGCAGTTGGAAATTTAGGGACTATGCGTGTAATTCTCCCCAAAGCAGCTAAAGTGCACATCTCCCGTAAGTGGAACACCATCGTTTTTTGTCCTCACCCCTTCTCTCTCTAAACAACGTTGTCTCCTCCAATCTCTTAACCTTGCTCCCTCAATTTACTGCAAAACCCCCAAATCCCCAAACGCTGGTCGATCGCGACCACTTGTGTCCTTCACTCCACTCCACAGCTCCATCACACCGCTCACGCTCAGCCTCGCCTCCTCAGTTGTCACCCACCCTCACAAACCACCCCCCCCCCCCCCCCCCCCAAAAAAAGTTCTAGTTCCACCCCTGACGAATATTGATTTTCTTTACAAAAACTAGAAGCGCGTACCAACCAAACAAACAGACCTGAAACACATTATGCGGGTACAAGCCAAATCAAATCCTTGCTCATGACACATCCTAGTCAAAACCGACTGCGCCATGGATACTTTAGCAAGAAAGTTTTTCATTCACAACGGGCTCAATAACCCCTGTCCCAATCAATGATTTTGGGATTTTATATTATCTATAAAAGTTTTCTCTAAAACACTCTTAAGATTTTGACTTTCTCAAAACAAAAAAAAAATGCATAAATATTTTGAAAGCTAAAGTGACATTTATGTTTACTTGATACATGATACTCGACAATACAACACACACAGGTTTTCCTAAACGTAGAATGACAAGTTTGAAATTTTCAGGATAAGTTGGTATATCTCACTTAACTCAGATGATTGAACAAAAAAGAGTTTCACTTCTAAAATAAAAAACAAAAAATCAATAAAAGAAACTTCTTTCACTAAAAAAGCTTGCATTTAATTCAAAATCTAAAAGGCCAACATTAGCTTGATTTTGTCTTCAGTAACCCCGATTTACTCTCATTTGATTTATACTGTTGATTGCGAATCACTTAACTAGAATTTTCTACTACTAAACAGAACGTTTCCAACAATAATTGTATGATATCGTAAACAAACCCTGCAAAAAATTCAATTACCAAAGGAGGTTCTTAATCTGTCCATACAATCTGTTCATCTTGTATTGGACTCTATGTATGTTTGTATGTATGTATGTGTATGTATGCATATATGTATGTGCGTGTGTGTGTATACTATTGTAGAATTCTGCTATTCAATTTCTTCTACTTGCATGTGAACCAAACTATATCAACACAATCAAAATTATAATCCGAAAGATTTCATGGTGGTTTCTTAACTTTTATACTACTAAATAAAACTTTTCCAACAATAGTTTTATGATATCATAAACAAATAATTCAATTATCAAAGGAAGTTGTTGATCAGTCCATACAATCTGTTCATCTTGTATTGGAACCTTTACACACACCCACACACACATGCTGTCGTAGAATTGTGCTATTCAATTTCTTTCACTTACATGTGAACCAAGAAACTATATCAACATAATCGAAATTATAATCCTAAAGATTAATGGTGGTTTATTAAACTTTTAAAAGAAAATTTATCAAACTTAAATTTTAATATTGCCTATTCAAAATTCAACGATCTCAGTATTTGCTTCAAAATATAATGTTGTAAATGTTTTTATCATAACTAAATTAACCATTCATCAGCAAAGTCAAATCTCTATGTAACTCAATATGCTTTGGGGGGCAAGAAACACAATCATAAACAAACGATTTTTTTCCCTTAAATTTTAAATTGGCAATATTAAAAGTTGAGTTTGATAAAGATTCTTGTAAAAAGTTAAGAAACCTTCATTAAATCTTTAGGATTATAATTAGAATTGTGTTGATATATTTTCTTGGTTCACACATGCAAGTGAAAGAAACTGAATAGCACAATTCTACAACAGCATACATACATAAATACAACTATATATATATATATATATATATAGTTGTATGTATGTATGTATGTATACATATATATGATGATAAAAACATTTGCAACAATATATTTTGACACAAATACTGATAACATTGAATTTTGCTTTCTATTTAATGAATCAATTGAGCAATTGAGTTTCCTCAACTGCTCACATATTTTGTAGCCACCAGCAAACCATCTGCATACTCATGTTTCAGAGGAAGCATTCGGATAGTTGGGGGGGAAATGCCTATCAACTAAGATGACAAACAGGAAACGTGCTTCAGAAGAAAGGAGTGATAAATTACCTTTCATCATCATCTTCCCACAGGTACGTATCCTCCTGCCAAAAGAACAAGGCTCAGTATACAAACAGAGAAAAGCTGGTGAAAATAAATTCCCAAAAAGCAAACCATCGAAGTACACAGGGACATGGAAGGTGCAAAATGCCATGCCAATAAGGAAAGAGGTAACACAGCCAGAGGCCCAGAGATTACATCAACAAGTAACCACCATGAGAAGTGCAGTAATTAATCATTAAGCTAATCCAACCTGTTTTAACTTTTCCGAAAGTGCATTGTCAGGAGAAGTCAATTTGTTCTTTAGACAGACATCAAGCTGACATATATTGACGATTTCTTTCTTTTTTAAATAGAAAAATTCGAGCCTCTATTTGAAGCCTATTTTACCGCTTCTAGAGGAAAAGCCTCTATAGGGGCAGGGCCTATCTCTCTTCCCAGCCATGTTTGGCTCGTCATTTAGTTTCTACACTAGGCCAAACAGCCCCATTGTTATCAATAAGCTATGCATGACTTGCAGGAGAAAATCAAAACCAGAACACACTCCATAAGCAGACTATGATTCCATCAAAGCCTTGGAGAAGGCATTTTTGTACTTCCCCCCAAATCAGAGACCTACCATAGCATTCCCAGACTAGAGTAGCACTCAGGGAAGCTTGTGAAGTGAATGGATGATATGTTTAAGAAAACAAAACAATGTACTACTTTCCAACAAACAAATAGTTTAAGAGAAAAAAATGACATGCTAACCCAAACAAGTGGAAGAAATAAAAGAATTGTTGGATTTAATATAGGATAGTTAAAACAACTTCTCCCATGACCATTTCATCTACATTACAATTGAAAGAGTCAATATATTTAAGTTTCAAGGCAAACGTGTCAGGATAAACACACCAAGCGTTTACTTCAAAATTAATAGATCAATACAACTTTGTCTGCTTCAATAATACTGCTTACCCCAGTAAGTTTTACGGGGCCACTGGACCAGAAGCTTCTCAAGCTCAAGCATTAGCTTTTCTAGTTAGAGGCCAACGTATTTACAGCATTTCAATACATTTCCCCAATCTATGAACATCTTTATTAAGACTTTAAATTGAAATTTCATTCAAATCTCATAACTCACCTGAAATCCACGGGACTTTGCCCCAAGAAACCCAGAACAACTGGTTGCCCCACAGAGGCAACGAACTTTGGTACCACCATACCATTCGAAATTGTAGTCATATGCCAGTTCAGTTCCAACAGGTATATCTTGCTTTGCAAATATTCCAACCCTAATTTCTCCCAGAACAGTCCACTTTCTTGTTTCACAATTTGGTAGGCTGAAAACTTGACAAGCAACGAAGTCATTTTCATTGCAAAAACAGTTAGAAGAGACGAACAAGAATCCAAAGCTAACAAGCACAGCAATCTTCAATATCCACAGCCAGATGGAGCACTCACCAGGAGTGATTTATGAATCTGGCAAGGCTTCCCTTCTTTGTGGCATCAATGCACTCAGTACCGTTTAGTGAAATAATATAAGCATCCTTAAGACCTGCATTGACAAAAACAAAAGTGAGTGATTTTCTACCAGCATTAAGCATCCAAAACTGAATTTATACAAAGTTTTATTTACCTAGACCTTCATACGCTTGAGACCTACGCTTTGCCTCTTTCCATGATATTACTTCACCACAGTATTCAATAATCAGCTGTCCTGTCTGCAGCAAAATTTAAGATTAAAAAAATGATGAATGTCACTAATAAGTGGTAATCAGGAAAAATTCAATACCATGTAATACCTTTATATTTTCAGCTGCTCGAAGACCCCATCCACGGCCTTCAGTTTTGAATAATGTTGCTCTGGCATATTGGCATTTCTGAAATTTCTTAAAGTAATAAAAAGGTTAAACAAAAAAAAAGAATGCTAGATTAGTAAATGCAGAAAGTAAATAACTGGAGCCATAATGCCAGACAAGGGAATTCAATTTCAGCCCAGAGCCTTAGCAATATAAACATAGAGACCCTCATACCCAAGAAAGAGATAAAGTCAACGGTATAACTCAGTAAACAGTAAAAAGACTTCAAAATGTTCAGAAGAGATTTTTAAGAAAGAAAAGAGTAACCAGTGCTATCAAGAATAAACATACAATTACATGCATGATTCCAGCAGAAACACTGTCCTCCTTTTATTGTTAAAATCAGACCAAATAAATACCTGATTTTTGCAGTAGACGCCACAAGGGCAATAGCCAGGTGTGCATTCTGTGCTGGTTAATACATTCCAGCATCTCTCTCCACAGGCACTATCAGGATCACTGAAGTCAAACTTGCATTCGCATGTGGCAATATCTTCTTCTTTTTGCTTCTTATGCCTGAAAACAAAGTACAGACTATGACACTTCACACAAAACATGAAAAATACCAACTAACTCCGATAATTTTACATCCTTATCAACTACCAAACTCTGACGGAACACATGTACAATACTCCATGCATACACCACTCCTCAATGCCCAAAAAAAAAGGCAGAAGAAGAAAATAACATTTTATCCAAGGGGGTCTGGCCTCATCACATTAATTTCTGGTGATGCAACACACTCTTACTATTCCTTCTTAGAACTAGCATAGATTAGTTATACAAGCAAGTAAAGGCAGAAGATAGGAAACTGCAGCTAGCAACAAGTGAGAGTTGCCAATCATGCCATGAACAACAGCCCTACTAGAACTAAGGTGACATATAGAATCAAATCTAGATTACAACATCAGCTGCATAAACACATGAAGTCTAGCCCAAATTTTGATTTCAGTACATATGAATGGTGAATGGGAGAGGGGACCTCTGCTTTGGACCCTGGTTGACTAGTTAGGCCAAGCTTGGTTGGTAAGTCATTCCCAAATGTGCAATAGTTCATTTAAGGAGGCTTTCAATGAAACCAATAATATGTTCATTCAACAAAAAAATACTACTTTTAAGTCTTATGAAGCCTGATAGGTCCCAGGTTTGGGAAGGCGTGCATCGAGTTTGGCTAGGTGAATCCACATATTCATGGGAGACTGGCAGAGCCCGAGGCACTAGTAAGTGGTTGACAGAGACTGATGGTACCTGTGTTTGATTCGAATTGAAGGGCCGATAGGAGAGGGTTAATGATATAAACCGCAAATCCCACATGGCTTATAAAAGAGGCTATGTAGATGCTTATATGTTCTTGGGCACCCTCACCTCAACAAGCTTGCTTTTGGGGATGAGTTCTACCCAACGGGTGTGTAAGTTAGCTCTTATTTAAAGGTTTAATCCTGAGGTTCCTATCAGTTCAATATCAGAGAATATCAAAGCTTGGGTCACAAGTTTGAGCCCACTTCCGAGAAACAAGTTTGAGCACAAACCTTTCTTAAAGATAGAGGGAATGATAGTTCCCAGGTTTGGGAAGGCATGGGTCAAGTTTGGCCATGTGGATCCACATAGTCATGGGAGACTAGTGGAGCCTGAGGCACCAGTAAGTGGTTGACAGAGACTGATGGTACCTGTGTTTGATTCAAATTGAAGGGCCGATAGGAGAGGTTAATGAAATGAGCTGCAATCCCACATAGCTTATAAAAAAGGCTATGTAGGTACTTATATGTCCTTGGGCACGCTCACCTCAACAAGCTAGCTTTTGGGGATGAGTTCTACCCAAAGGGTGTGTAAATTATCTCTTATTTAAAGGTTTAATCTCGAGGTTCCTATCAGTTCAATATCAGAGCTTGGGTCACAGGTTCGAGCCCACTTCCAAGAAACAAGTTCGAGGACAAACCTTTCTTAAAGATAGAGGGAATGATAGGTCCCGGGTTTGGGAAGGCATGGGTCGAGTTTGGCCATGTAGATCCACATAGTCATCGGAGACTGGTGGAGCCCAAGGCACCAATAGGTGATCAACTGAGACTGGTGGTACCTGTGTCTGATCCGGGTTGAAGGTCCAATAGGATAGGGCTAATGATATAAGCCACAAATCTCACATGACTTGTAAAAGACGCTATGTAAGTGCTTATATGTTCTTGGGCACCCTCAACTCAACAAGCTAGATTTTGGGGATAAGTTCTACCCAAAGGATGTGTAAGCTGACTCGTAGTCAGAGGTTTGATCCCGAGGTTCCTATCAAAACCCTACTATGAGTCTTTCTACATTGTTCAGGGTTGTTATTGCATATGCAACTCAAGCTATCTGTGGAGTCTGTGTTACCATTAAAAGGAATCCTGCCTGGGGATAGAGCAAAAAAATTTTGCTACTGTGCTACTTAAGCAAGCAGTAACGAAGGAAAATATGCTCTATTTTAATGCCTTGTTTAGTTAAAAGCTTGCACTACTAAGCTCAGCAGAGGAAAGTATGCTGCTTAACTATATGTAGAGAGAGGCTCAGAGGATCTTTCAACATATGGAACAGATTAGAGACCACAGAGTAGCATATGAGCAAATACTAGATAGCATCTTGAACCATAAGACAATCAATCAACTCAGTTTTAATCCAACTACATGAATGTTGTGTCTCCCTTTCTACCAGAAAACACAAATACTAAACCAATTTGAGCAGAGATCTTACTTCCGATACAAGAACTCATTTTGGTAAATATGCTCATATTGCGGCAGATCTTCATTATCTGGATCCTTCACATTCATAACAATTAACAAACAGTCACTGAATCAGCCAACTGTATCTCCCAAAATCTACACCCAAATTCACACCAACGATATTCACAAACAACATTTGAACTGAAACTTCAAAACCACAATTTGCAACACTATCAAGATCATCTGATTACATGAAAAACACATAATTCACCTAAGTTCGACCATGGAATCAGTAACTGAAAGCTAGATAATCACAAAACATGCAAATGATTGACGAAATAAAGCCATACAAGTAAGAAATTCTCAAGGAAAAAGGGGGAAAAAGAAATAAAAGAAAAAACTTGCCATGTTTAATCACCAATCAGGACAGAAGGACCCTCGCTGGCCTCTGTAACAATTGCTACGGCTAAGAGTTCCAGCACCTGCAATTGGAAGAAATTAGAACGGACATCAACAGAGTTCTCTGTTTGTGTCTTTTTTAGTTGTACTCTTACAAATAAATCAAGCGCAAGGACGCACAGACGGAAGTTGGGTCCAGAGATTATCAATTAAATAAAGACGAAACATATCAATCGAAAGCCGAACAATAGGCGGCCAGTGCGCCGAAATCAGCAAGAAATACATTCAACAAAAATCATGTTCCCAGAAAAATAAAATGTTATAGAAACTGGGCTAAACACTTTCAAATTTCAAATGGGAAATAACCTTAATTCATGCGACTCGAGCCAATTGCAGGTCCTAACTCCTAGGGTTTCCTTCTGAAACTGCCGACCACCGTCGAGCAACACAAGCGTCGGACGGTATTGAGTTTCAGGCCTCGCCAGGCGAGTGAAACGACGTCGTTAAAGAGTTTCAGTCTCCTTCCCTGCTGATGAAACGTGCGAACGTCGTCTTAACCAAATCCTAGACCGTGTGAAGAACTATTGCACGTAGCTATTGGGCCAAAGGTCCAAGATCAATCTATTTTCGTTGAGTAGTGTAGTACAATTTTATTAAGCGTTTTCTCCCTCTCTCCCTCTCGTTTTTTTTTCACTGTTTGTTGCTTTTGTGTTAACACTTTATATACCCCATTTAAAAGCCAACATTCTATTTGGACAAAGAGCATTTGTCCGTGAATCTGAGATGCGTTCTACCTTTCATATGCCCTATGGTAAAGTTATTCCTTTATTCTCGTTCAAAATTATTATTTTTCAGTGTCTTTCTCATCTCAGCCTCGGCTTTTCTCAGATCTACCATGGTCGCGATTTCTTCTTTAATCTCCGCTTTAACCACTGGCCAACCTCGTGGACAAATAGACGAATCCCTCCACCCGTCACTGCTCAGCATTGCCATGGCTGTAGCAGCTGCGGTAGCCGCATTAGATCGAGCCTCCAAAGAATGAGAGGTGCGACGGCTCGGGAGAACTTCATGGCTGACGGTCTAGCAGAAGGAGCAACAGCGGTGGGCTGCAGGAGACCGGAGCAATTGATGGCGAGTAGGAAAAGGCAGGCGAAGGGACACGCCTGGCGGAGACGACGGTGCTTCAATTCTTGCAAACCGCTCCGGCGAAAGGAAGAAGAGGAGAGCAAAATTGGGTCAAAGGTTATGTTTGTCCCTCATCTTTTTATTTTTATTCAAATTAATCCCTAATGTTTTTAGGTGCCAATTTGTGTACAAATGGAAAAAAAAAATTAAATATGTATGCACGTACTTAATGTTTTTCAGTTATATTTCATATGATTTGTACATATATGTCATGCAATTTATACATGTATCTCACTTTCTTTATATATGGGATGGGATTTATACATATCTATTATTCTACTTGTACAGATCTTTTGTTATGCAGGTTATGCATTTTCGCTACATTAACATCTTTTTTTGTGTTGAAATTTTCTTGTCCAATAGAATGGATGAAGAGCAATTTAAGACTTTCTTCTATAAATTGTACAAATATGTTTAACATGATTTAATTTTATGATTGATATATTTAAACTTGATGAATATATATATATATATTGGTAACATACTCTGATCTCATTTGTACACATGCATCACATGTTTTGTACAGATAGCAAATTTTGACTTGACCTGACAACCTGGCCTGACCTATTCGAATCCAAGTCCAACCTGACTTGTCAATGACCCAAACCTAACTATATCCAACCCCAACCTGAACTTGAACCAGATTAAAATGAAATCCAAAAAAACCCAAACCCTAATAACTCAAACTTGAAATACTTGAACCCAAAATGACCTAAACTTGAAATACCCAAACTCAAATTGACCCGAATCTAAAATGACTTAAACCTTAGACTAACCTAATTAGAACCTGAGATGACCCGATGATTAAACCCGACAAGACATGATTTTAACCTTCACCATAAACCTTAACTTTTCTTTTTATTATCTTCCATATTTAGTAAGTTCTATTTATGGGGGCTTTCATATTTAGTAACTTCCTTATTTTGTGATTTTCAAATTTAGTAAGTCCTATATTTAGAGAAGGAGACTTCCATAATTACCAATTTTCAGAGCTTTCATATTTAGTAAGTCTTATATTTAAGGAAAGAACTACCATATTTCTAATTTTTCTGACTTTCTTTTTTAGTAATTCTTATATTTTGGGATATGATTTTCATATTTAGTAACTTCCACTATTTCAGTAGTTCTATACCTAGTAAGTTTCATATTTAGGAAAAGAATTTCTATGTTTAGTAAGCTTCATATTTAGGAAAATAACTTCTATGTTTAGTAAGTCTCATATTTGAGTTCTTTTAAAACAAATAACTTCTATACTTAGCAAGTGTAATGACCTTGGAAGCTAATTGCCAAAATTACAAAATTCATCCTTAAACTTTTAAGTATAGTACACTAAGATGCCTTAATTTTAAAAATTTAATTTCAATCACCTATAATAATGACAATATAGGTCCCTAAACTTTTGAAATCTTTACATTTTTACCTAAAATTTTTGAAAATTTTCAGTTTAACAACTAATAGTAAACTATACTTGCATTTCATAGCAATTTCATAAAAAAAAATCATCAAAATAAGAGCATAGAAAAATTGTCGCAGTATGTGTCTAAGTGATAGCTAGATGAGGGTCTAGGTGACTTGTGTAATGATAGCTGAAAGGTATAAGTCTAGAAAAACAATCAAGTATTATAAAGTATTACCAATAATATTAAAGAACCTAAATATGTAATAAACTATATTGAAACAAAATTATGAATTTTTTAATTAAACATACTAAGAAAAGAAAACTTTATCTTAAATTAAATTGCACCAAAAATTGAATTCTTTAATATAAATTTTAACAAAAATTGAGTAAAAAATTGAATCGATTCAGTCATTTTAACTTATGCATAAGTAACTCGAGTGAAATCGAATGTCAACCCAAATGTGGCCCGAAACATGACTTGAAATTACTCGAGACTGAAATTGATCAAACCTGCATTAAACCCAAACCCAAATAAACCCGACCCGACCCAACCCAACATAAACCCGAAAGCAACTCGAACCTAAATAACTAGACCTAGTCCCAAATTTATGTAATTCGATTAGACCCAAACTTGGCTCAACCTACTCAATTTCCATCCTTAAATTGTTATGTACATATCTATTACTTACTTTATACATCAAATTTTATACATATTTATCATTTGATTTGTACATATCTCAAATTTTGACGGGAAATGGGATTTGATGAACTCACACTTGTTTTTTATAGGAGGTTGAACTTATACATGCTACCGAAAACATATCTATAATTTCATTCGTACATATATCATACATTATTTATATAGATCTCTTACTTTCTTTGCACAAAGAGTTTGTGCATATCTGATATCTAATTTGTCATTACAACAAAATAGAACTTTGAAAACAGTTTTTAGTATCTCATATAAGTGGTTTCTACTGCTTTAAAGGAAACTGAAGTGGTTGCCAACCGCTTCAAAAAAATACCTCTTACACAGGCCTTGCCTCAAAGAATTTTAAAGCAGTTGGGGAACCATTTCAAATTTTGATGTGGTCACTTTGGAAGTGCTTAACTATTTCAAAAGTATTCACCCATGAAACTCCCTCTTAAACCACTTGTATAAGTGGTTAACCGCTTCAACTCTTGCATGGATGTTTGAAGTGGTTAACTGTTTCTGTGGTCCTACACTTCCAAATCACTTAAAAGCGGTTTGGCGCTTCGAATTGCTAGTTGTTTAATTCATGTTCAAAGAGGCTAACTGCTTCCATTGGGTATACGCATGTTCAATACCTTGAGGTGATTAACCACTTTTTTTTTTTAACAGCAGCTTTTTCTGTGCTAATTTATGGGTTGGTATGATAAACCCGCACTGGTTTGGTTGAGTCATATAAAGAGAATGGAAAATAAAAATGAACCCTTAATTAATACAAACATAATCCATAATCCATAGCATCTAACATCGAGAAAGTTCAAATACACCAGACAATCATTGTTGAGACAAATGTTCACCATGAAAAAAATAACCAAGTTTTTGCAATGATTTATTTTCTAATTACTTTTGCGTCTTAATTTATATATGAAAATCTATTTTCTTAAGTACTTCAATATTGCCACACACACTTTCATTTTAGGGAAAATGCAATATGAATTTAAGTATGCAATGGCTGCCAAACTAAGCAATGTATTATACATCTGAAAATGGCCTATAATAAATTAAGATAATTGAAATGTGGAGATCTTACCACCTTCTCATATACAATATCTTATTGGCTAAAGCTAATATATGTCGATCTACCATATATATTTCTCTCTTTAGTACTAATGTACCACCACCACCTAAGCTAGTATTAAAAACATTAACAACTAAACCTTATCCACTATACTACTGTTTCTACTACCTTTTTCAACTCTTCCATTTAATGATAACCCAATGGACCTTAGCAAGACAAAGCTTTCTCACGATAAAGTTTGGTCATTCTTAGTTCTTTTAGATCAGTTGCATGTTTATTGATACAAATACCTTTTTATTTTCTTAGTCATCAAATCTAAACGGAACAATGGAGTATAAATTATTTTAAACATCATTATTCAAACATGAAGAAAACAAAGATAGTGACATAAAGACTATTTACCTGGAGATTCGCATGTTCATCTTTGAACCCTTTCAACTTAAAACCTCTATTTTTCTCAGACAAAACAACTTCTAAGTAGCTAATACGAATTGTATTTTCCAATGTAGACAAAAACTAAAAAATAGAAAAAAAATTGGCAGAGAGAACGTGTTGGCTTCGAATCAATTGGAGAAAGAAAGGGCCAAGCAAAAATATTTGAAGCACACTAAAAAATAATTCACTAAAATTTGAAAAATTACAATCAATAGGACAAAATTGAGTAAGTCGATACAATTATATATGTACTTGAGCTTTGATGGCTGGAATTTACTAAGCAATTGGGGAGAATCGGAGAAGCTGAGAAATAGAAAGGGTGAGAAGAGGACAACAAAGTGGTCGAGAGGCGGAGAATGTGGATGACGAGCAGGGGCGTAGCCAAGATTATAGACTAGAGGGCGGGGGTTGGCCGCCGACGGTTGCCGTTGGAAATGAAAAGAGAAAGAGTGAATCGCGTCATACATTGGCACGCCGCCGTCACGTCAGGAGCCTTCGCAAATCGCAATCTCTAATCACAAATTGAGGGCGCTCTGTCTCTGTGAAACTAAAAGAGAAATTTACAAAAACCCCCATCTGGTAAGTCCTAACCTACACTTACCCCCTCTATATTCCAAAATCTACACTTATCCCCTTCTTAGCTAACTCAATCACTAGACCCACTTTGATGGTGGGCTCTATAACATCTTAAAATTTGTAAACCCAAAACTGCCCCTTAATGCTCTCTTCAATTGCGTTTCACAGCCGTTCAGTTTTCTCTTCCAGCAGCGAAGATTTCCCTCCCTGGCCCTGGGTCTTCCTTTGCTTCTGCCTCTAGGTTCTACATCAATCTCTGTTTATAGAGTCTACTATAGCACTCTTGATGTCCTCAAATTTGTCTCCCCAAAGAAATTAAGGCTGCTTATCGGAAATTGACTCACCAGGTCTGCCTCTTGCTTTTGATAAAGAATGAAAGGGCGGGAAGAGATAATGGATGATCAAGACTTGTTGTTAAAATTTTGCTAAAGTAAGCCAAAATCCATTCCAATCCCCAAATTCAAGATCTCAGGCGATTGCATCTGTTCCCAAACAAATGGATGATCAAGACATGGTCCAGGACGTCAAGCATCATACCCATGAGTTTGATTTCCCAAGCAGGATTCCAATGAAATGAGGTTCTTTTTTCACCAGATTTTGATTTCCCAAACAGGATTCTGATGAGATGGTGGAACTCCTTGGTCCAAATGGGGAGGAATTGCTTTTAAAAGGTTTTTGGATCTAAGTCAAATGTACAGATGCTTTCGATATGGATGATCCTATAGTTGTTCGCTTTCACACAAAACTTCCCCATCGCCAAGTTCAGTGGTAGCTATGGCTCTATACTCAATTTTCAACTGGCAGCTGATACTGGAGCTGGACTGGGAACTGGCGGTCGAAGCCGTCATGCTCAATGAATCATGGTGGTTCATTGTGGTGGCCTAGTTCTTGTATTTCATGAGCAGCGGAGCAGGTCTTGCGGCCGCATGTGGAATGGCTTCTTCTGGAAAGTGTTTTAGGGAATCAGGGTACATATACTAATGTACAGTTTGGGGATTGGAGCAAATGCGTGACAAATTTAGGTTAATAGAGAAAGACAATCAGCAAGGGGTAGTTTCGGGTTTACAAAAATTGTAAGTTATGATAGGGCCCAACATCAATGTGAACAGTTACAGAGTTAGCAAAAATGGGGTAAGTGTAGGTTTTAGAATATCTAGGGGGTAAGTGTAGGTTAAGGCTTACCCCAGGGGGATTCTTGCAAATTTCCCAAACTAAAAGAGAAAAGAAAAGAAACACACCGGATCCAGATTCATTAAAATCATTTAAAAAATGGTTAAAACATATAAAAGTCCTCCATTAATTTTAAAACTTACGTATAGGTACCTGACTTTAATTTTCCTACAATTACATCACATATACTATCTACCCTATAAAATTTTCCAAAATTCTAGGGGGGGCGGCTACCACATCTCGTCCCTACATAAATACGCCCCTGATGGTAAGGGTGAAGAATGAAGAGCCCGAGAGGCGGAGAACCCTAGAACGAGAGAGGGCAAGGGCGATGAATGAGGAAGGTAAAGGACGGTGAACGAGGACACGAACGACAGTGCTCGATGGTTGAGAATAAGGAAGCGAAAGACGGAGAACACAAGAAAAAAAGATAGGTCTAGCAAGAAAGTGATAGAGCTAAAAGGTTTTAGGATCCAATTTTTTTATTCCTTTTAAGAAATTCCCCAGCTCTTTTATTTTGTTTTCAAACGTTCTTAAATTTTACATTACTTTACAATTTGGCCATTATTAGAAAACAACATTGGAAGTGGTCATTATAAACCGTTTCCAAGTGAAGCACACCTCATAAAATTGAAGTTGTTTTAAGTGACTGCTTCAACCCTTATGCTTTAATGAGCTTTTGTAGTTTGTACATATCTCCAATTTTGGAGACATAAAATTTAATGTGTTTACACTTGTTTTTTGTTATTAAAGGTAATATTGGAATACAAATATATATCAACATAAGGGGTAGGGCACACATTAGACTTACCCAACGTTTGTAGGAATTATTTAAAATTGAACTATTTTTGAAGATTTTAAAATTGAAATGTTTAAATAAAAAATGCTAAAAAATAAAATAAATTTGCTCTTAATCTCTATTTGGAAAGAAAATTTATCATTATCGTTATAATCTTAAATAAATTATTAATAATTTATATTAGTTTTATAGATCCTTAAAGTTAAAAACTATCATCATTACAAGAGAAATGAGCTGATGCGACCTAAGAAATAGCAACATTCAGTTTCACCATGTGACTGATATGCCACAGGAAAAAGCACTGGCAAAAACCTTAGTCGTATGAGTTGTGCCACTGTTTATTGGGTGTCTTGGTCATTTAACTATTGGGCCAATTAAATTTGTGTAACTAACACTAGTAGTCGAATGGTGCAACTAAATTTCAGTTGCATCGTGAGACTAAATTTTAGTTGTTCAATTGGTAGGCCAGTCAACCATGTGTGACTAACATGTAGTCACACGACATGTATATAAATATATATTTAAAATTTAATTTTAAATATGTTTATAATTATCAAAATCTATATATATATATAGGGGAAATGTAAAAGAAAGTTATATAACTTTTGCAACTTTTCTAAGTAAATCCTATATCTTCACGATTTTCTATTTAAGTCCTATATCTTAAAAAACATGATCACTATTAGTCCTATAGATGGAAAATTTGACGGAAATCTGGTGTGATGGAAAATAGATGTTAAAAACAAGAGGAAAAAATTAAAATTAGACATCTAACTTTTTAACTTTTATAATTAAGTCACTATGTTCCTATTTTCTCACAATTCACTTCTGGACTCAAAAGAAATCTAAAACTGTGTAACTCTAATTGGAATGTGCAGGTTGACTTATTGCTTTTGTGCTTGAAATTTTTAGAAAATTTTTAACATAAACTATTTCTTCTTCTTCTTCTTCTTCTTCTTCTTCCCTAAATAAACTATTATATTTCCTATATTTTAAGGCCATTGATTTCCATTACGTCAATGGAATACACCATGAGAATGAGAATATCATGTCAATTGAGCCATTTAAAAACTAGCACTTTACCTACTTAACAATCACTTGAAAAAAAAATTTAGAATGTAATTAATTATTTATGAGTTATCCAACCCAAAAATAAATTTGTAAAAAATACTATATTTTAAAAATATATTTTGAGGTTATTAACTTATAGAATTTCATTTGATGTATAAGTCAAATGAAAAATTAAAAATATTAATTAATAATAATGTATTAAATAACTCATTACCTAATATTTCATAACCAATTTTGTAATATTTCATTATATATATATATATATATATATATATATATATATATATATATATATTTCATTGTACTTTATGGATTCCATTATCAGACAATATAATCTTTTTCTTATTAATTCTTCATGCTTTTATAGAATGTTGGAAGAATAAACTACAAAATTTTACAAAATGAGCCATAAGTATACTACAGAAAGGATATTTATATCGGCAATAACAATGCAATAATGATGATTTCATTAATGATGAAAAATGGATTTATAAACTAATGAATACATAGATATATAGGAAGATTAATTAATTATAAAATTGTGCAGCGGTATAATTAAGCCATTAATATCTGGATCGGGATTGAAGTCATTCAGCTCCAGCTTTCTTGCCAGAACATGGCCTGACTGTTGCTTACAAGAGGTTTTTATTCTGCTCCCTGCTGGGAATTCTTCATTTTCCAAAAGCTTTGTATGTTTTTAATTTTTGTATCATAATTAGTGTTATCACTTAAAAGCCTATATTTTTCAATTGGAAAATAAGAAAATTGTTCATTATTCTTCACTTACAGGGAAGAAAGAGAAAAGAAAATGTAGTGGATTTGTTCTTGAAAGACACCGGCACCAAAAGAGAATATTTAGGGTTCTAAGGGTGAGTTGCAAAAAAATAAGAACCTGGTGAATTAATTATAAAAGTTACAAAGTTAGATGTTCAATTTTGATTTTTTTTCTCCTTGTTTTTAACATCCATTTTCCGCCACATCAAATTTCCGTCAAGTTTTCCATGTATAGGACTAACAATGATCACATTTTTTTAGATATCGAACTCAAACAGAAAGTTGTGAAGATACACACACACATATATATGTCAAAGCCACAATTTTTTCCTTACATTCAAATGTTAAATTTAGATAGATAAATACAGGATTAAATTTAGATCAACATATCTTGATTTTGCTAAATCATAAATTTTTAATTAATATCATTAGAAATAATCAAATTATTTTTGTAAATTTTTTTTATAATGAAAGTTAATTATGATAACATTATATTTATATTATCTTTTTTTTAAATGATTCTATAAATATTATTTCACACAAAAAATTGATTTTTTACATTTTTAGATACCAACTACTACATTGATACAACTGATGTATATCTGTGTGTGTGTGTGTGTGTGTGTGTGAAGAATATTGTAGACATTTCACATAATAGGTAAATCATGGAGTTGATACATGACACACTTACTATTTTTAATATTAAATTCAAATAATTTTGCACTGTGTTTTTTTAACCCTTTATTTCACAAAAAGTAGTCGACAAGACTATTGTTTCATTGGAGTATGAAATCCATTCAAAATCCATAATCTAATTACTACAAAATCTGCATAATTTGATCATCCTTTTAAAATTGTACTTAACATAATCATTTGTGATAAAATCTAATCATGTGTGATAAATAAAATTTAGTGTTATCTAATAGTAGAAATTAACAAGGCGACGAGCATTGGTGGCAAATGATAAAGATGTTCACCAAAGAAACTCCGTGAATGGAGGAAAATCGGCACCTCAACCTCAAATCAATGGAGGAGAAAGAAGCAAGGTGATTTTGCAAAGTTAGGAAGTAAGTAAGATGATTTTTGTTACTACAATCGGGTATAAAGTTCTTTTTTTTTTCATTTTTTTATTTAATTAAATGGTTGTTTTATACCCTTGCCAAATTTACCTTTTAGGTGAAGTTTAATTACTAAACTTTAGAGCGATGGAGACTGCCAGTTCAGCATAGTTTCAAAAGGTATAGGAGAAATTTGATGGCCTTTCGAGGAGACCAGGGACAGGTGATTGGGGCAAACATACTTCAATCAAAAGCACCCAATTGTTATTTCTTCAATGCTTTGATCTTAGTAAGATTTTTTGGTATATTTGTTTTTCATCTCCACCAACTTCATTGCTTTTATTTGACTTTTTCCTCATATTTTGTTTCTTTGACCATTGGAATTCTAATGTGTCTTGCTTTGTTAAGATTCATAAGCATGTTTGCCACTCCCTATTCAGCATTTTACTAAGTTGTGCTATTATTCATAGAGGAAGTGAACATTGTTTCTTTAGTATATGACCTCTTGAAGGTCAAAATTGGGAGGGGAACAATAAGTCCTTAATGGAGCAGAACAAGGAGTCGCATAAATCAATTGCATTTTACAATTTCTCTTGTAGTGCATTAAAAGGTCTTCTTTTCAAACTTTAATTCATATTATATATATATAAAGAAGAAACATAGACAATATGTTTGAATCATTAATTATGAAGCTTTTTTAATTTTTTTTAATTTTTTTTACTCACTTTTCAATACCAATTTATTTTAGGGACCTTTTAATTATACTCTATTATTTGGATTCTTATTACATTGACATCCTCATGAATCTTTGTTAAGTTATAATTTGGCCCTTATATACTATTTCTACCAATCTTAAACATAATTCTACCTATTAAAGTACACCAATGGATTTATAGTTAATCATTTACTCACTTAGCTTATCAATTTAATTATTGATATAATTGGAATCTTTGTAGGATTTTTTCTAGAGTTATTGTTTCCAACTAGAGTATTATGGTAGTAATTCTATTATAACTATTTATTATTTTATTTAATATCCGAGTTACTAAAATTTATTAGGCAATAATTTTAATCCACTAATTATGCCAGATTTATACATTGAATGTGTAATTCAATTCTTTAAACTAAAATTAATTACATAGTAATTAGAGAAAAATAGTTAGTATAAATTACCTTAACCTTGTGAGCTAGAGGAAGGAACCAAAAAATTTCAAATCTATATGATGCTAAAATGGTTATGCTTTGGATATATAACTTTAGGTAATTCTAATTCTATCCATAATTATTTCAATCATTTATTTTATTTTACTTTTTTACTTAAAAGAAACTTTTCATACTATCTAATATTTCTATCCTTTTTGCATTAGTGCAGATGGATTTATACTTTTTCTATATAATAGTTTCAATTATTTTATAAAATAGTTTGAGATATGGTTAGACGTAATTAATTGTGTTATTTTTAATTTTACTACACTATTCTTTTCTCTTTTGTTTAGCTAAAAAAATAAATCTAATTTTACATTTTCTACTTTCCTTTTAATTCTCTTTGCCTACAAACAACTAATTTAAGTAATTTTTCTATTAAATGCTATTTAATGTAAAAATATAAAAATATAAAATTTCATCTCAACTGTATATATTTTATTTTCCTTATAAGTTTGATACTCTATTCTTTATTTGGTTTTGGGAAAACTTAAGAAAAAAATTGAAGATTGAACTTATCTTTTAGATTTTAAATAGATCATTATTTTTTAATTGTTACATTCATTTATTTATAAAAAATTAAAAAAATAGCTAAATTTTATCAAATGTATGAAATATATATTTATTTTTTTATCTCTTACATAATATTATTATTATAAAAAATAATTAGATAATTATATATACATTTAGAATATACAAAGAATAAGTGTACGGGCAAAAAAACTAGTTCCCTAATGTACAGCATTCTTTTCATAGGAAGTTAGTATACTTTATGTCTTGAAACTCTGGTTTACGCAATAATTGAATTTTGAATTGAACTCTATTCTCTTGAAAACCAATGCGGACACGTTCTACAATTGAACATTTGGTATTTGACCGCGAAAACGTTACGTCAAATTTGATGAATTGAGGATAGACTTACGAGTACAATATGCTTCCCCCAAAAGATGTTTGGTGTGCTAGGCTGATTTGATCCAGTCCAGTCAAGGCCTAGCTTGGCCCAACTTTAGAAGAGACATAAAAAAGGTGGGACAGACATGAGTTTGGGAGAGAATGATGTCTTATGTGAACTTGGCTCAGCTCGACTTGTATTGGAGCCGAGGCCTGGTTGAGTTAACCTGAACAACAAGTTTCAAATTCTGCTAAAAAATGAGTAAATTATACCATAAAATCCTCTAACTACTCAATCTTTTTTTGATCTCAAATGACTATCTTATTCACTCCACGGCTAGAAACAACTAGTTTTTAAGGTTTTTTTTTTTGTCCAAAAAATGACATCTAATAGATTTGTTAAAGTGGAAAGAAAGTGTTTTCTTATCATGAGTACTTGTCATCGTAAATGAGATTCAAAAAGGAAATTACTATATGATGTAAGGGCTGGAGAAGCCAGAATTCAAATTTGAATTTTCCTTATATTCACTCTATACTTTTGTCATTATGACAAAAGTCAAAATTGAAACATTTGTAAAAGTTGAAACCAAAAGTATTGATTGTACATTTTATACTTTATCGGAGAATTTACTTTTACTAATAAATATGGTACTAATAGAGACAATAAAAACAAGAGAAGGGTAAAGTTGGTAAAAATTATCACGTTATGCATAGTACTGGGTCACATTCAGCAGATCCTTAGAACCTACTCTGTTGCCACTTGACTTTTTATTAATAAAAGTTATGCCAATTGTGGTGTTTTTTTCTAAAATCATTATTCAGTAATTTTTTTTTTTTAAATCCCAGACTAGGCATGGCTTAGGCCTGGCATAGATTTTATGTGCCTTGTCAGGGCCTAACCTAAGCAGACCTAGCCCTGGGTCAGGCCCACTACTCCTCAATTCGTTACAGTTAAACTACTAAATTAGGTTCCACCAACATTTATCAGGAAAAAAAAAAAAAAAAACAAGGCCGCAACATTTGGTTATAAGGCTAAAAAAGAGAAGAGTCTAATCCCATAACTAATTGATTATAATAGTTTCATTATTGCACATATGTATACCTTAACCTGATAATCTATCTTAGCACAAAATATAAGGCTAGATCTAATTTGTCCCTTAATGAATGTAATTAGCTTAACCAGATGTTATTAAAAAATCTACGTTTCAAGATGAATACTACTACTAACATATACTTCATTCGTCCTAAATTATTTATATCATTCAATATTTACAATAATTAATTTATAATTTTTTTTAAAAAATTTTGGCATATTAATGCAAAATTTATATATAAAAATAACAAAAAGAAACTTATAGTTATTGAATATTTAAAAAAATTCTAGTAAATATAATATAAATAAATTGAAGACAAATTTAAGTAGGAAAAAAAAAAAAGAAATACAGTAAAGAACATGAGAGGGAATGAATACATATGAGTGAGGGCAACCTTACAGATGTACCAAAATTTTTTCAAATAAAGTTTTTAATCATTATATAATACGTAGAGTTGGTTAACAATTAAGTTCAAGCAGATTACATATCATATCATTTAACAAAAAAAAAAGTTAGAATTTTTAATACATTAACGTTTCTCTATATACAAAAGTACTAGTATACAATACTTGACATTAACTAGTGACTCAACCACAAGTTCAACGTGTATTAATGTCCCATACTCGAAATATGATCGAGACAGGTAACTTAATCAATAGAAAAGTAGTACGACCAGACAGGGAGACCTTAATGTTTTAGACCACAGGTTTTGATTTCAAAGAATCTCCAGTAATCAAATGGAATGACAAGTTTGGCTTGTGTCGTTTCTATTTCGGTGAGACTAGGTAGCTAGTCTGGGATTCAACAATTAGAATTTTGGTGCCACATAAGTAGCTAAGACCTATTCCACTCCAGAATACCTGTTAGGTACCTGTCCATTTCGATTGGTTGCTTGGAATTTTGAAAAAGCTTCCATCACAGCCACCGAACTTCCTACGCACCTGGTTATGTTGCTTCGTGTCTTTGTCAATAGAGTTGTTTTTAAGGTCGTGTTCTGAGGTTTTGCGACAACAAAAACTTAACACCTCGAGTACCTACAACTCGCGTCAAAAAAATATTAACCGTCTGGTGCTTCCTCGAGCATAAATAACATGTCATGACGATTTATTCATTTTGAGAAATACTAAATATACGAAGGCTGCATTTGACGGAAATAATTGAAAAGTAATTGCTGGTTATTGTTTTTAAATATAGTGATTTATTTACTTAGCTTATATAGTAATTGAAAATCTATGATTTAAAAAGTTTAAAATTTTTTAAAATCAAGTTTTCTTTTTCAAAAATTAAATATTTTTCATTAATTTTTATTATTTTAAGTAGAGTAAGGACAAAATTAATAAATAATAATTACTTTGAAAAGAAAAATGATTCAAGCAATTATTAGCTTAATAAATTATTATTTTTCAAATACCATTTTTTTAAAATAAACAAATAGTAGTAAAATTTAAAATAAGTTCCAGTGACCAATTTTCCATCACTTCCATGGCGCGAACCTAACACTCCTACAAAATTTGTATGATGTGACAAGAAATGGTTGGATGCAGAATTTTATGCCAGAGTGAGTTACGTTTTTTTTTTTAAGGTACACAAAGACAAGGGTCAGTTACGTTGAAGCTATTTAGAACTAATCGACACCTCTTTTAGCAAGAGAAAAAAAGTTATAAAATTGTTACACATATAGGACACCACTCATTTCTTTTTTTTTTTTTTAAACACCTTGTTGATGAATGCATGTTTCATTTCATAAAAAGTCTAGCATCACTTACAATAGAATCTGGGGCCTACAAAGATATAAATGACAAAACTTAATCCAAAATGAAATCAACATTTTTTCCCCTTGCTTGCATGTCTATAGTGACAGATCCATAAATTTAAAAAGTGCTGCAAATTAAGCTACCTGACACAGAGCAAGTGTAGAAGTGAAGTGGGAACGAAAAAACATTACATTTTAAAATTTAAATAAGTAAAAGTACTATAAAATGAAAGCAGAAATGACAATAAAAAAAAATGAGAGGAAGAGCAAGTATGATTGTAAGAGAGCCATAACCATGGTAGAAAGATTATGTCATCGAGGAACTAAGTAATGACTAAATACAATTTTGCCCATGTGATTTAGGTGAAATTTTGATTTGTCTATTCTATTTTGAGAATTAGCATTTTCTGCCAGATTCCTTAATGTGTTTTTTATAGTATCTAACATTAACTATTGAAATTTTAATTTAAATTATGCAATGTTTGTAACCCAATGGATTTAAATTGTTTAATATATTAACATTTAATTAACAGCTAAATTATTAATTTTTCATCTACCTAATCAAAATAGTATTTTTCACCTCAATTCAATGGGCAAAGTGTGTATTTTAAAAATAAGGGGAAAATTGTAATCTCACTTAAACCCCAAGAAGGAAAAATGTATAATAAGCCTTATGAAAATTATGAAAGTCTCCTGGTAAAATACATTTGCCTCTTTTATTTCAGATCAACACTTATTTCCTGGACATCTAACCCCATTTCTCAAATGGTCAAATAATCTTGTTTTTTCTTTTTGGTTATTTTACAACAATTTACAGTTTGACCATTAAGTTGTGTGACAATTTCAGGTATTTAAATGGAATAAGTGTAAGTTTTTAAAATAGAATGAACAAACTATAGTTTTCTCAAAATCTCGTGGGATTTGTAGCTACATGCATTTTTTTTTATCTCACTGCAAGCTTATTAAGGCTGGGTTAGGTTTAATAAATGAAACTAGTGCTGTACATTTTTCAAGTGTTAATGGAAGGGTGATAAGTAACTAACCCAATTATATGTGATGATGCCAATAGAAAAAAAAAAAAGTTGGTGGGACCTATGAATTTATCACTAATTATGAAAAAACTTGGGAAATTTACAATTATTTTTTTGAGGTTTGTCCTAATCTATAGTTTGTCCCTTTATTTTTAAAAACTCATACTTTACTCTTATTTCTTCTATATTGTTCGATGACAACTTCTAGAACTGTATTTAAATTATACAATAGTCATTTTTCAATAATTTTGATTATTCTAATATTTTTTATAATTAATAGATATTTTAAATTATCAATTTTTTATTTCTATAAATACATTTTTCTACCTGTAAATGCATTTTTTTACCTTTAAATATATATCAGTATTTTTTAAAGATTGGTTAGTTGTAAAAAAAATATCAAAAATCTTAAAATTACTGAAATGTGGTTATCAAACAGTTTAAATTATGGTTTCAAAATTTTTTGTCAGATATTGTAAAAGAAGTAAAAGTTAAAGTGTAAGTTTTTAAAAATAAAGAGAGAGCAAAGTGTAAGTTATAGATTAAATCACAATAGAGTTTCTGTAATTTTTCCAAAAATCATCGAACCCCCTCTCTCACGCATCAATCTGTCACAGCATATCTGAATATGTCCTAATTCCTACATGATTGAGACTGACTTTTTAAAATGCATTTAGTGAAAAATATAAACAGAAACAATTGATCAAAGAGGTCTTTTGTTCGAGGGATAGATTCCGGGTTGTAAGAGGTGGGGGTGGGAGGCTATGCTGCTATGGGCTTAATTTTGTTCTGTTGTGTTAGCTAGATTTTTTGTATTCTTCTTTTATTTATAATAAATTTTGTTGCCGTTAAAAAAAAAAAAAAAAAGAAACAAATGTGCGTTAGTTATAAAGTTGAACCATATAAAATGTTTTACTTGATTATTGAAGATTGCGTTTTTGACTCGGTGTATGCGCATGGAAATGGAATTGAGGAAAATTTTCTAACCAACCCTTTTTTTTTTACTTATTGAAAACAAAAAACATTTCTCTATAGCTTCCACATGGGAGCAGTTTAGAATAAGACCTCGGCCATGAATTTTCATGAAGTATTGGTTGTGATGTGGCATATTATGCTGCTTTGGCGACCTGCAAAAATGATCCCAACCAGCAAAAATGCAATGCACAAGGGAACCCACTTTCATTCCTCTTTTCCGTAAATGGTAGGTCAACTACCATGCAACCCCACCATTCCTCCAATTCTTTAATTTCCCGACTCAAACACCGCAAAAACGCAAAAACTTATGACAAATGAAAATTCATAGTATTAGGTAGTTTTTCAAATTGATTTTTTTTATTTTTCTTACTATAACATAAGAAAATTCATATATTATATGTCAAAAAAAGCATCTGAAATTTTCCATAATATTCTTACAAGGAAAATAAAAAACATTTGCATAACATTTAAGTATCTATATATTTCTTCAGGAAAACACATGTTTTACTTTTAAAAAAATTCCCTTCTCCAACGTTTGAGAATTGAAACATAATTTAAGACTCATTTTCAATAAGAGAAATTTTAATATAAGTTTTTTGCATTTTTAGCATTATCATTTACACATATTATAATCTGTTAATCACTTAACCCTCAAACTTTATTTCATATATAAACTAAGTAACTTAATCTTCGAACTTTGTTAATCTATGCAAGTCAATTTTTTGGTTGATGGAAAACATGCACATGTTGTCATATGCCAGTAACAATGTTGATGAGCAAAGCAACACTAGGGAATTGGAACAAAGAAGAGAATGTTGACAGTGCTGGAAAAAAGGTTGATGACAACGGGGTAAGAGAGACTAACGACAAGAGCATAGTTGATAGGTTGGGGAAGGGTTTCAATGGGGTGGGGAGATTGACAGTGGGAGAAATGACTAGGTGATGATGGGTTGAGGAAACTAATGGTGTCGAGGACTATGTTGAACCGTTCGCAAAGATGGATTCGATGGTGACGGCAAGGGTGGATTTAGGATCAACAACGAGAGTGAATTTGATGGCCAACACTTCAATGAGGAAGGAAGAGTCCAAGGTGGTATCCATGGTGAAGGAGGATTCGAATGTGATATTGACGATAAGGGTGAATTTGACTATGATAGCCAAGTGTTCATTTTGGCCTTTTAATTTATGTGGCAAAGTATCTAATATGATTTCATTCGAGGGTTAGAATTAAGGAAACTTTGTCAATCACGCAACAATCACCTTACTATATGTCTAAGATTAACTTTAGGCTTATGAAGGGAAGGCAAATAATGCATGTGTTTATTTTCTTTACCACTGGACCAACCAAATATGAAGTCTACATCACATCAATCACCAAGAAAGGTACGCATCAGTTTGTATTTTACAGACCTCTTTATCTCTACGCTTTGTGTCATCCTAGGACTAGTCACCACAATGAAACTGTTGCATGCTTTCACCCCCTCCCTTGGCTTTCACATGTGTCTTCCATTCGCATGCCACACTGACCTTACCCTAAGAAAGACCAAAGAAAACACGGTTTCTTGTGTTTTTTTTTTACTTTTATGGTAACATGTTATTCAGATGAAATGTTGGTAAAAAATTTGTAATGAATTAAATTATTTTTTTATTTTTGTATTAAGAATCACATTACAAGTCCTAAAGAACTAAAGAAAATAAAATTATTGTTTTAGCAAATGTTTGATGAAAGACATTTCTACCGGTTCTTTAGCTCAAATCGCCACGCTTGCTATGTTGTGTGTACTTACAACTACCATGAGTATGATAGTTTGGACCATCAATTAAGTTGTTTAAGGGCCTATTAAGATATTAAGTACTAGTGTTTGACAATTAGTTTATGCTTATTGGCCAAAGGCTTTGGCGTATTCTAGTTGGTGGTGGAGTTTGATGTGCGGGAGGTGGTCTATGCAATTGCTGTGAGTGTAGAAGGCAAGTCCAAAGTTTTCAATTGTATTCAGGACATTAGGAGGCAGTTGGTTACATAGGAATATACAGGCAAGTTTTTTTTATGTTCCGTGCAGCTAATGAAGATGCTTACCACCTCGTTCATTAAGCCTTTTTTTTGTCATAGTTTCACCCTTTAGATAGATGTTTTTGTTGGAATTTAGTTAGTAAGAGTAATTATTAAATTCCATAGATGCATTAAAATATACTTATTTTAGTATTGATTGGTATAGTCACACCATATGTTGGTGCTGTCACATCAACTCATATAATTACTTCTAACATTAACTAAAGATAGTTAAATAGTTAGGATGATATGGCACATATGTATGACACATCATCACTTTGGAATCAATAAGAAGATATCATATGGTGATTATATGACGTATACATGTACACCTTAACATGTGGAATAATTATTTAATAACCATCCTATAACTACTTATATTATGAAGGGATATGACCTTTAAATGAAAGGGTATGTCAATCCCAACATATATGACCTTTGAGGAAGTATTTGTGCATTATAACTACTCTGGTTAGTGAAATGACATAACTTTTAGTGAAGAATTATATTTTAGGCGAATTTAATAACCTTTAGGAAGTGGTTATGACCTTAATTTTAAGGAGATACAACTTTTAGAAGAGTTGTGACTATATGGCTAAACCAACATATCTCTTTTAAGAGTGGTTATAGCTTTATTTCAAGGAAAGAAGTTATGGGTTGATAGGTGCACCTTTTGGTGAACTAGTACAACATTTATTAAAAAGTTATGACTATTTTATGAAGGGTTACAACATTCCATGAGTGCCAATTTACCCCTATAAATATAAGACAATAGAATTGTGCAAATGAGGTTGTTGAATATAACTTCTGGAGGTTTTACTTTTTCTATTTCGCTCCACTCACTTTTTTGTCATCATGAAGAGAATTCTAGTCAAGTATTAGGTGTGAACCAACATATTTAGTTACTTGTATTTTCAAGTTAATTAAATATATGATCTTAGGTGTTCACAACAAATCACGTCTTTTGCAATATATTCAAAGAGACGTCTTTCATCAAGGAGACTATCACTCAATTTTTCAGTGATAACTAAGTATGCCTTAATTTTCAGATTTATTTTATATCCTGAAAATTAAAGTATTTATTAATTGTACACTAAATTTCCTTTAGCATTACTATCACCTTTTTCCACCATTGTAGTATTTGATCTTTTGATTCATTGATATATGCTTCTACGGCTTCTCCTATACAAAAAATAAAGGCCAACATAGGAATATTGTTTATCTACTACTACTAATATTATAATTGTACATCGCATATATAACAACTTTGTGATTTAATAACCGAGGGAGGCTAGGGTTAACGGAGTCGGAAAACATTATGTGTGGTTAAGTATAAAAACTAACATGTCAACTAAAGTTGTGTACACAGTTAATTTTATTTAAAATTAAGTTGGACAGTCACAATTTCTCTCAACTATATATGTAGTGCGAACCCTATTAAAAGGAAATTATGGATAAACTTTTGATCTCTAAGTAACAACCAAGCATCATTATAAGATCTTGGTTGTTATATAACAGCTCAGCTTGATGTAAAGGAGATGAAATCCTTTTTTTACTTTAATTGTTTTTCCCTCTTTGTTTGGAGAACTCGGAAAGTATTGCAGTTATGACTCACAAGTATAATTAAGATTTGAGAAGAGGGTGAGGAAAAATCGTAAACTTAAAGGAGGTATAATTACCTAACATAAGAATATCCAAAGTCTAGTAAGTTGTAATAAGGAGTATAAGGACAGCGTATAGGCATCAATTCTTTGATTCATTTGGTTTCAAAACGTTATTATGATTTGATACCACTGAAGTATTAATTAGTGCACACTTCGAGCACTTTCTTATGATGATTATGTACATTTTAAAATGTTATCATGTGTTCTTTGTTTACTTCCGGAGTATATAAATGTGCTTCCACATTCAAGATAATTAGGCATTCATCAAATAACTTCGTGTTCTATATGAAATTACATTGCACATTTGTATCAATTATATTTAATATTGTATGCAACATAATTATAGACTTACTTTATCTCGCATAGTATCCACTGTTATTTCATATAAAATTTAATATTGTTTCCCGAGTATCCATTTTCTTAAATGTGAGAGTACATGGTACTCCTGAAAATATATACAATGTAATTATGTGTGTGTGTGTGTGTGTGAACCAATTACCATATGCATGCATGGATCTCCATTCTAGAAAAGAAAAGAACAAAATAGAAGCACAAGTGTTCCCCAAGTATGTTCATTTGTTTTTATACTCTTTTCGCCCCACAAATTGTGCATCATTTGTGTTTGCACGCATATTAAAAAAAGTATCTTTTTCTTTTTTTCTTTGCAATCCTACCCTCTTTCTCCCTCATCTGTTCATTATTCAATGTGTCCGCGCAGCCTCCTCAACCCTTTATCTCTCTGTCGCTCATTACCTCACCACTGTTGCTCTTCACCGTCACTCCTCGCAATGGCCTTGCCCATTGCTCATTGTCCCTTACTCAATCGCCACCTCGCCACATTATCACCCTGATTTCTGCAATTTGTTCAAAGAATCATCGATTCATCTAGCAGCCCACGATTTTGCCCTGATTTCACCTCGTGATCGGCCTAATTTTGGTTTCGTTGCCCTAATTTTGCCTCATTGCCCACGATGCTAAAATCTTATCATGCTCCGATCTCACCACATCATTTCCTCATCGCGTTGTTGCCCACGAAGCTCCAATCTACTTGTGTCTTTTTGCATCGCCTCACCTTATCATTGCTCGCATGATTCTCGTGTCTTTTCATATCGCCTCATCGTTGCAGTCTTTGATCTTCTCTCCTCATTGTCGCCGTCATCTATGATCTCATCTTCTCCAACCATAGCCACGATGTTGTCAGAGATTGCACTAGGGGCAAATTTTCTTATTTTGTGTATTTAATTTCTAAATTAAAATAAATTTGGAATGAGAGTATTATAGTAAACTGTAAGTGAAAAACTTACCAAATAAATAAATAGTGCAAAATTAGTGAGACGTCTCAAAATGAAAAATTGAGCAGAAGTAATGGGACAGAGGGAGTAATAAATAGATGCATTTTTTAGAATCAAGTAATGTACATGGCATATAATTATTAAAAAAATTAATTTACTAGCATAAGTATTTGCCAATACACAAAACTGCTATCGGAAATCTGTCTTTATAAAGTCATGATTCCCGCATATTGATTCCGTGTTCTGACAAAAGAAAAAATAATATTCTCTTACTTTATTGATTTTGTGTTTTGGGCTAGGATTATTCTTCATACGTCCAAAATGCAGTCAAATATGATATCTATATTATACCTTGGTGTCCCGGCTGCTTGAGCGTAAATTATACTATATTCTTAAAAGAGAACTAGAATTTTACTGTTCATCTAGATAACAGTGCCACTTTTTTCCCCTGATGCAAATGGACTTTTTTGAAGTTTGATCCCTTTTATAATGTGGCCTCTTTTTTTAGGGCTCTACCATTATTTTTTGAGTTTCAGTCTGTTTCACATTTTAATTTGGTTAAAATGCAATTTCAATCACCTAAATTTTTAGTCTTTTTCCATTTTAGTCCCTAAGTTTAATCGATATAGTGTTCTGCTATCAAAACTTACAAACTATTGAACTTGAGTTTTTTATTTGCTCTTTTGGCCTTCAGGCTTTTTTTATTTTATTTTTTACTATCTTTTAAAGTAAAACATTGGTTATTTTTTAGCTAAATCATTTTTTTTTATAATATCTTTATTAAGTCAATTGTTAAACTCTTAATAGCTGAAAATTTTCCATTTCTTCTCTTAATTCTCAAACTTTTTGGCCAATATTTTTAATTTTTTTTCCTTTTAGCTTTATTAAGTTAATATTTAAACCATTAATTTATTAATATAAATTAAACATAATATTGTGTTTTAGTCACATTTTTTCATTATTAATTGAGTTTTGTAACATGATTTATTTAGTTCACAAGCTCTATGGTTTAATAAAATAATTTAATCCATAACAACTAAAATTGAAAGTGAATTTTTTAAATAAATTTCCTATGTTGATATTAAAATTTGAAATTTGAATTAATAAGAGATAAAATTTTTTAATGAATTTTTTTTAATAAAAAATATCTATCCTTTATTAATCATGTACAATGTTATGTTTTGATCATAACTAATTATTTTAATAACAAAAACATAACATAAAGAGAATCTAACTTAAAATTAAAATAAAGTAAAATTTTAATTGATAAACATAAATTTATGGGTAAGAAATTTTTATTAATTATTTATTATTCGAGATTTGTTAATGTTAAATTTATTGAAAAAAAAATTCTGCTATAAGGTGCGGGCCAAAATAGCCCATCTAAGACTAAATGTAGAACTTCAGTGGCCTAAATCTTCAACCACACAGAGCAACAAGCAGTGAACAGAAAAACAGATAAGGGCCTATACGACAAGTAAAGAAAGTGGTGTTTTAAATTTGAATTAAGAATTCTCAAAATCCTAAGAAATAATTTTTTTGTAAATTAAATTTTCATGAATTTTAGAGCATAAAAAATGATCAACCAATAATTTTATGAAAATAATAAAAGTATTATATTTAATTCGGTTAGTAATATGATTTCTGTAATCTCACATTCCAATAGAAATCACACATTCATCTTTCGAAAAAAGAAATCAGTCATTTACAATTTTGGAAAGTAAACTTTCAAATTTCTTAAGTGAAAAAATGAATGAAACATCTCTTTTAAAAAATGAGATTCTAAAAAATCATTTTGCTAATATAACCAAATACAAACAATTGTTTTCCCTATCGTTGTTTGAACACGAATACAATTACATCGCCATATTCTTTTGTATTTTAAAAGTTTATTATTATTATTATTATTATTTAATTCTGTTAGATGTGCTCGAAAGCAATATATAGAGGCATCCTTTAAAAAAAGATAAAGAAAAAGAAAAAAATGAACTAGAAAAAAGAAAAGGTTGGTCATCTCTGTCACCTCCTTCCTAATTTCCTTGGATGCATTGCACATAATCAACTCCTCCATCGTACATTGCTGTCGTCCTTCGCCATTGCTCCCTTAAACCTTTGATGAGCCGAAGCCAATAAACAAAATGAGAAAAGTACCACATATATATATATATAGAGAGAGAGAGAGAGAGAGAGAGAGCTCCTTCCTTTTCTGGGTCTCCTGTTGAAGGGAAAGGCCTTGGCATTCTTAATCCGGCAGGGGCCGGGCCGTCAGCTTTGGTTGCCTTAGCTTGGCTTTGGCGAATTGCAGCGAGCCAATTTAGGCCACAGACCATACCCTTGCCTTGCTCCTTGCTCTTTGCTCTGTCATCTAGCATATGACGTCAAATCCAACACCCCCAGCCAATAACACTTCCTCTCTCAACTCAAGCCATGCACAAAATTCTCGTGTCAATAAAATTGCACTTCAAATGAATTGTACTACTTTCCTTGGACTTGGACTTTCTAGCACTTGCCCACCATTTTCTCATCGCTTTCACCGAATCCGAACTTGGATTCGATGCACTATCATTGAGCATTCCTCACCTCGTTCCTTGAAACTTTGATTTGATTTTGCTTGCCTCGTTTTTCATATTTAGTAGTATTAAAACTTGGATTTGATTTTGCTTGGCTTTATTTTCTTCCCACGCTGAAAGTTGTTGGCCGTGAATGAAACGGAACCAATCCACTACACCCATCAATTTCCATATACTTTCTCTATTATAAATTCTTTGCATTGTTCACTTTTTAGCAATTAATTTATAATTTTTTATTTTCAACATTTTAGTATATAAATAAAATATCTTTATATATAAATGATAAATCAATACATATAGTTTTTAAGTATATTTTTAAAATTTTTTCCTAACAAAAAGTAATAATAAATTTAAGTCAAACTAGTAAAAAAAAGTTAAATAATGTAAAAAAAGTTGGACGGATGGAATATTTCTTGGTTGGAAGAAAGTACAAAAGACTAAAGAATGAAAGCCATCTTCTATCGCTTCTAATGACATTTATCTTCTTTTTTTCAGCACCTATAAGCAACTTTATGCTAAGTATTATAGAGCAGAAGGTAAATTATGATATATGAAGTAAAGGAAATATTTAGCTAGTGTTTGGATGTAGAAAATTTTTTTCTGTTAAGAATGTGAAAAATATTATTTTTTAAATTTTGGAGTACTCATGTGTTAAAATGGAAAACATCTAAAACATAATTTTCTATTTTATAAATTAAGTTTTCCAAAATTTAAAAAATAATGTTTTCCACATCATTAAATTATTATACGCACTCAAATTTTTTTATCAAAAAAAATTACAACAAAACACCACCTTACTTTCTAGACAAAAAAACATGAAAATCATCTAACTGTGTAATTGACATTTATGAGATAAGTTCCTCTGGATTCAAATACCAAGACAAGATGGAAACAAATAAGGGTAACCTGGAATAATACCCCTAGCGACATAAGTACAAACGTTTGCTATAAAGCTAATAACAGCTTGTACGAAGCCGTTCGTTTTTACACCTATCCGCTCCATGATCCATATAATTAAGAAACAAAAGTATCAATTATTTTGAATGTAAGTGAACGACCAACAGTACCTTAAAAGATTCATTTTGATAAAAAAGGATATTTTAGATGCATAAAAAAAAAAACCCTCTACAACCCGAAAATTACTATACCTTTTTTCCCACCCTATCAACTTTATGTGGAGCTTGTAAATTTTACAGCAATAAAACTATATGACCTATGCAAAAATAAACAGAGCATCAATCGAGAAGTTCCCCAAAAAAAAAAAAAAAGGAAAAACTATCAATTTCCCAATAACATAATATAGTCCATATTCCATAATCCATATATTAACCGGTTGACGATGGATAGTAACCGGAGTGTGACCACGGCGGTGCCGGATAATCGGAGCTGCCAGGTTGAGTCTGATTTGACGGTGGCCGGAAAAAGGACAGCTGTTGCTGCTGTTCGCCAAAAGGCACGTGAAGAGAAACAGAGGAGGAAGACGAGGCAGAGGAAGCTAAAGATGAAGAGGGCACAGAAGAAGAAAGAAATGGCCATTGAACCGGTGCAAATTGCGGAGGCTGAATCATCTGGTCCAACAGAGTGCTCGCTGCTTGTTGCTCTTGGAAATTGCTGGAACTTCTGAGGAGCTGAGAATATTGCCAGTAATCTCTCATAACGTCCGGCGACGTTCCCTGAACGGACTGGGCGGGAAAGTACGCCGGCTGCATTTGCGACTGTTGGTTTTGAAATCCAAGGGTGGTCAGAGAACCAGCAGCCGGTGATTGGGTGGCCGGCAAATTCTGCACCGTCTGAGGAAGCACCCTGACGTGCTCCGGGAAGTTTAGTTTTGCTCTGTTTCCCCTGAATCTCAATGCGGCCTCGTCGTATGCTCTGGCTGCAGCCTCGGCCGTGTCGAACGTACCAAGCCAAACTCGAGCGGCCTTATGGGGGTCGCGTATCTCCGCCGCCCATTTCCCCCACGGTCGCTGCCGCACTCCTCTGTACCTTCTCCTTCGTTCTCCGGTCTCTTCACTGGTTGCGGCTTCTGGTAATGATCGGGTCGGCCCGGTCGTCGTTGCTGCCTCTACAATACTCGTCGCCTCTTCCTTCACTGGTAAACGTAGAAAAAGACACGATTACTGAAAAATATAATTGGAAATCTCTGATCACTGTTCCATTGCTAAGTTGATCCGTATACGTCACTTTTCAATGTCACAAAGTAATCCTAGATGACATGTTTCTTTAAATGGTAGCTTAATTTGAGATTACTAATTGTTTTTGTATGAAAATTTACATTTTTTATGAGTGAACGTTCCATCGTACCAATGCAGATGTAGGTAACGTAGAGTTGATGTGTACTAAAGAAAAAGACCTCACATTAACAAACTAAATTGAATATTTCCATTGCTAAAAAGTTGGAATAAATATAAACTTTACTTTCTATTATAACCTATCTAACTAGTAAATCAAAATTAAAACTCTTGTTTCTTTGCACCGATGAACTTAAAGGATAAGGTTTTCTTTACAAAATTGTTGTTACTTATCGATTTGCTGATGGCGATGAAAGAAAACGTCATCGATGATATGTAAGAGACAAAAAGCATTTTTTATTTGGAACTCCCTAGATCTTCCCTGATGTTAAAAAAAAAAAAAAAAAAGAAATTACCGGTTGCACCAGTAGCTGGAGAATTTCCAGGAGAAACAGTGAAATCTCCAAACCCTCGGTAAACCCTGGGCACAGAATCGATCAACTGAGACGACGAAGCTCCAGCGTCGTTTTCTCTGCCTCTCTTCTGCCCAACCCACGACGCCGACCCTGACCCAGAGCCGGACCCCGACGGAGAAGCAGAGGAACTATACGACGACGGAGAGTAAACCAAGGAGCCAGACGTCACCGCGCCACCGTAACCCGACCCGAATAACCAATCACCGGCCTGCCGCCCCGAGACAACACCCCGAAACGCCGAAACCATCTCCGACATCTCTTTCGTATAACCAATCCCCTGAAACATTTGCCCCGGTGCCTCTGCTCTGTTTATCGGGTTCAACTCGTGAACTTCAGGGAGCTGCGACTGCGGTTGGAGCTGTTGTCTTTGGTGGGTCTCTTCTTGGTCATCGTCGCCATTTCCGGCCGGGAAATTGACGAATCCGCCTGAGCCCCCCTGGTTCGCCACCTTTACTAACAACATGAAAACCAGTCAGTAAAGATTGGTCAATCGTTTGCTCACACAGACAAGCACGAGCGACTCAGATAAAATTTCGGCGAGATTTTAGTACCCTTCGGAGATTTTGATTTGAAGCGAAAGACAACGGAGATCTACGGAAGTTTTATATGACGATAGCCAATTCAAAGTTGGACGCCGCCATTAAAATAGTACTCAGCTAGCCCACGATTATTTACCACTAAAATCACGAAAGATAAATTTTTCTTTTGCCTGAAAAAAGAAAAAACTTTTGCAACTCTATTTTCGCTTCTCCCTTTTTTGCGAATGTTTTTTTTTCCCCTCAGAAATTTGTTCACACCAGAAATACGGAAGAAAGGGCAGAACTTGGACACTGTCGGTGTTTTTTGGAGAGAGAGAAGGGGACGGAGGTGATCATGTTTGAATTGAATTCTTTTTTATTATCTATTTCATGGAACGTTTAGATGATGAGAAAAGTTAAAAAAAGGTAAATTTTCACATACGTACACTTTAATTATTGATATCTAACCTGTTGATAATATTAAAATTATTTTATTTTTATGTAGCACCGATAAAATCAATTAATTCAGAGTAATTATTTGACATAAATTTTAAAATTTTAATTTAAATATTCATTAATTATCTTTCAATAAATTCATTCTGAAATAATTTTTTATAATAAAATAGACAATTCAAAATAATGATTTTTTCTTCTGGAATGAAAAAGCTTAATTTAAAGAGATGAAGAACTAGTAATATTTTAATTACCAACTAATTGTAAAAAAATATAAAAATTGAATTTATTATAAGATAATTATCAAATAATTTAAATTATGATGTAGAAAATTACTATTTGATAGTTATTTTAAGTTAACAAAATTCATCCAATGAGGTCCAAGATGAATCATTTTTAATATATTCATGACAAAAAAAAATATTTTTAACAAGTTTAGGTCAAAGACAGAATAGTCGATATGTTAAATACTAGAACTGAACGATAATTAAAGGTAGTGTATCATCAACTCAATTTACCCGTAAATAAACATTGGGTAAGTTACATCCTCAATAATACCGACAAATGCAAATTCTGGGTGAACGAAAAATATATGGGCTTAAAGCTGATTAAAAAAATTAATACATGATTAGCTCATAATTAGTGAAATTGGACTGGATAAATCCAAGTTGGTAACCTGTTCCAGTGGCCAACAGATAGGAACGCAATTCAACTTGGTCTCTTTCCCTCCAATTTTTTTATTTGGGAAATTATTTCTTTTTAAGTACCTTACCTACAGCTAAAAAACTGAGAACTTCTGGATAATATTCGATAACGTTACATATGTTCGGTCCAGACCCAACTCAATCGTCTTGCAACTGTTGTCTTTATTTCACAAGTGTACATATTGTGTTAATTGTGGTGGAGGTTAACGTAAATGAGAGACGATTGGTGCAATTTTAGTTTTTAATTATTTGCATGGTTAATAATTGCGAATCATGAAAAAAAATAATAAGAACTGGGTTGGGCTGAACCGAACTGGATGTTTGGACAAGAAGAGGAACCAAAGTTGGCGGGGTGGGGGAGCGATAATTTGCTGCTTAATTCTGTGCGACTTGGCTGCATTAAGATTTGGGAGGGCCCTGGGACAGGAGGGATAGTCACAATCTATTTTAGGTCACATAGGAGTTTGGTGTTAATTAACTTGGACCAGGGTCAACCTTGTTAATTGCTTATCACTTACATGCGAACGATTACAAATTAAAAGGATTTAAACAAAAGGAAAAGGAAAAGCAAATACAGTACCTAACAATCAAGACTAGGGTGGTGAACTACACTTTATTCCTTGAGGTTAATCAAAATTACGTGTGCCCTCTTGTGGTTTAAGAAATTACACTTTCCCCCTCATTCCATAACACCAATTGTCAATTGTTAGTTAGCAGAGAGGAAAACAAAAAGACTGCCTTAAAGTAGAGAAAAACTTGATAGTTAGATTTTTTAATAGTAAGTACTTCATCTGCCCCAAATTTTTTATATATACAAAATTTACTATTTATATCAATTAACATGTGATTTTTTATCTTCAACATTTTAGTATATAAATGAACAATTTTTATGTATAAATGATACATTAAGATCTATAGTTTCTAAATATATATTTTAAAAAAAATTCTAATAAATAATAATATGAATAAATTCAAGTTAAACTTAATTAAACAAAAAAAGTGGATTGTATGGAATGAAGGTAGTATTTTTTAAATAGTTTAATTTTATCGATAAATTAATGTATAATAATTAAAATTAAGTTTTCTTCATTATTTTCACTCTATTTAGGCCCAAATCACCTTTTTCATTCTGCTACTGTCAGTTGGTTAATGGAATTAGGGAACAGGGAGACAAAGTGTAACTTCCTAAAACTATAAGGGGGCAAATGTAATTGTGGCTAAACCCTCAGGACAAAGTGTAGGTAACAATTAAGATCATTTATTTTTGACCTGTTAAAATAATTTGTTTTTAGCGGTAATCAGTGTTGAAAAGCAATTATATACCAAGATACATATGGCTTACGCCATTTGCCATTTCCTTTTCTTTTTTTTTTTTTCCCCTTCAACTGGTAAAACTTAGTAATTTTTTATGTGTAAATTTTGAAATATTTTACGACATGATTGCTGTTTGTAACATTCGATATAAAAATGTTCTCTGAATGACCTATTATCTGCAATTGTAAATTATATAAGGTAATATGGTTTTTCTTTTTTCAGGACATTTATTCATTTTTATTTTTTGTTGTAAATGTTTGTTGAGAAATGCGACTATTATGATAGGCTTTCTAAGATGCTACGTAGACATTGGTATGAGCTAGAAAGTTGAAACTCTCTCTCTCTCTCTCTCTGTGCAAAGTAAACTGCTAGGTTTCTTAATAGCACGGTTTTCTATTTTGGTAATTGTGGTCCGTATCTGCTACGGAGTATTATACGTTCCACCTAACTCTCTACAGGAACGTCACTTGTCTGTCTTGGGCCTGGGGTAGCTTATTTTTTATTTTCCTTTTTCTTTTTCAAGAATATCACGCTAGTATTGTTTGCCTTCCGTCGGATTTTCATTATGCTTTTTCTGTTTGGACAACTTGATAAGGAAGGGATCACAATTACAGAAATATGTTCCATCTCCTACTTATAAGACTGAACATTTATAAATTTAGAGCCTCCCTCATGTTTTTTCTTTTCACAATTTTCATATATTTTATGAAACATCAAATATCACTTCTACTGCTATTAATTTTATGAATGTCTGTTTATGTTGAAAGATTGTTGTTAAATGTCCGGCTTATAATTACGATAGTGTCAATAGGTGCATTTGGGTCATCTATTATATGACACGTACGTCAATGACGACGATCATCTTATAATTTTCCTATGTTAAATATGAGATACAAATTTCTGGAAACAAAGTTATTAATTAATATAATTCCTTTTTGGGTACAAAGTTAACTAGCTCCTGTTGTAGCCCGTGCAACTAGTTAGGTTTAAGTCAAGGAAAAACCTAGCTAAAGGTTGATGTTCGAATATTATTGGAGACGGTTTATGTCTTCTCTGATACAATATATAACTCTATCCCTTTCCCTGTAACCTGTAATATGATTCTATTTTGTGTTTATCCATGAAGCAAAACTTTATTCTCAATATACCTATATTTAAACGGCGTAATTCGTTTATGCTCGGAATTTAAGGGTTTTATTAGTAAAGAAAGGGAATAAGTATTTTGAACTTAGATTTGAATTATAGAAGGGCAAAGTCTTATCCACTTTATTAAAGTTTTGGGAACTATACAGTGTATTTAAATGCTCTCATTTAACATTAATTGCAGCGGACTCAGTTTAACAAAATCCAAAAAAAAAAAAAAACAACTTGATTGACCTTTACTTGTAGTCTTGTAGATAAAGTACTAAGCAAGGCTGCATGTTGGATCTGAAAAGAAAGTATGCGGAATGAACAGAACAAAAAAATAAAAAAGAAGCGTCAAACTCGATCCATATGGTTATCTAGAATGAAAATCGTGTCATGGCATGTCCATTGACCAACATCCATTCCCGTTGCGATTGCGACGAGTTATAGAAACGACAAAATCATGTTTGCATTTATCTGATTCGAAATCTAAATATATATTAGTTGCGGTAAATTGCATTAAAAATCTTAAATTAATTTAGGGTTATAAATATCTCAGCAAAAATAACAAATAAATTACTAATGTTTTTGTTTTGCTCCAATTAACCCATTATTGTTTTATTGGATCAAATAAATCACTAATATTTTTGAGTTGGTGTAAATTGGCTACTTTTATAATTTGTACCGTTAAATCTAATGGAGTCTTAGCATAAAATATCAAGTTTAGTTTCTATATTTTCTCCTTTTACTCCAAGTGCTTTTGAAGTTTGTAGGTTTAACATTTCAACTACCTTTTCTAACTCAACATCAATCTTTCGCCTTTGTTTGTGAGTAGTAATTGAGACCCCATTGCGCTCGTTGATATGGTTAAGTTGTTCCTCATCTTGCTCTGCCTCCTCTCGTTCAACAATCTCTGCAGCCTTTGAAACCCACAAGTAATCCACTCCGCCAATCTCAAAGGAGATCCAAGAGATCATCCACTGCATATCAGGGACCAATCACCACCATGTGGCACTGTGGTGATAGAGATTCAAGTTGATATTGAACGTGTGGAGCACCGGGTGGTGTTCTCAAGCTAGAAGAGTAAAGATGTGTCGAGCGCTAAGATGTGAAAGACATCATTCGGGAGCGATAGAGTGGGGCCATAGGTATACCTTCTTAGGCAGGGAAGATGGTACATTTTATGGGAGTTGAAAGTGGTGGCAAACGGATTGTGCCTGGAGAATGTAATTTGGGAAGGTAGTTAAGGAATTGTGTAATTGGGAAAGGTTGCCTATTCAGATTATTTTAAATCAAGTGGATCTATTTTTCAATTTTTAAAAAACAATGATAGAGTTTTGTAATATTTCCAAAGCCGAGTAGGTGAGTTGGGCTACTTGAAAAATGTTAGTGGTTTATTCATCTAGTTTGAATAACGTTAGTGATTTATTTGGTTGAAAAAAATATATTAGTGGTTGAATCGAGCCAAGCACAAAACGTTAGTGGTTTATTCATTATTTTTGCCTAATTATCTACCTAATTTCTCTAATGGTTCGAAACATATTTTTCTCATTGCGAATACATTTCTGGCCCAAACTATACTAAACTGTACATAAATTTGATTGACAGAGAGAAAAACATGATAATTTATTTAATCTATTAACTTTCAACAAATTTTGACCCCATTTAAATTTAATAGAAAAATAATTTCTAAATAGTTTGAATTTATCAACTCTCACGTAACTATTTGCCATCAATTTTTTAACTTCTAATTTAAAATGTTTAGTAATTGTTTGTCCATTAATTCAATTTGCTTCATACTTTTTATAGTTAACAGATTATGTAAATTATTAATTTTTCATCTCTTTGAATTATTTTTTTGTATCAATTCAATCTAATATGGAGATAGGAACCAATTTACAATAAAAAGATTTGAGACCATTAAATAACAACTAAAAGATTATGAATGAATTTACAACTCAAAGTAAAAGTTTGAGACTTTTAGTAAAGCAAGTTACCTATTGATTGATATGTGTACACCACCATTTGTTTGAACTTGAATTTCAGCCAAAAAAGAAAAAGAAAAAATTACTTTTAAACTCATACATTCAACGGGTACATTGTGGGGAGACAAAGCTAGAGGAAGGTACAACGTTACTATTATTTGAACCCTAGCCATCTCTATGGTGTTCTTTACATTTTACCAATTAGATTAGTTGTACAGAACTGATAGAAAAATCATGATCAGGATTGTGGACGCAAAGCTTTAGACTTAGGGTGCAGGTCTTTCCCAAAAATGCATTGTCTTTTATTTATTATTTATCATCATTTGGTTTTTACATTTATGTATAATAAAACTAACTAAAACAAATCCTCCAAGGCCTATTTGAGTAATTGTTATCAAACAGCTCTCTAGCTCTCTAAGTTAACAAATATCATCTAATAGATGACTATGATGAAATATTTTTAATATGTTTATGATCAAAGTAAAGTGTTTTTAATAGTTTAAAATCAAAAACAGAATAATCAATAAGTAAGAAACTAAAACATAATGATAATTAAATATTAAGGACTCTGTTATATATATATATATATATATATATATATATATATATCCAAATTTCTTTGTTGCAACATGTAACTATGCACACGTGCAATAGATTGACTGTACACCATCTTACTATTAATTTAGAGAAGAAGAAAAAAATCATATGCGCAAGCTTGGAATGAAAATTAAACAGAAATTCATTTGTAAGGAATCTTTGTATAGGTGTACATTATTGACAAGAATTATCGTTTTACCTCTTCTCAGAATCCCAAATCAACAGCCAACCCATATAATAACAATAACAACAACAATTATTATTATTATTATTATTATTATTATTATTATTATTATTATTATTATTATTGATTACCTTGCCTTTCATGCTACTTTTCTTGACGAGCATGCAACTGATTACTATATTAAATTAATTTTCCTTTCCGCTGGATTCTGCAATTTGGACATACATTAATTTTTTCAAATCTCTGCTTAGTCTCGTTGATCAACTCTTTACTGTCACGCTGATTTGAATGTTCCAATTTAAAGTATGTCAAGCAAAGATGCGCGAGGGATCTTAAGCTTCACCTGAGCCCCAAACTATATTCTACTCATTTCGTCCAAAAACGATTATAATATATTTTATTTTGGATAGTTTCAAATTTTTATAATATTTTTATATTTAACAACTCATTTTATCACACTACCTTTCAAACTATCATTTTAATATTTACTTTTTCAACTTTTTTAATAATTCATGTGCAAAAAATTAAGGACAAGAGTGAAAATAACACACAAAATTTTCCTACATTTTTAATCTTTGCCCCAAACTAAATAGAGGAATATTAGTGGAACGGAGAAAGTACATATGGATGCTGAGATTTTATATTGGAGTCATATATAACTCTTGAGATAGGATAAATTTTACAAATCGTTTGTAACCTTTAACTATTGTTAATTTTTAGTCCATAACCTATTAAATGTACTGTTGGTCTTAAGTCTATTAAAAATATTTTCTTTTGGTCTTTCATTAGATGAAATTCATTAACTCAAAGTAACTGTTTTATATAAAGTTTTAAAATCCTAAAGATTTGGTAATTTTCTTTTGTAGTAACTTTAAACTATATGAAATTTTTTTAATAGTCAAGAGATAATTTAAATTAGTATTTTTTTATTTGTAAATGAACTAATTTTAATTTACCGATAGGAGAAACTAGTTATTTGAATTGTCCATTAATTGAAAAAAATATATTATACATATTAAATTTATTGTAAGAAAATAAGCAGATAGTTAAACTATGATTTAGGAATTGTTATTAGACAATTATTTTTGAGTAAAAAATGAAACATCTCTGATACACTTAGGGCCAAAATGAAACATCTCTAATACGTTCAGGAACAAAAGAAAACAGTGAATAGATTAGGGATTAAAACAGAAGGATAATTAAAGGATAGGGACAATTTTCGCAATTTACCACTTTGAGACAACAACTGGGGTAGGCCTAGCAGGCCAGAAGCTTCCATTCCATTTCGTTTGATTCTATTTTGTAAAGCTAGCCACTTTTGGTGGGCTCACAACTCCCATTCTTTAGCCCGGCCCACTAGAAAAGAATATTACTTACCTCCTTATTTATTTTTAATTATTTCTGTTTTTTTTTTAATTTTATTAAATAATCCAATCGAAGACAAGTGCTTCTCAAATTGAATACAAAATTCATGCATGATTCTATATCTGTCAAGTCTTAATCAGACGAATTTAATTAAAAGAAGCGGCAAGTGAAATGCAAGTCAACGTTTACATCTGCTTCCACATAAAATAATCGTACCGCTCAAAATTAGAAAAGAAAGATATTGGTAACGCTAAACGTGTCAAATTAAGGCTAATACTTGATTATAAAATAAGATGGAAGGTGATGAAATGGGGATGGAATTTTTTGGGAGGTAGGTGGCTGGAATAGGCTAAATGAGGTCAGATTCAAAGTCCAAACGTCTCCTAAAGGACAAAAGGAAAATTTTATCCTTTTCTTCTTGAATCATAAAAAAAAAGAAAAGAAAAGAAAAGGAAAAGGAAAAGGTTTGAACAGATAGGCTCGAAACGTGGATCCACAGCGAGCAATTTCGGGAGACAAAGTTTTATGCTAAAAAATAATTAAAAGTCCAGGCTGGCAGGCTTGTGTGTTCTTTCAATGAGTTTACCCTTTTATTAAAAGTTTGTGTTCTGCCTCCATTCACACGTCCTCTTAGTTATACTTCTTCCCATTATATTGCAGGCCGGCTCAAGGCCAAGGGTGGGCCACTTGGCCTCCATTGCAATTTGAAAACTGAGGGTATTTTTGTATATTAATTTAAAGTATAGTGGTAAGAGTGACATAAGTTTCCTTTAGATACAATTTCGGCCACCTAGTTTCGAGTAAAATTTCAAAAAATAGGTCAGCACATTTTGAATGTTTCAACTAAAACCAGTATATGTAACATGAGCAAATCTCAGCCGTTTTAGTGGAGGGTTCCAAGTTTTCTTCTTCTGATCAGTAGAATCATAAACTAATTAATGTACGTTGCGAGGAGGAATTGGCGGTTTGTGGGCCTGATTCTATTTGACAGGAAGCCGCTCGAATCCACCACCACACAAAAGGTCCTATTAAAGTTTGGGAGGATTGGAAAACGTGATCAAATTGTCCCACACCAATTCATGAGTTAATCCTAACCGAAAGGGTTCAGCTCTAGACGACTTGCAAAAGAAATTTTACGAAAGGGGCAATTTTGCTGTATTGAAGAGTAATTTTACTACTATATATATATATATATATATATATTTGTCACGGACGTTTTTAAAATAGATATATTTATTACCAATGTTTTGAAATAGAAAAATATTTATTATTATAGTACTTATCGGTGAGAATATTTTTCTATTACAAAAAATATTGTGTCAATGTATGGATGAGTTGGATTAATTGGACAAATACCATGTTAGCCATACAGTTGGATCACCACCTTTGCACTGAACTCTATCATTCATTGTGCATTGCGCTTCTAATGAAGGTTTTGTCCAGAGATGCTAGGGGAAGTAGCGGTGAAAATCATGACAATGAGGCTAAGAAAGAAGGATTTGAGGCAGATCCCAATAAGGATATATGGGTCAAGTGTGGAGATCCTAACAGCATAGTACCAGATTTGGTTGGGGGTGTTCATGGATGGAGAGAAAGTCTAGGTACTACCAAAGTGTAATCATGGGTTTTATGTCTACTGTATCAACACTTGGCTTAGGTTCCCGATCAATTTGAATAGTAGTACTCCAAAAGTCCTCTCGCACAAACCCTCTCTTCGTTCTCTCAAGTCTCATTTATCGATAAACTATTCGCTCTATTTCTCCGATCATTTTTCATTATATTGGATTGTGAGAAATGAGGGGAAGTAAGAGCGAAGATGTCTCTTAGGCTAAGCGAGAAGGGGAAGGCTTGTCGAAACTACTTCAAGGTGATAGTGGATGCCGAGGAAGGTTGCCGGAGGAGGGAGGACAATATGACTATAATCCGAAAAAACAAGAAAGAAGCCCCCACACCATATTTATATCTGTACTTTCACATCAGTTTCACGTTAATAAAATATTACAACATCATCATTTTCTTGGCATATTTTAACATGTTATTAACAATAGTGGTAAATATACCCGTTTAAAAAAATGTCTGTGAAAAATTTGTTCCAAAAAATATTTGAGTGAAAAAATTACTCTTCATCCTATATTTTAATGGAAAAATTGTCTCTTTTGCCTAACTATATTATTATTATTATTATTATTATTATTAAATGACATGAAATAGTTATTGAAAGAGTGAACTTAAATGTAGTTAAAGAAATGTGTTAGGAGTTACAAAAATTTTACATATTATATGTAAATTTTAGACCCCAAATTATTATTTTAGACTCCCAATTTTAACATAGTATATGTAAATTTGACGACTTCTTAGGCTCTTATTTGGAGCCTTTAGTAGGACGAACTGATCACATGCATTTCACAGGGCTGCGATAGACAAAATAGACAAATGCTATAAGTTGTTAAAATTGATAGGTCACCTTAGTGAAAATCATTTTCGCGTCATTATTCTTAAGTTGAACCATAATGCTTTGTTTAGCAGTTAGGCCCAATCACAACTTGGCGAGTGTTAGGCAGACAGCGTGCTGAAAGAAAAACAAAGAAGAAAATAATACTCTCATCCCATTTTCTTTGCTCTATTTAATTTTTTAGATTAATTTAACTTGAATTTATTTATATCATTTTTATTTAAAAAAATAAAAGTATATAGTTAAAAATTATAATTCTTGATTTATCATTTATATATAAAGATATTTTATTTATATATTAAAATATTAAAAATAAAAAATTATCAATTAATTACTGAAAAGTGAATGATATAAAAAATTTGAGACAGAAAAAAGTAATTAAGACTAGTTTTGGACAGTGGCTCCAAAAAGGATGCGAGGTTCACAAAGAGAATATATGTATATGTCCATATCTACGTACATACATACATATGCGATGTTAATTTTTTGTGATCAAAGTTCATTGTTTCGCATCAATTCTTCACTTACCTGAATCATCTCTTCATATGTAAAAGTAAAAGCAAACAAACAGATCATCCTCTTCTTCCCGGAATTGGCTCAAAATTTAATATGGGAGTTAAGAAAGAGTAAAAATTTTATATATTATTTTCACAAATTAAAAAGATAAACAAAATAAATATTAAAATAATAGTTTAAAGAGTAATATATTAGTAAAATATTTTATTAAATATAAAAATATTGCAGAGAGAACAATTACATAAAATTAATAAGAGGGAAAAACGTATCAAGTACTTTCCGCGCGCACTGCATTCTCAAAGAAGGATGACAAATGTTGCTGCGTGGAAAAAAAGTTACGCAATCAGAAAGTTCGAAACTTTGCTGCTGAGGATGTAGCAACGCATTCCCATTTCCCACTACATCTCCGCATCAAACCCTTTTAGTAAAACACTTATGCCATGATTAAAAAAAAATTACAAAAACCTCTTCCTTATTTAGTCTAACTTACACTTTATTTTTTCTATTTATAAAAACCTACACTTTACCCCCCTGTTTTCTTTATAATATCCAACAACAACTTTTAAAACCTTAATTTAAAATATTTGATAATTATGTTTCAATAATTTTAAAATTTTTGATATTTTTTTCACAGCCAATCAATTTTTAAAAAATGTTGATATGTATTTATAAGAATAAAAATATATTTACAGAAAGAAAAAAATTAATAAAAAGAATAAACTATAAGCTAAAATATATCTCAAAGTGACAATTATAAGTTTCCCTACAAAAAAAATAATAAAAACCTTATGCATGTACAGGTGCATACATATAGATCGGCGACTCTCGTTTTATTGATATAAGAAAATAAAATCTATGATTTGATACGAGGATGTGCAACCTTCTGAAAGAATCGAATGACAAGACAAGGTATGCTACTTCAACATCATGTTCAAATCCCGGCCACTTAGGGTTATTATTTGCGCTCATCTTTGGTGGTCCCATTCATGAGTTGGAAATTTAGCAACTACACTATATATACTCCAGAATCCTTCTAGTTCCTAAATGATGCTAAGTATGACCAAGAAAAACAAACATGTGCTCCTTTTTATAGCATGTGATGGGGCAAGCCAAGTCGTGTTGTTGTTGACAAGCTTTCTTCCAAGATAATCTCTTTCTAGCTGAAAGAATGACTCGAGAACTGTAGTTTTTGTACACGGTTCAACGCATCGGGAGTAAATAATTTTATCAAGGAGGCAAAAAGTAACTTTCTTTCTTTCTCCTCTCGACTAGAAATAGAACACGTTGGGAAAGCTGTAATGATGACTATCATATGGCATGCGGATACATATGGCTATCATATGGCATGCAAAACATTACAAAACAAATAAGTCCTTAGTTAGTTAGACTGCTATCACATGGCATGCGGGTACAAGGAACAAAAATTAAGGCACTGCCGAAATTAAGAAAGTTAGACATGTGAAAGATGTATGTTTTTGCAATTGATCTAAGAAAATGATTTGGGAGGCAAAATGGAAAAAGTTTCCTCCAAATATGGGCACAACTTAGGTTTCATTCAGTATTAATGTTAGAGTTTAGAAAAAAACCATCTAAAAGTGACTTTTTTGCAATTTAAAAGGCCAATATTCACTATTTATAAATTATTTAATACTCTAATACCAATCACAAAAGTTTTTTTGACATAGGGTTTTAAGCTGGACCTAACAAAGCTTTGCTATAGATCAGAGAAAGACAATTTCTATAAATCAGAAGTCATGGTAAATAAATACATGTTTTACTTGCACGTAAGATCCAGGAAGTAGAAGAACATCAACACTTTTAGTTAGTACAGCTTCTGCAGTCCAAGTCAAGCATTTTGAATTATACATACTGTTCATTAAGCACACGTATAACTATCTTTGGGAGCTGTATGTGAAATTATGTCTTAAAGAATATAAAATCGGATCCACAGGGATAATATCTCAACGTTCAATAGTCAATCATTAGCCGTGCAAGTCTCCAAATTGACCGTCACTACCATTAGCATCAGACAATTCTCAACAGCAAAGACTCGTCAGCAATAACTGTTCAGTGGAGTATCCTTGCAAGTATGTGTCTTCCTCTCGGCCTTTTCCCCACACTGGCATCAACCCTACAACATTCACTCAAGTTTCTAAGAATTCAAAATCAAATCAACCAAACAGAAGTACTCATAGCATTATTAAGACAGAAAACTTGAACAAAGTCTGACAGAACATTTGGTCTCGCTCAGTTTTTTTAACAGAGCAAGAAAAAAGAAAGACAGAACTCAGAGCGTGCTTTGAGGCACAAATTAGAAGAATTAAATGAAGCTATGTACTTGATATCCATGTACATCCGTGCTATCTACCATACCCAAGTTTTGCTAATACTGCTTCAGGGATTACAAGCAGATCTTGGACCGAGGAAAGAGTTCAACTTTCACATGTGTTGAAACTCCTCAGGTTTCATAACCAAATCACCATCTTTGCCGTCTCAGTCTCATTGTTTACCAGGCCAGCAAGATCCTCTGCTTCACATTCAAACCATAATTGACTGAATTTTATGCGCTACATCTAAATGAAGTTACTTTCAGCAAAATTACCAATTGGTATCTTTACTGCTCTTATGATCCGAACATACGCTATTATATGACTCTGATTTCTTTATTGAATTGTAAAAAATTATAGCAGCACCATGCGTTCTAAGATAATACACACTTGTTTAAGAACTCATATACCCGAGTCACTGGTTAAATAATTTATAATGTTTCATAACAGTGTTTGTCTGGAAAAAAATGCAAACTCTTGGGCTACATCTGGTTGGCATGATAAGGCAAGATGGATGATTTTGGTGTGCCATAGGATCGGATAATACTCATCACAACCACCAGTTTTATGCGTCACCTGTGGGATAAAATCATCCCAGCATAACCAAGGGATTAGATTCCAAGGATGGGATGATAAACAAAAATTAAGACACGGTGAAAGATATAAAACATATACTATCTAAAAGAATAAATTTTGATTTATTTATTTATTCTTTTAAGCAAGAAATGGTACTTGGACCAAGCATAGAAATGCAAAAAAGTAAATTTTAAAGGAGTAGGTTGTTCAGTGTAGACTCTGACTCTGATCTATGGTATTCACGATCAACAGCCATGCCAACCGAGGTCTTTTGCTTGATTTCCTAATCTTGGAATTAGGTTTCCTTATTAACATGAAAGAAGGCATCCAAAGGCTTTGAGATATAAAAGAAAAAATCATGTTCAGATGAATTTTTAGACTCCACCAAAGAAAAAAAAAGAGATGAATTTTTTGACAGATTTCAGCTGCTCAGGGATTTCAGAAGGTTTTTAATAGAGCCATCTTCAACATTAATACTGCTATTAAGAACATGAGACCAGAGTCCCATTTCTGTTAAATGATGAAGGAGATACTTCTTTGGTACAACGAATTCACCACTGCAAATAAATGAAATTACAAGGCAATTAGTGGCTGAACACAAATCTAAAAAAATTTAATTTAAGATGAAATAAAAAACCTTCGAAACCTTCAGCTGTAGATATTGGACGCGTTAGGTCCAAAATACTTAGTGTTGCCAAGAATTTTGGCTGGTCTTACACCTCAAATGTCCGCCCCATTTCAAGAAATTTTTTTCCCTGAGTTTGTCCTAGTACCATCTGTTTTGTCCTAGTACCATCTGTTTGGTCTTACACCCCACACATCTACCTGAAGAATCTCCCTCATAAAAAAAAAAAAAAAGAAAGTCATTAACAATTCCACCTAGCTCCCATATTGCCTCTTTTCCCTTCTGGGTATATAGTCCTTCAAATATACAGCAGAAGCACCAAAAGGCAAGTGAGGCCTTCAGGTTGAGCATGGAAGCATTGAGTAACTATATACAAAGAGAGAACCTGCACTGGAAGAGAATGGCGGGGCTTTGCTGTTCCTTTTCCTAATAAGCATGCAATGACTCCAAATGTTGAGCAGAAGCACCAAAAGGTAAGGGAGGCCTTCAAGTTGAGTGCAGAAGTATTGAGCAACTACTTGCACACCTGAAACAAAACATGCACTAGTAGATCTGTGGCAGAAGATATAACAATTGGAATTTCAAAATGATAGGGTTTAGATGGTCTAATGAGATGAATGGAAGTGATGGTGGAAGTCATTCACATAGGAACTCCTCCAAGTGCTCTGGTTGGAGGAGAGACGTTACAATGAATTTTAAATGTGCTTAGAGAGCTCCACTAACTTGGCCTCCTCAGAAATTTAGTTATGGGACAATTGACCAGGGAATCTTTATGCAACTCAGAAATAGAGTTTTGTTTGACGGACATTCTTCCATTTCAACCGGCCTTGTTGAAAAGTATTTGGGGCTCAGTAGGGGAGAACCCATTGATCTCTAGAGCTTGCTCCTTTTCACAGAAACCAGCTTGTTTCTTTTTTCTTTCTAATTCAATAAACAATACACATTACTGCCCGCATTTTCAGCATCAAACAGACTTATACAACTGATTGCCCAAATTCCAGTAACTTCAGCTACCACAACATAATTGATTTCCTGACTCCTAAGAACTTCTACTACCACAACATACATCTAAATTCAAATTACCTAATACGTGCAGTGAAACATAATAACATAGAGTAACTAAAACAGAACTAATTAACTTAAACCACAACTCCTTAGACACCCTTACACGTTCTGCAGCTAAGCACACAACACATTGGCATCTCATTCCACGGATGCACATTTGAGCTTAATCACTAATCAATGAAACAACAGGTCAACATGATAGAGATATGTGTTGAGGATATAAATCCCCTTCCTCTTCCCCATTGGCCAACACAACGAACAGTGTCATTGAACACTCAGCATAGGAATGACACTAGAAGCCTCGTCTGTCCCATGGATATGGCTGCCAGCAGCAGCCATATCATGAGCAGGGAAACCAGTCCTTCCACCGGATATACTCATAACTGCACAGTCCTTTAGAGTGTGATATATTCTCTCAATGCTGTGGTTCTTCGTGTAAGGTAACAAACAGCTGCTCAACTTTCATGAGAAAATGGGATGATGAGAGAGAGAATCAATTTATTACTCCGTGCTAAGAGTAGATTTCTAATTTACCAACTAAAATTCAGAAGCAAAATGTCTGATGATCATACATGAGGCCCTGGGGTCCCTGCACTGAACAGTGTTGGGTAGCAGGAGGGAACCAGCTTTGCGACATCAAATGGTATGAGTTGATAGCAGACTCAATGTCAGTTTTGTGAATACCAACAGCAATCCTCATAAACATATGCTGTGGCCTTTCCACAACCCGTCCATTAATTTTTAAGAGGCAGAACTTCTTAAGGCTTTTGAGACTAGAATAATTGTAGTCAAAATCTCTCGCATGTATTATCTCACTATCAAGACGAGCAGCATTCTACAAGCAAAGTAGAACAACAGCAGTGAGCATTCTTTATATATATAGTACTAAGCATTCTAGAGGTATTTGACCATGGCAATAACGGACCTTGTGATAATTGGAGAATTGTTTCCGTACTAGCTTAAGACAGGAAAACGAATAATAGATAGAAAATGAGCGTTACCATCATCGTTGTCTTGTAAACATCATCAGAAATGAGAGCAGCTTCCTTTCCGGACTCCTTGTCGTGGTAGTTATACAGAATCTTGATCCTGCATATCAATAACCCATAACAACCCAGATTTCAGCATGTAACTATTAAAATTAAACAAAACCACAGGCATCAATTGCATGAATTTACTTACGTCTCTGAAAAGGATTTCTTTGTACTTTTATGCAAATTTGAGATTGATAGTCTCCCCGCCAGCTGCATAATCATCAATGAACAAAGAGGAAATTAAAACGCCAAAAAAGTACCGAAAATTGAAATAACAAAAGCTTGGATATCAAATCAAGATAATAAGCTAGAAACACTTCAGACTGCACCTAAAATGCAGTAATAGAAAGTGGAACATACCAGTGCATAATCAGGGTGGTCAGCAGCCATTGCAGCCGCAGTCTTTGCCGCCAATAGATCAACTTGCACCGTCGTAACACCGTCGTGGAGCCCGGCGAAGACCTTACGGGCCAGAAGCACCGTGTCACAGTGCTTATTACTCAACCCGTAGGTGAGCCTCTTGAGCCTGGCCGCGATCTTGTCGAAATAGGCAGGCTCTTGGCGCCCGTCTCTCTTTATGATTTGCATGCCTCTCTGTGGGGCGTTTCGTCGACTAGGTTACGTGCCGGCTCATGGACGATTCCCTCATGTTCATATAGATAAAGATGAAACGTGCTGAAGAAATCTGAGAAGAGTGCTGGAGAAGGAAGAGGTCGTGGTGCGGCCGGCGGGCTCCGATTTTCAAAGAAAAATTAGAAAATTGTTCGTTGGTTCTGGCATTATTCGAAGATTTCCCGCCCAGATGGCGACAATATTCAAGTGAAAGAGCTATTAATTTATTGGGCTCTCTCCAATAAAGGGCCGAAAGCCTGTAAAGGATTGAACGCTGCCCAAATAAAATTGGCCAGAATCACAAATCTTTTTCTTTCTAAACAAACCAAACTAGTACTATATACAGATAAGAAAACGTAAATATAAGAATAATGTATTATTTACATGAGAAATGAACTAAGTCAAAAAAATTGAATGTGATTTTAAAAGCAAGATTCATGTTGATTTTTTTTTAATAAAGTATCAAGTCAATTTAGATTGCCTTAAGTCACTTGTTTAAATTGACCAAATTAGGTCTATTCACATATTTTGTGTGACCTACTTAAAAGGTTTTTTTTCTGTGTCCCCATTGTCCCAGTAATTCACGGGCACATACCACATTACCACTCTACCCACTATGGCATCCTCCTTAATGGGTTGCACCGATATTTGCTTTGAACAAACCATATAACATGCTTTGTCTAGACTGGTGAACTCGATCCTAAGGCTGCAACCTTTAAAGTGAGCTTTGTGGCGCAGATTAATTCAGCTTTAATCATTTTACAAATTCAATTCCAATCTTTACCTATGCATGATACTCCATCTTATCGTCATCCCGAACTCTCTTCCCCACCATTCCCTCTGCCACAACATGCTTTAGACCCTCCTCAAATTCCACCACTACATTTGCTCCCATGAATGCCTCATTAACCCACTTGTTCTCATCATTGTCTTTCCACTTTACCAATTACTCCACATACTTGCCATTCCTTCTCTTCTCCACTATCTCTTCCACCTCCCTATAATTAAATTTTGATCTCTCCGAATTGTAATCACACTATCTAGCCCCAATTTTCTTTTAAATTGTATCATATTTCCTTTCAGCATCAAGCTCAAGCTCTGCTTTGCCAATTTCAATGTGGGATGAGCCGATTATGTGATGATGGTAAATAAAGCAGCATAAGGCTATGAAAGTAAAGAAATTTGGGGATTGTTTGGGTGGAGTTCGAGTTAGGTCACTCAAGACTCTCACTTAAACTAACTATACCTAAAAAAAACTACTATTAACTCTACAATCTACAACACAACATAACTAGAAGAAACTTATTCATAAGGCCCCCTTCTTTACAATAGGGAGAACATTCCATCATCTAGTATCTTTGTCCCAAAATCCACCGTTTATGTTGAAAATTCAACCTCATTCCTAGATCAATTCATTCCCTAAGTCAATTTTCTTGAAATTTAATCATTTATTGGCCTTCTCCCTAATTGATTCCAAACCTTAACTGCTCATAACATTAAAATAGAGGATCACGGGAGTACGATTGTTATTCCGTGTTCTCTGTACTTTGTTTAAAATCACTAAAGTACCTGTTATCATCATTTTCTTTCTTACCAGTGACAAGAAATTGGTGTTTTGTAGGCTATTCGTGGTGATTTTATACACTCTATTGGAAAATAAACCAAGGCAGCACTATCGTGTCATCATTGACAGGTTTTGATTGATTGTTTATTTGGTTGTTTCTGATAGTTCTTTTTCACAAAAATTTAGTTTGATTGCTAGAATTGTTTTGTCTTGGTTTGTTCTTTCTTTTTCTGGTGTCTTATTATTTGGCTAGTGTTTTGGGTTGGCTACTCAGATCTTATAGCCTAAGTTGGTTTGGACTGTTTTGCGTGCTTTTTTTGTTCATATTTTGTGATTTCTGTTGGATTTTGAACATTGTTCATTGCTTAGCTGCTTATTCTTGCAAACCTGATTCAAGATATATGTAGTATAAAAGTAATAGGTGGTAGTAAGTGTTGCACCACTTGTTATGATGTTTTCAGAGACAGATTCTTCAACAGTAGTTCTTTCAAAGTGTATGGACAATATGGTCCATAATCTCTATAATTGTCTCTTTATCAAGATGGTGGATATACGACACTTTACTCAATATTTTATACAATTCTATATCAATTGCTCTTGGAAGCTTGAAGGTAAAGCCATTGTTTTAGGAGCAAGAGGTCAAAAACCGGTTCATTATTAAATTTTCTCATCAACATGATGTCATAATGCTCTAACAATATGATGTTTGTCATATTGATAGGACTCCTAGTGTTAGTCAATTATCTCATCCTTAGAGTCCCTATAATAAACATAACTTTTGATATACTTCAGCCTGGATTTAGATTCATATTCTTTCACTAGTTTTGATGACACTAATGATAATGACATTTATTGGAAAACATATGGGTCGAGTTATAGCAATGGATTTTTCTACTGATTCCCGCCTCTCGTAGCATATCTAAAAGTCCAAATAGAACTAGTTATAAAAAAAATCCACTAATTTTTGGATTCTATTGCCATACTCCTAATGGTGATGGATCATGGATCTAACTTAAATATAAAAGGGTATTCAAAGTCTACAAAAAATGTTATTGAATTGGCCACTCTTAACCTCACCACTACAACCTTTCAGTGCAGATTCCTAAAATTTACATTGATCTCACAAAATTTTTATTGGTAACATTGGGACACCTTTGTTAAGTATAACATGAGGTTTGCAAACTCTGATGCATCCATGACAAATTGGTGCAAACACAAAAATAGTGATCTCCCTAGTGATGCACAAGACACTATCTCTGATCAAATTTCTAGTCCTAAAAAAAAGGAGTTTGAAGTTAATGTTACCTTAGCTAGATCTTGTGATGCTATGACAATAAATCCTATTGTCCCTTTAAGGAAAAAGGGCATTTGTCTTCATTTTTATGACAAATAAAGATGATAACAGTTTAGTTAAAAGAAACCAAATTTAAAACATCTGAAGAAGGGCTATCTTGATGGCATTTGTTCTAGGAAGCAAATGGGTTCACCCGAAAGTATTCCTATTTCATAATCTGATGAGAGTTTTAGGTGCTTTAATAAAAAATAACCCATTGAAGACTAGGTTATGACATCTACTAATTGTATCAACGATGAAATGAGAGTTGGTAATCAAATCTCTAGTAAGATGAGCATGAAGACTCAATGGATTCTAACCATCCCATTAATTATTGTTTAAAAATTGTTGGGATAGTAAATTGAAGAAAAAAAATATTGGATTAAGTACCAAATTTACCATTCTAAACTGACCAAAGCACCAATTTTACCATCAAACTTTTAAGTATACCAACTTTGCTACTGAACTTTACTCTTTAGACCAAATTTACCACCGACATTATAAAATGCTATAAATTTGCCTCTTGTCCATTAAGTGATCATCAAATGAAGAGGAAAAATAATAGTTTTAGTAATTGATTCTTCACATTTCTTCTACTAATGCGCTAACTTTGCCCATTTCGTGATCATGCCAATTTCTTCAAAATACAGTGGCGCACAGCTAACTGATTGACCACTGGCCACTTGACCCTCTCCATCCTCAATGTCATTCTCTTCTGTCTCTTTAAGAAATCAAAGAAGAAAGGTTGTCCTACCTCCTACTAGCACTAATAGGAGTCAACTTTCTCCATAAGGTGTGGTTAATGACCACATTGGTGCCCAAGGCAAACTCAGGATGGCCATTCATATTTATGGAATCTAATTTGGAGGACTTTTTATGCCATCTGAAATGGGCACAGCCTACCAGAATGGGTGCAATTGACCGAAAAAATGGTTTCTGGAATGGACATAGCCAACTGGAAAGTAAAAGCAACCTAAAGGTATGATGATTTTGATTTGGAGTTAGGGGCCGAGTTTTGTCAAGTTGAAATTCAACTTCCTGTGTTAAGGCGAACAAATGGTGAAGAAGATGATATGATCACCAGATGGGCAAAGTTAGGGCACTAGTCAAAGAAATGTGAAAAACCAAGGATCAAAATTATTATTTTCCCCCTTTATTTGATGGTCATTTAACAAAAGCTTAACAGAAGAATGACAAATTTGTAACTTTTTGTAACATCAGTGGTAAATTTGTTCTCGAGACTAGAGTTAATTTCAATAGTAAATGTGGTATACTTGAAGGTTTGATGATAAAATTAATCTTTTAACTAGTTTAAAATGATAAATTTGGTACTTAATCCAAAAATGTTTCCTCCTCAGTCTTCATTAGTTAATCCATTGTCTTTGACTCATCTATTCCCTCTTCAGAGCTACCCAAATCCCCCGTTTATGCCATTTTCTTGAATTATATATCACGTTGGCTCACTTGTTGCACCCTGTCATCATTCATGGCTTCACCACATCATCAAACCAGTCTGTGTCTTATGAAAAGTTTTAGCCCTATATTCAAATTGATGGCCGGTTGGGATGAAAAACCATTGGTTATTGCTAACTCATCATTGGAAACACCGTGAATTGAGATTTTAGGAACTGAAAGTAGTGTGGTCTGGTTGTCCTTTAATACGTTACCATCAACGACTTCTAGAAGGTGGCAGTGGATCTCTAACCTAGTCTCCTCCTTTGTCCACAAAATATGAGATAACAAAACCAATCTTCTTTGATTAAAGTCCAGCAAAAGTCGTGGAAAATCCTGAAGAACTAGTTTTCCAATTTCCCCAAGGTTGTGAGATTTGCTCTAAGTGAAGTAATGACAGAAGGTAGAAAGGCCAAAAAAGTTCTATAAGATTCATACATTTTCTTATTGAGTCCTAAAACTACATGAGTTTCTGTTTGAGTCCTATACGTTTGAAAATGTGAGCTACACTAGACCTATGTTGGATGGAGATAACGAAAAATCTTAGTTGGCACTTCATGACCATTTATTCTACCCGTAGGTTGTTCTTTAACCCAGTTGGCCAATTGATGTGGTTACTTTCTTGCCCCAGTGGCCAATTGATATGGCCACTTATTCACCCAATTGGCCAATTGACGCCTCAACCTGCTCACTCAGTCCAACTCTGGGTACGGCAGATGAAGTGGTTCCAGGGCAGGGCTAAATCTTGGGCAAGCTGTAGTACGAAGGATTGGCAACTGAAAACGTGGATTCATGGATCAAGGGAGGATCTATTTGGTAATTAAACTCATGTGACAAAGGGAAAGTAAGTATAGATCCCGAATTTGAATTTGGAATCATCTACTTGGAACAAGAGCAAGAAAAATGTTGATGCTTACGGTGATGCAAGCTATAGAAAATGTATGAGTGTACTAATGGAAGGCGTAGTTGATGGATTTATGCATAACTTGATGAGAAGAAAGGAATGTGTCAGAATTAAGAAGAAGAAAATGACACAGAACTTGGGATTACTAATTTGCTAATGGTGGGGAAGCAGGCAAGTATGGTTGGGAAACAACATGAGCATCCAAATAGGAAATTGCAACTATAGCATGAAAAGCTGCTCCAATAAGGAGGACTGCTTCATCTACTAAAAAAGTATGGTGAGTGCAATGGCTTGTCCGAGTTGAGGGTCACTAGGAAGAGATCCACATTTGACTCTCCAACTAAAGCTTTGGCAACTTTCTTCGAATGCTTGTAGAGTGCTTCATCATAGATCATTACAGGATGAAAAGAAAGGTCTTTCTTGTCTTTCACAAACTCTATCGTGGAATTGTAATGGTATACTGCTGCTTGCATTTCTATAACCTCTAGAGTAAAAACCTCATGGATTAGAACTTAGGTTTATAGGGGTAATGATATTAAGAGAAAATAGAGGATGTAAAAGCTACTTCTTCACTTTCTTAATTCTTTCCTGGATGTAAAAAGACATTAGTTGCTCAAGCTCTTAAAAGTTCCCTTAAATCTAATTAAATCCTCCAAAGCTCTTGAAAGCCTCACTTTATTAACTGAAAAGGTATCATTTTTACTTGGTTATCAAATTGTTCATTTGATACATCATGGATGGTTGGTTGGATATGATAATTGTCTAAATTCTAATTAAGAAAAAAAAGGAAGAATAAAGGCAACATGTTCAACAAAATGCCTCAATGAAAAATAGAATTTTGTCTAACTAAGACTCAAGTACCCATAGTTTTGTGTTTGTGAACTTTTTCATATAAATTTTATTTTTTGCAATTAAGTCCACATACATATGCCAATTGGGTAAGAGTTAACGGCCATCAAGTGCCACATACGATTTCCCATCAGCTTCGTTCAATTTAGGATTAACATAGCTCATATTTTCAAACGTATAAGACTTAAACAGAAACTCATGTAGTTATAGCACTTAACTAAAAAAGTTATGAAACTTATAGGACCTTTTTTTACCATTCCCCCTATGGAAATGATGAAGGATGGAGCAGGTAAATGACAATCGACTCCTAAACAAGTTTTAGTATTTTAAATTTATTCGCTAATAATTTGAAGATGAAAATTGAGTTATTAGATTTAATAATAGTGGTTGAATTAAACCTAATTATTAACTTCGGTGGTCAAATTGGAAAATTTATTAACGTTAGTGGTTTAATTGGCCAAAATAAAAGCTTAGTTACATAATTAAAGCAAGAAAGCAGACATGATGGTTTTTTTATTTAAATAACTCATTATTTAATGCATTATTTCTATTTTAAAACTAATACTATATCCACCTAATAACCACTTAATAAATTATTTTAAAAACTAATTGATTTTTTATAATTTTTTTTCATACCTAGACCAAAAAAGAGAAATCAATAAAAAAAAGATGCACTATTTTTAGAAAATATTTTAAAAATATCTTTGAACTTCTTAAAATGTAGAATTTTAAGTGAAATACAAGTAGAGTGAATATTCATGAATAATTAAAAAATGCACTAAATAATTCATATTTAATCCAAAACAAATATGACTGCTGTTGAGCTCCTTTAACAATACATTATACATAACAATTTTGATGATTGGTGATTTAAGCCTCCCCTAATGGCAATTAGTAGCTTTGACTCATTAGTAATAACGAAATTTGAGAACTAAAGTAATGAGAGTTTTGATTAAATTAGAGTGAGAGTGGACTCTTAATTAAGCATTTTCCTTATCTCATTTATGTCACCACGCACTAAGTGATATGCCTTAGGTTGGTGGAGTGGTTGAGGCCAAGAAGCAGAAGTGATAAATAAGTAGCAAATTTGGGGTCATGTTGCTTAAAAGCGGATAAGGCAAAGATGGCGGTGAGAGTAAGAAGTTTAAAAACTTAAAAGGGCTTTGATTTTGGCAAATAAATCTTGAGATAAAGTAAAATGGGAGTTCCCATATTTCTACGATTGCCACATCATGAAATTTGACATTTCGTGGCAAATTGGATCTCAAACTGTAATAATTAGTGGCATATTTGCATAAGAAAAAAACAAGGATGGTAAATTGCTTTGATGGGTTAAGATGATTGAAAATTTGCCCATTTTCCCAAAAAATATCTATATTATTATATATGTAAAGGAGAAACCTCGACAATATGTCAGAATCATTAATTATAGAGTTTCTTTGTTCTTTCTAAAACCTTTTAACCCACTCTTCAATACTAACATATTTTAGGGACCCTTTTAACTACATTTTATTATTTGGCTTTTTATTGCATTGACATCCTCATGAATATTTATTAAGTTATAATTTGGTCCTTATCTTCTATTTCTACCTATCTTAAATATAATTCTACATATTAGAGCATACCAATGGATTTATAGTTAATAATTTACTCACATGGTCTATCAATTTAATGACTAATATAATTGGACTCTTTATGTGGTTTTTTCTCTAGAGTTATTGTTACCAATTAAAGTATTATGGTAATAATGCTATTATAATTATGGATTATTTTATTTAATATTTTGGTTACTAACATTTGTTAGACAATAATTTTGATTCACTAATTATGCTAAATTTATGCATTGAATGTGAAATTCAATTCTCTAAATCAAAACTAATTATATAGTAATTAGAGAAAAATAATTAGTATAAATTAGTATAACCATCTCAACTAGAGGAAGAAACAAAAAACTTTCAAGTCAACATGATGCCAAAATGGTTAGGCTTTGGGCATATAACTTTAGGTAATTCTAATTTTATCCATAATCATTTCAATCCTTTGTTTCTCTTGTTTTATTTCTTTTAATTGGAAAAACTGCTCATACTGTCTAGTACTTCAATCCTTTTTGCTTTAGCAATGATGAATTTATATTTTTTCTATATAATGTTTTAATTGTTTGATAAAATTATTTAAGATATAGTTAGATGCAATTAATTGTGTTATTTTTAATTTTACTATATTATTATTATTTTTATTTTATTTACCTAAAAAATTAATCTATTTTTACAATTTCCATTTAAAATTTAATTCTCTTTTCCTATTAATAACTAATTTAAGTAAGTTTTCTATTAAATACTTATAAATAAAAAATATAAATATCATCTAAATTGCACATATTTTATTTTCCCTGTAAATTTGAAAAATTAATTGAAATTTGCATTTTCAAGTTTGGTGATTAAGGATTGATATTCTATTCTTTTTTTTGGTTTAGGGGAACTTAAGAAAGAAAAATGTTAAAGATCAAACTTACCTTTTAAATTTTCAAACAGATCATTGTTCTTTAATTGTTACATTCATTTCTTTATAAAAAAATATAAATAGCTAACTTTTATTAAATGTATGATAGATTTATTTTCAATCTCTTACATATTATTATTATTATTATTAAAAATAATTAGGCAACTATATGTATAATTAAAATATATAAAAAAATAAACTCATGGATTGTATGGTCAAAAGAACTAGTTTAAGATAAGATGATGTATCTCAACCTAGGGCCAAGTGACTAGCTACATGGAAAGTTAGTACGATTGTTAGAGTCTACTACTCATAAGAATAAAAAAGCTCATGAGAATCAAGCCCAAGGAATAGACACTTCAAGACCAGGTTAGGGTACCATGTCCCTAAGTCACACAAAACATCTTGAAAGTAAGACTGTGGAATGGGAGTAAAAGCTGAAAAACATTACTTTTTTAAAATTTAAATAAATAAAAGTGTTGTAAAAATGAGAACGAGTGCGTCAGTTGAGTTTAGGAACAAAAGTGCGAGAATGGCAGCGAGTACCTAAAATGGAAGGATTATATGACCTAGCCTTGTCCAGCTGGTTCACTACCAAGCTAGTGATCTCCCACTTTACCTATTATCAACTTCAATGTTAGGTTAAGGAGCATCTTCTAGTAAGCAACCTATGAGGATCAACATTCTTTAACTTGCCTGTGTTAGAAACCCAATTTTACTAATTTAAACATTAGTGTCTTTGAGAGTACTCAACTTTGTGTTTGCATCATCCAAATAGACCATATTAGATATGGACCTAACTCAATTGTCTATGTTAAAATTAACAGCTCAATTTAGTAAATTCCTCGAGTTAGGCTCCAATATAAGATTTACAAGTTTGTTCGGCAATTATTTTTAAAAATAAGTTATTAGTGATTATTTTGATTTATTGTGATTGTTCACTCAACTTGTATACAAATTAAAAATTTATATATAAACAAGTTCAAAAAGTGTATTTTTATTGATTTTTCCTTTTTCTTGGATTGGTTACATGGGCATGAAAAAGGTTTAGAAAAAACTAATTATTTGCTTCAAAATTTATTCGATTGATTATTAATTATATAGAGTTTGGGCTTTCTAATAGAGTTGGTTCTAAACAAAAATCCAACCAAAAATAAAAATAATGAATTATTTTTAATGAAAGAATAATTTTATTATTTGAATTTTACTTTCCATTTTCATAATATAGAATTCTTTTTCAAACTCAAAAAAACAAATAAGGAATCTAAAATAAAGAAAAGGTCAGCTGATGCTTCTCTTATGAGTTTGACTTTTTGGTTAAACTAAAGCCATTATGACCTTAAATTTCTATCTTAATTTTGGATGTTTTTACTAGTTTCTCTCATTGTTGCCTTATTTTGTAGAAAGTATAAAAGGATGGAAGTGTCATAACAGATCAAGAGTGAGCGAAGTGAAAATCAAGTTGCAAAAAGTTAAAGCTAGAAAATGTACTATGGCGTAAGTGCAATTGCATTGTAGTTAAAAATATTCTACAATATTTTTTTTTTCAAAATTTGGTGCAACTATTGCACCATAGAGGCAAAACACCCTACCAATTTTGTGATTTTGGTGCAACTGCACCAAAACAAAGCATCCAGTAAGGCAACTGTACCACTTTGATAGTAAAAAGTGGTTCAAAACCACTTTATTTTGAATCCTAAGCTCCCATTGGCCCTAAAACTTTGATCTTATCTCATCCCTCACTCTCCTATATACCTCGTCTCCTAGATCTAGGTATAATCATCATAGAAGCATTAAGTTCTTATACACACATTTCATACACATATAACCCTAGCTTTAGATCTAGGCTTTTCTTGTTTTCATAACATAGTAGCTTACATCCTTTTTGGATAAAGTGGCTCAAGGAAGCTTAAGTAAGAAGCCTTGAAGACTTGAAGACCAAGTATCAATTAGGAGCTTTTTATTTTTTTTTCTAAGTATTTTATTCTAGATATTTCATTATGTATTTAATGTATTAAAACATGCTTGGATTTGTTAATGTAGCAATGAAGTAGGTTTATTTATTATGTTTCTAGGATGTAAGCTACTTGACTTGATAGTTTAATCTGATAGTGGATCCATATTCAAGGAATTTGTCACTTGTTTGGTTATCCTTATGATTTGTTGACATATATGTGGTGATTGATCACCCTTATGCATATCAAAATCTCATTCAATACTTGAAAAAGTAAGACTTGAGGTGGAAACAAGAGATAATCACAGTAATCTAGGAATTTGGAAGAGTTGAGTTCTAATTTACTAGGTATGTTAAGGGTTTAGAACTTAAAATCACTTTTGCTTCAAGCATAGAGCTTGAGAGGGTCTTATTAGGCTAAGTTTTAAGGAGAATTTATCTTTCAAAATGAATAAAAGCTCATATTGGATTTATACATTAACAAGATAATACCATGAATGAATTCCTATTCAAATTAGCTATTAAGATCAGAGAATAAGTATCTAAAAGGATAACTCTTACATTAAATAGTTGTCATTTTAACTAGGTCTTAATTTAGTTATCTTGCATATGTTCAATCCTTTATTTTAGTCTTACTGCTCTAGTTACTTGGTGTTTATGTAACTAAAATTAAGTTGCTTTATAAGGCAAGTAACATACTAGTAAGGTAATCAAACTTGTTTTTGTATAAGTAACCAATAGATCTTTGTAGAAATGATCCCTATATGCCACACTACAAGTGACATTGTGAACTTATGTAAAGGTTCAATAGGGTCATTTAAAACCATTGCATCTAGATCCTACAACAACCTCATGCGCAACTTTTCAAGAGACAATAATAATAGCACATCTATCTAGCTTTTGGATAAGTTTGAGAATATATGTTACCACTTCATGAACCTCTATTTAAGACTAATCTTGGTTACCTATCGAATGAAACTCTTACACATAATTAGTTAAAATGGTGATTGAAGTAATTCCATTGGAAGTAGAATACTAAAGGACTTTCAATATAGCTTGGAGTTCTACAAACAAAATAGAATGACAACTAGGAATTTAAATGCCTTTGCTGTATCTGATCAAACTTAAGGGAGAGATAAAGACCCAAGCATTTACCCCAATATAGACAACGACCTCCAAGCACCATCCACCACAAAAGCTATAGCGGTATATGGAAATAGTGCTACTATTCGAGTCCGAACCAAGAGAGATGAAAGAAAGTTGAAATATCTATCAATATGTCTTTAAATGGCTGAGACCTTCATAATGGAGAGAATCATGTCCTCTCTATCAAATCCTAATCATCTCATCACGCCAAAAAGGTTTGTTGCTAAAAACAAGATAATTGTCCACATAGCCAAATAGACCAAAGGATAGTAATAGAGAAATAATTCACACTTCCAAAAATTTCCAAATAGTAAGAGTTGTTGGAACAATTCCTTAATAAACTGAGCAGAATTGTGGAAGGGAATAAATGGTGTTTTGTGCCAAGTCTTTTTAGTTGAGGTATAAAACAAAAACAAGTGAGATAAAGATTCATCTTTCTCTTCAAAGCCTAAGCAAACGGGATTGACTTTTACACTTTTACGAAACATGTTTTAAGCTGTAAGAAGAGTATCTTGGTAACACACTATAAAGAAAACTTTGAATTTGTGAGGTATCAAAGCACACCACAACCTATTGAATTAGTTGAGCAATCATATTTATACATTTTATTTCAAAATAATAATAATAATAACAATATAAAATAGAAACTAAGGGTTAGTCCATTTTGACTTAACACAAAGGTATTATTGATTAGGGTGGGGCCCTGGGTGAAAAAATATTTTTTTAGCAACCCTTGGTTGGTTTTATTTACAACCTAAACCAAACTGTCTATTTTAACTGTCCATCCAAATCACAACGCAGTTGAATCTCCTCCTCTGCCACAACCCCACCATCCATCCACCTCCTGCGATTGCCACCACGATCAGAAATTTTCGAATCTGAATCCACAGGTTGCTCTGGAAGCAGAGTTGAAGCCCATTAGGGATAGTAAAGATCTTAATTCACAGATAAAGAAGATAATATCATATGTGGAACCGACAGGGCGATGGACGAGGGGAGGGAAAATGGAAGCAACAGACAAGCAAAAGAAGTCGAAGTTGCCGATGTTGTATACACGATGTGAATGGAGAAGAAAATGAGTCGGATTTAGCCCAGGCCCATCTCCATTGACGAGAAACATGGTGGCACGACGTGATCATAGGACTGCAGATGGAAATGAGCTCTTCTCCAACGCAAGCTTAGCATCAGAGAACGCAAAGATGAAAAAAATCAGCCCACATGGCCTTCAATAGCTCTGGTCAAAGGTTGTAAAAAAGTTGAACATAATGGGTATTATAGGAACGAAAAATCGGACCCCACCGCATCTCTCAGAAGAATGTTACACCGTCATACTTGTAATTCCAGACGACGACTGGTAGCGGCACGACAGACGCGCTGTGAGGAAAGCGAAGAACGGGAACACAAGAAAAAGAAAACATCACGGCCACTCGGTGGTTTCGAGCCGTATAACTAACCTGCTACAGCCTCCGCCGCCTCCTGAAGCCAACTGTGGGGAGCTGCGAAGTGAATCGAAATGGGGGAAGAGAAGGGCTCAGCATCGAGTTCGCTCAGCGAAGGACTCACTCTGCGTGACCCCGAAGATGTCCCCAAATCTCCGCCCAGTTCACCCGCTTCCTCAACTCGCAAGGTATCAGCACGAACACAGATCCTCTCTCTTTTGTCTCTTTGCGTTTTAGATTACTCTCTTCTCTACGAAACCCGTCGAATCGGCTCGTTTGATTTCTATGACTGAACCCTCCTAGTGATTCCATCTGTTTTGTTTTGTTTTGTCGCTCGAGAAAATTGGGGATGACCTAATTTACAGTTTCTTGTAGTCTCAATTGGGCTGTTAATTATTAGCTGGAGCTGTGACAAGTTGTTAATGCAAGTGAATTTGGATCGTTATTTGGCTTCTCTCATCTTGCACTCATGACCACCATGTATATATTTTGGGTGGTGCAAATAGCTCCATTCAGTCTGAGTATGCAATATTTATAGGTATCTTTTAACTAAATCCTGGAAACCATTACTTAGAGATTGTATATTTTTGAGCTTTGCAGGCTTGCTACGCTGTTCTACAAAGCTGGGTCTCAAAGAAGTTCATGACTGGATGGTAACAGGCCAGCTTTTATGACTGCTTTCATATGGTTTGGTTTTTCACTTTTTGCTTACACTTCATTGTAATTCCTATCATGAAATTGCAGTGTGGTTCTCTTTCCTGTTGCTGTTACATTTCTTTTGACGTGGTGGTTCATTAATTTTGTTGATAGTTTCTTCAGTCCTATATATGTCAGACTTGGTGTTGACATATTTGGTAAGATGTTTAAGAACAAGGTTATTTTGTTCCTTAATGCCTTCATTTGTTTGATGACATTTTTACTTAGAGCAAAGTGACTAGGAACAACAAGCACTATTTGAAAGATTTTGTGTTTAATGAATCTCTCAATTCTAATTGTAATATTTTGGGATGCAGGTCTTGGCTTTATTACGTCTGTGTTATTTATATTCTTTGTTGGCATATTTGCTTCATCATGGCTGGGTGCCACAGTTTTCTGGGTTGGAGAATGGTTTATAAGGCGGATGCCCTTTATTAAACATATATACTCTGCATCCAAACAAATCAGTGCTGCTATTTCACCAGGTATACTACTTCTCATTGTCATTTGCAACATCTCTGACTCACGTTGGTATATTTTGTAGTCCCAGAAATAGTCATTTACTCTTCAACTTTGCATGAACAACCAATAAGCATGTTCTACTTCAGATTTTTCTATCTGTACTATGATATTTGAAGATTGATCAAATCAGCTCAGTTTGTTTCAGATTTTCATTCTGTAATACATACGCTTTCACGCATCTAGCCAGCAATTCAGCTGAAATTTCAAAGAGATGCAGATGAAACTGGACACCACAATCCGAAAAACTAATATGCCCAGAGAGTTCAATATTTGCTCTCAGTTGCTATTTTTCACTGTGTCATCCTAGAGGTTTAGCTAGCATGGAAAATCTGTTACAGGTTGGTGGGATTAGTTGAAATCAATTAAATTAACTAGACTCCCCATCGCATAGACACAAAATCACCTATTGCTTAATCTTGAGTGCCATCACAGATTAAAATATTTCATCAACATAGGTCGGCAGCTTCATGCTAACCATCATGCCAAGTGAACGCCGTTAAAAGCACCACCTATCACCACCATAAACAGAAAGGAAAAACTCATGAATTTAGGCTACAATAGGTTCAACCAAAACATTACTGATTCTGGAATATTGTATGTCTTATCTTGACAGTGCTAGAACTTCTGACTTCCCTCAGATTCTTGATCTTCCTGCATGCTCCAGTATCTCTCATTTTACAGTTTCACCCCTATCTTTATCTCTGATATCTTTCTGCAGTCTTTTTACTTACTGGATACAGTTTTTGTTGAAGTTTATTTGTAGTTCTGTCATGAAATTCAATCTTACAATGTACTTTTGTTGTGGAGTTCTGGACCTTTGGCGTAACTATCCCCAAGGAACATGTAAAGAGTTGCCTCTTAAGATTTATGTTTATGAATTTATCTGCTAACTTTACCCACCCCTCTTTTTACAGACAAGAACACAACTGCTTTCAAGGAGGTTGCAATTATTCGGCATCCTCGTCTTGGTGAATATGCTTTTGGCTTCATCACGTCTTCTGTCACCCTTCAGGTAAAGTTACAATTTCAACTTTGAGAATCAGTTTTCCTTGGTCGAAAATTACTGAAGCCATGTCTTGGTGGTAGGGTTATGAGATACGGTGTTGCTCAACTATAAAGAGATTCCAGTTAATATTATCATTGTATAATATCTGTAAGAAAAAGTTTTCACATTAAAAGAGCTTGAGAAATGCGTTGCTTAATTTTGCTGCTTAACTGTAAAGGATTTCTGGTTAATTACTCTGATATTTTCATCTTTTCCTTTGTAAATTGTTGTAGTATCAATAGGCAAAAGCTTTTCATGGAATATGGCTCTTAATAAATTTCTATCCATTTTCCTTGACACAAAAGGGGATATTCCTCCCCCAAACCTCCAGTTTGGATAAAACAGGATTTTATTCAAAGATGTTTGCAAATGGAATTTGTTCTACTCTGATTAACCATTTGGTTTTTTTGTTTCTAAAATTTCTGTACTTATGGACAGACAGCACATTGACAATTCATTGATATTCATATTGCTGCTTACAGACCATTCAAGTTTAACATAATAAAAGGGTGGCACATGCAGCTGGAAAACAATCGCGTTTTACTTGCAAGTTTCTTTGCGACAAAATATCGTACATATTTTCAGAGTCAAGTATGCTTTTCTAGTTTTCTTAATTAACATGGTATATTCATCTGTTTTAGGGAAATATGGAGCAGAGAGTTGATTTTCTATTCCCCTTCCAGCATTGACATTAGATTTTCAAGTATATGTATATACAACTAGCGTGTTTTTGTCTGTAAAAGTATTTAAATAGAAAAAGTTTCAGAAATATCTTATTGGTACAAAGAAGTTTTTCTGAAGAAATTACCTGGATTTTTTTTATTCTTGTTGGCTGGTTGGTTATTTACAGAAAGATGATGGAGATGAAGAGCTATGCAGTGTTTATGTCCCCACAAACCATTTATACATTGGGGATATATTTCTTGTGAACTCTGAGGAGATAATTAGACCGAATTTGTCCATACGGGAAGCCATAGGTTGGTTTCTCTTTTCTTATCTTTTTCTTTCTCCATTTTTTCCTTCCATTTTAGATGAATCACAAACTCTTAATCACTTCCCTTAGTATTCACCATTTCTTTTTTTTTTTTTTTGGCTGCCTGAACTCTTTGGCGTTCTTTGAGGTGGACGATGTGAGATCTTGCAGCTGGCAAATGTCCATATATTGTTATTACCGGCATCATAGCTTTTCAGTTTTATTACCATGTACCATTATTTTCATTGGTTGGAACTTGGAAGTAGAAAATATTACATAATGCTTCAGATGCCGTTGCCTTACTTAGTGAAGTTATGAGCCCATCCCTCTATTATTTTAGACCTTGATATTTTAGGTAATGCGTAAAAGAGATCTGCTTTCTGCATCATGATTTTCATACTTTGTTATGTAAGAATAGATATTCCAGAGTTTTGGTTGATTTTTAAAAATAAGAAATCGAGTTAGAAACAGAGGATGCTAATCTCCTAGATCCATCTCAGATTGATGGACAGAAAAGGTAGTGGAGTATGCTAGTAATATGGGAAATATCCAGTTCATGCAAATGCACATATCAGATATCAGATACAGTGTGGAAGCATGCATCTTATATATTTATCTTGCATGTCTTTCCATGTTATTTATGAGCTTATTGGTGCAAACTCTGCCCCTGTTATGCAGAGATCATTGTATCCATTGGCATGACAATGCCTCTAGTGATTTCTCGTTTACACAATATTCCTTATCGGGGCAACAGGATCCCTCTAAATAGAATGATGTGAAGGCACATGCGACTGGAAGGTAATTCAGCAACCCTTTTAGAAAACCTGTTTCTTGATCTTGTTTTATTTTTCAAGCATCTGTTTCATGAAGGTACGGTGCAGAAATTCATCCATTTTTCAGTAAGGCGTTTGTTTATTGAAGAAACATTATGTTATTCATGATATAATATTGGCGTAATATATCCAAGTTGAATAGTTCTGTTGAGGTGGATTTTGATGGATGATCATAACTTTGGTGTTGAAGGTAGGGGACTTTTTTTTTTTTGTACAGGTTGACAGAGCAACATTTATGTGGAATTTCATGATTTCATCTAAAGATAACATGACGCGAGAACCGTGTATATAGAGGTGAAGATACGTCTCAGTTAGTGAAAGATAATCAGCATAAGAATTAAGGACTTTGTCTATCGCTGGACAATCATTTTCATACATGTACCAGAGACTGGTTCTCCATAGAAGAGTAGTCGTATTTCTCTTGTTACCATAAGCATGAGTCAGGACTCTGGTCTGTCTCTGTCTCTCTATCTCATATGTCAAATAAAATGGCCCTTCCTTCTTTACCTGTTTTCATCATAGAAATTCTCGTGCATGGAAATGCTAGCGGTTTTCTTCTCTACGTGATGGCAACGATTGGGGGTTGTGAAAATTTTTCTTGTTTTTATGTCAAATTTCCTAGTAAAATTCATATAAGTGATTGTTTTGGTTTGTGGAAAAGCCTCTTTTTGCTAATTATAAACCTTCTTTTCAAATTGGGACTAAGAGCGAAGGGTATATTACATCATGGAAAACGTTAGAAGTACAAACTTTTAGTACAAAATAAAGTTTAGATTATATCTTATATAATAAAAAGTATGAAGGTATATAAATGTTGAATGACTTTTTTACCCTTTTGTTATAAGATGTTTTATTCTTTTAATAAAACCTAATTTTGTCATTATTTATTTAAGTGGAGTTGTATTAGCACTAGAACACAAAAAAAAAACCCTTAAGTTACCACTAAATTTATTTTTTGTTACAAACTTGTCCGCCCTTAATTCTATGTTATAGAATTGAGCATTATATAATTTTTTTGTGTTAATCTTACCTAAAACTCTTAAATTGCTATTAAAATTTTTGTGCTTCAAACATGTCACCCTAGGTTCTATGGTACTATCAAATAATACCTCAAGTAAATATTTTATAAAAAGTAAAATTTCAACTTATCATTCCAAAAACTTTTATAGCCAAATCTTTTATTTGAAAAAAAGACTTAAATGTAAAACTCATGCTCAAGTTTGTACAACTAACTATTTTATGAAACTTAAAATTTCAACTTGGCATTTTAAAAACCTTCATAACTAAATTTTTTATTTGAATAAAAAATTAAATATATAGTAAAAATCAAGCTAAAGTTTTTATTACTACACAAGGTACCTTTGAACATAATTTTTTTTTTCAATTATTCTTTTTTTGTAACTTGAATGAATATATACTGTGAAAGCTTATTATGTGGTAAAACTCATGCTAAAGTTTCCTATGAAAATCTATAAGTGTTGAATATTAAAAAATAATTTTAGGTATAAAAGTATATATTAAAATTATATAAGTGAACATTTTATAATAGCTCACATATAGTTTTTCCTTCATCCTAAAATTATAAGTTTTTTTACTCTTTTAATGATAAAAAAAATTATATTGTCTATTTAATTAGAATTGTGTTAGTATTAAGGCTCTAAAAAGAAGGAAGAAAAGAATTCACTTGCAGAAATCTAAATATATAGTTGCCTATTTAATTAGATATTTAGTAGTATTAAAATACTAAAAATATAATAAGAAAGGAAAAAAATGAAAAGTGGAATGCGTTTAGCCTTTGGTTTTTGGAAAATTTACTATTTTGACTACTAAACTTACTTTGACCATTAATATGGCCTAAGTTTATTCTATTATAAAAAATATTTTTGAATATACAATTTTTTTCAATTAAGTTTCTTGTTCCCTATTTGAATGAATATATACTTTAAAAACTTAGGTATTTGGTCCATATTAGAGCCATCATATAATTCACATATGACTCAAGCACAAACTGTGAAGAAAAAGTAAAATAATTATTATTATAGCAAAGGTCATTGTGAAAAATTTTAGAAAAAAAAAATTCTTAGCTCATACAATTAGTTGCTTATATGATAATAAAAAGGAATTTTAGTAGCAACTTTTTTTTAACATTTTTTCAATATTTTAAAATATTAGAAAAATTATAAGAATTATTTTTTCCCTCATGGTCATCATTTTGAATGTTAGAGCATAAGTTTCTATTCTTAGCAACTAACTATTTTTCTATATTAAATAATATTAATGTATTCTTATTTTTATTATTTTTTAGAGCCAACAAAATCTTATGAGTTGTATCAAAGTAGCATTATGCATGCATTGTTTTTGGGCTTTAATCTTTGGAAACATCATTACTTAACAATAAATTTAGTTAAACTTGACAAATATGCCCTAAATTTTTTATAAATGCTTTTGAGCGTTAGTTTTTGGTCAATTTGTTTTCTCTTTCCTTCCTTTGATGTTAAAACTACTATCTTCACCTCAAGTTCTTTGCAACATTTTAATTTTTTTTGACTTAAGTTTAACTTATTTTTTTATATTAATATTTTATAAAATTTTTTTAAAAAAATTCTATAAAAAGTAAAATTTTTATAGTTTCTAAATGTAATTTTGTAATTTTTAATAGAAAATATTAAATTAAATAAATTTAAGTCAAAAACCTAAAATGTTGTAAATAACTTGTGATGGAGAAAGTATAATAATAATAATAATAATAATAATAATAATAATAATAATACTTAAAATTTACAACCTTTTATCAATAATTATTTATACATTAAAAAAATAATAACAATATACTAAATTTTTAATTCTATTTACAAAGAGAAAACTAAAATTTTTAATAAGAATATTTTTTACACTAGGAGGCCTTCTAGGAATTTAAGCCTTCGGTTTCATTTATACTAATATTGGGGCCCCATACTATTAAGTGGAATTAAAGTTATACGGTTGACTTAACCTACTTATTAGAGAGTTATAAAAATTCGAGAATGCTTTAACATGAAGATTTGTGGTTTAAATCATACATTTGGGGAAAAAAAATAGACAATTGTTTGAAGTTGATTATCCAAAATAATTTATTTTTTTTATGTGATTTTTCATCTAAAACTAATGCCATTTGAAAAATAATTATATATATTTGTAATAATTTATTAAATAATTTTTTATAGTAATTGTTATGAATTTTTTAATTATTCAACCTAAAAAATTAATTAATAAATAATATTAACTTCAAACAAAAAATCTAAAAAATATATTTGGATTAATTTGAATTAATGCTAAATAAATTAAATCTTTATCTCAATGGTTAGGTTCAAGCTTTTTTGGGTTGATGTTCTATACTTTGTTTCTTGTCTTACAAGTTAGTTTTATATACCAAGAGTAATTTGATATACATTGAAAGTATAGTTAAGGCTTTTATTGCTTAATTATAAATATTTTTTACCCTAACACTACTATCTATCTAAAAAATAATAAATAAATTCTTATAACATATATTAAGAGAGTATAAAGTTTCTATTGTGTCAAACTGCTAATTTTCTCACAAAGAGAGTAAATAATGATTTTAATTTTATTATAAAGATTATACTTTCATGTAAAATAATGTTCTATTATCAATATTAGAAAAATTATAAAAGTAACAAAATTTTTATCAACTTTTATACTCTTAACCTATGTGTGTTTTATTTTTTTTTTAATGAGACCCAAATTGATTTGGTGTTGTATATTTATTAGAGGTATAATTAGCACTAAGAACCTAAAAGGAAAATAGAGAAAAAAAAATAGAAGTCTCATATATGCTGTTTTTAAAATATAAAAAAGAGGGATCCGTATGTCTTTTCATGGCTTTAATACAATTACTTAAAGTTATATATTAAGTATAAATTTTGATGGAATTTTTTTTTTAAATATCCATAGTAAGTTAAAATTTTGTAACAAATATGTCATTAATTAAATTTTATATATATATATATATATATATATATTTGGGGCATGAAATTAAACATAAAATTTTATCAATTTTTTTGTTACTCTTAAACTTGAATGAAGTATTTTAATTGGAACTTAAAAGTTTCAAAAACCTCATAATTATGTCTATTTGAATCAACAATTTAAATCTAATAAAACTTATAAAAATTATGAATATGTCAAATGTTGAACCTTTTCATTCCTGAGTTTTATTTTATTTTCCTCTTATAATAATAGATTTTTTTTAATTTCATTATAAACATTATACTTTCAAGAAATGTAATGTTATATTATAAATATTAGAAAATTATGAAGGTGACAAAATTTTTATCAATTTTTATAACCTTAACTTATATGGTGTTTTATTTTTTAAATGAAACCCAAATTAATTTGATGTTGTATATTTATTAGAGGTAAAATTAGCACTAAAAATCTAAAAAAGAAAGAAAAAAATATAAGTCACTTGGGAACTTTCTAAAAAACAAAAAAGAGGGAGGAATCTCCTTGCCCTTTTTTAGCTTTCGTACATTTGCTTAAAGTTATATATTAAATATAACTTTTAATAGTTAAAACTACCTTAAATAGCCATAATAGGTTAAAATTTTATAACAAATATGTCCTTACTTAAATTATATATTTTTGGGATATGTCCTTAAACATAAATTATTAATTTTTTGTACTCTTAAACTTAAATGAAATATTTGAATTGGAATTTAAAAGTTTCAAAAACCTCAAAATTATATGTATTTGAATCAATGATAAAAAGCATGAATATGTCAAAAAAGTTGGATGAAATTTTTATCCTTAATTTTTTTTATTTCCCATTTTAATGATACTCAAATTTGTCATTCCTAATTTATTGGATTTAAAAAAACTAAAATTATGGAAAGGAATAAAAAAAAATAGAACAAAGTGGTGACAAGCTCTTAGGCTTCATATTAGGAAAATAAGATTGGTATTTGAAAAGGAAAAATAGATAAAAAATTGTTGATTATTTTCTATGTTTTATGTAAGTTTTTTATGGAAAAAAATTAAAAAATACCAGTAAATTTAAAATTTTGTAACAGTCATGTGATTGATTTATATGAGCTTAAATATGCCTAAAAACATAGTGTTTGTCAATTAATTTACTTTTTAAACTTGGAATGTATTAATTAGAACTTAAAAGTGCAACTTAATATCCATATTTACCTATATGTAATTAAAAGTGCAAAGATCTATAAAATAACTAAACCAAAAATTATAAGTTATTAATTTTCCTTTTAGGTACTAAGCTTCTATTCTACTTTGACGAGTTTATTTTCCTATGATTAACTAATTATATTATAAGAACAATGTGTAGGACTAGATTTTCAAACTTTAGTGATGTGAGTATAAATTTTAAATCAATGGGTAAGGATTAATTATCCAAAAATATAAAAAGCTCAACAACATTTTAGCTCAAACTTTGGAACAATTACATTAAATCTACCATAAAACATAGGGTAAGTGTAGATTTTGAAATCTTGAAGGTGAATGTATTTTGATAAAAAAAAATCAAGAGTAGAGCAATGAAGCTTTTTGAGTAATATATAGTTGCTTATAGTTACATGCTTTTGAAAAAATTCAGTGTTTGCTTACTAAGTTTATATTTTGGCATCGTGGCTCATATTTGTGTTACATTTCTTAAAAAAAAATTATTTTTACTTGAGTTTTTAATTGAATGTCTCACCTGTATTATGTTCCTTTCAATTTTGAATATAACATCAAAAAAAATTATTAAAAGTTTACCTTATGTCTATTTAAATAGTCAAAGTTATGATAACATATTAATGGTAAATATTTTTAATTATTTAAGCCAAGTAATATATATATATATAATCTTCATTTTAATAATTAGCTTTTTGAATCTAAAACATAGAAGTTAAGATAAAATCTACTAAATTAACTTTTAATAAAATTTATAAATATGTAATACTATTAAGATATTAAACTAAGATCTTTTCTTAATAGATTGAATACCATTTTTAAATTTTACACTGATAAGAGAAATTTGGACATCTTTGATTAGATTTTAAAAATACCATAAAGTAATTTTATAAGTACTCTACTATCACAAATAAAAATCTTCTATCAATTTTTTTATAGCAAATATTACCTATAGCGTAATCTACATTATATTATTATTATTATTGTTGTTGTTGTTGTTGTTGTTGTTGTTGTTGTTTATATTAAACAAAAATATAATACAATAAGCTATCTATTATAATGAATGATGCAAATGAGGATAGTTATAATGAAATATTATAATAAAAAACTACTACATAAGAGATAGAAAAATTAATAAAAAATTATATCTAAACTAAAACAAAGTAAAATCATTATTGCAATAATTTATTTTGGATAAAATAATTAGAATTATAGTTATTTGAGAGAAAAATAACTTAGTATTTAATTCACGTGCAACGCACGTGTGCAATTACTAGTGTATCAAAATATACCAAATGTAAAGGGGAAAGTTATAATTACTCTGTTAGGGTTCACTCTAATTTGTAGTTTATCATCTTTATTTTTAAAAACTTATATTTTGTGACCTAATTCTTTTATACTATCCGGTAATAAATTTTAAAATTGTAATTTAAATTGTGCAACAGTTATTTTTTAGTAATTTCGGTCTTTTTAATATTTTTTTATCGTTAATAGACATTTTAAATTATTAATTTTTTTATAAATGTATTTTTTTTCTTGTAAATGCATATTAGTATTTTTTAAAGGTTGGTTAGCTATGAAAAAATATCAAAAATATTGAAATATTTTAATATGATTATTAGACAATTTAGTTTAGGAGTTTAGAAGTTGTTGTTGGATATTATAAATGAAGTATGGGTAAAATGTAAGTTTTTAAAAATAGATGGAGCAAAGTGTAGGTTAGATCAAACCACAATGAGGCTTTTGTAATTTATCTAATGTATAATTGCGTATGGTGTGTCTGAGTTTTTGCTGTTTAATAATATTTTGCTTCATGAGTTTATAAATTCACTTTCTTTGCAACTCCAGTCAATTAATTATTCAGAGATAGAAGTTAAAAGCACCTTTTTAGAACACCATGGGAATTAATGTGCGGTTGGGAGAAGAACTGCTATGTCCAGTCACACTGGGACAGCATAATTTTATGTCATCCCATCGTTTCATCCTATGCTTGCCTAAGAGCGCGTCAAATGACAAAAGTGTCGGTGTTAGAATTAGGAAAACTTAGAATCACGCCATTAAGGTACGTCCTAACTTACAATTTATCCATTTTATTTTTAAAATCTACAGTTTATCTCTTATATTTTTTATACTGTCTAATAATAGCTTCTAAAATTATATTTAAATTATATGATAGTTATTTTTTATTAATTTAAATCTCTTAAATAGTTTTTTATAATTGATAAATATTTTAAATTCTCAAATTTGTCTTTATGTAAATGTATTTTCTCATTGTAAATGTGTATCATTATCTTTTAAAAAGTCAGTTAGCTATGAAAAAAATATAAAAAATCTTAAAATTACTGGAATATAATTATCAAACGGTTTAAATTAGGGTTTCAAAAGTTATTTTTAGACATTGTAAAGAAAATAGGGGGTAAGGTGTAGCTTTTTTAAAATAAAAAGAGTAAAGTGTAGGTTAGACCAAATCACAAGGAAGTTTTTGTAATTTTTCCGTTAGAATTACGCCTATAAGAAGAGGACTAGGAGATGGAGTGTTGCCAGTGCAAGTTCTGTTTCCAGCAAAACCATTTCTTGTTTGTTAAGCTATGGAGAGAGTTGAGAAGCGGCAGCCAAATCAATGGAGAGGAAAGGGTGTAGCCACCATTCTGGCCATCGGAACCGCTAATCCACCCAACTGCTACCTCCAATCTGATTTCCCAGACTTTTATTTTCGAGCAACTAACAGCAATCACAAAACTGAATTGAAAGACAAGTTCCGACGAATGTGTATGATCTGCTCTTAGCCCTAACCAAATTTTTTTCTTTTCTTTTTTCTTCTACTGAAATCATGCATGGTCGTGATCACAGGTGAAAAATCAAAGATTAAGAAACGGTACTTGTATTTGACAGAAGAAACTCTCCGACGGAGCCCCAACATCTGCTCCCACGAAGAACCTTCTCTCACCGCACGACAAGACATCCTCTGTCCGGAGATCCCAAAGCTTGGAATGGAGGCGGCGCTGATAGCTTTGAAAGAATGGGGACGACCCAAGTCCCTCATTACGCACCTCATCTTCCAAACCACTCATGGCGTGGAAGCTCCCGGTGCCGACTTCCGCCTCCTCAACCTCCTCTCTCTCAACTCCAACGTCAAACGAGTCATGTCCTACACCGCCGGCTGCAATGCCGGCGCTCTCACCCTCCGCATGGCCAAGGACTTCTCTGAGAACAACCCCAGAGCTCGTGTCCTCCTCGTCTGTTCCGAGCTCACCGTCGGCACTTTCCGGGGCCCGTCCGAGTCTAACGTCTCAGACATGGTGCTCCGCGCCATTGGCGGTGATGGGGCTGCTGCTTTGATTATTGGGTCAGATCCTGACCCGTCAGTGGAGCGACCATTATTCGAGATTGCGGCTACATCGCAGGGGATTGTTCCAGGGACCGAGGACTGTATGGGAGGGAGGTTGACCGAAGTGGGTCTGAAGAGTTTTCTGTCCAAGGATGTTCCTACGTTTATAGGAGAATACACTGAGAAGGTGTTGGTGGAGGTGTGCGAGTCGGGTGGGCTAACGGGTCGGGACTGGAACTCGTTCTTTTGGGTGGTGCATACGGTTGGGGTGGCTGCTCTGGATCAGGTTGAAGCCAAACTGGGGTTGGTTCAGGAGAAGCTTGGGGCAAGCCGACATGTTCTAAGCGAATACGGGAATATGTTGAGCGCAAGTGTGTTCTTTGTTTTGGATGAGATGAGGAAGAGGTCGTCTGAGCAAGGGAAGGGGACGACCGGAGACGGGTCAGAGTGGGGCATTCTTTATGGATATGGGCCGGGTATTACCTTGGATGCGACTCTGCTCCGCAGTGTTGCTCTTAACTAGAGCCAACTGGTTAATTATTTCCCAATCGAGCTTTTCATTTCATGTTTGTTAGGTTATATACCGTGAGATGGGCTTTTATGTCTGGTCAATCATTTAGGTGTTAATAAAGGAGATATGAAGGCTTTCGTTGATCAAGAATCGAATGTTTGCTTCGTTTAGTTTTTAATATTTCTTGAAATAAATATGTGCTAGTGCTACCCTTTGAATAAAGAATGGTATGTGTTTAATTACCAGAATCGTAAGGACTAAAATTTCACGCCTTGTTACCCTGAAATTTAAATACTTAACAACTAATTGTAGGATGACTGGTTGATCATTTTAAAACAAAGCGTATGAATGAACTCCAATGTTTCAATCTGTAACAATAAGAACTCAACAAGCATAGTGAAATTCAAAATTTTCACTACGAAGCCCGTAAGAATGAATTAGTTAGAGATAAAAACTTGAATGTCTCCGAAAAGGTTAATGATTTTTTGCATTATTTGTCCAACATTCTCGTTGTACCATAAACTAATATACCCCATAGATAATGGATATTGACTGTGGCACATCATTTGGGTCTTGGCACGTGTACACTGATGCATCATTCATCAAGTGTTAACCCAAATAAGTTGGTTCATAATTGTGTCATGGCATAAGTAAATCTACTCACACCACATGAGGTGTCATTTTAATTAAAAAAAACCTAAATCCATAAATCATCCCCGAACTTTACTGACTTAAACACTTGACCCCTTCAACTATGAGTTGGGGTAACTCAACCCCCTCACTTTATAATCTAGGACACATAACCTTTTCTAACTGATGGAAATATTTTTTTTTAATTTCCAAGAGACTTAAATTATAATAACATTGAATAAAGAGACTAAACTTGGCATTTTAGCATATTATTGTTTGAGAGGCATTATTCTTTCACAGCTTTATATGTAAGAGGTTGAAAAGTTCCTTAGGAAAATTGGGACCACTCTCACCAAGTTCAGCCTCCTTGTTCAATGTTGTTGTCATTTAAGCCCTTAAGAAACCAAAAGGAACATTTTCATCAGTTAGAGAGGGTTATAACTTATAAGTCCCAGTTTACAAAGTTTTAAGGCTGAGTTGCCGAAAGTCATAGTTGAATGGGTTAAGTATTTGACTCAACAAAGTTTGAGGGTGAATTACGGATTTATGCCAAAAAAATGTAACTGTTGGGTACTTAAGTGTTGAAACTTGATATCATATATACAAGTTATAAACTCACTTCTCTTCCATTTGTAATTTTGAGGGCCTCACAATCATTGAGATAAGATAAATACTTTTATTATCCCAAGAAAAACTAGGATACATCTTTGAGCTTTCTGTTGGAACAATTAGAGTAATTTTCTTTGAGGCATAAATTATATCATTGTCCTAAAGACAATATTTTCTGATAAGAAATTTTGTCTTAAAGGATGAAGCTCTTAACTCTATAGTAGAAAGTATCAAAGGTATTTTAAATAACATGAGACTTTATGTTTATAGGGAGTAAGAGAGCACAAGGAAAAGTTGTATTAGTTCCAATAGTTATGTTGTTTTGAACCATTGTGTTGTTACTAACCAATATGTTATTTAGAATAAACAAACATATGCATTTGAATAATCATAATGGTTTACCAACTAATATATTGTTTAGAATAGATATACTTATTTACTTGAACAGCCATAATGTTTCTAATTAAACAACACATAGCTATCAGCCTTTTGTATTGTTTAGAATGGATATATCTAGCTATTCTTTTGAATAAACAAAATGATTCTAAGCAAAAATAATGGTTCAATATTAATATTAAATTTAAAGGCTCTAAGTCTCATAATTAATATAAAATTTATTTCCAAACTAAATGAGAGCTCTAACAATTTCTTCTAAACAAGTAACAAAAGAGCAAAAAGAGACTAGAAATTACGGATATGGAATTAATAAAGGTTCAAAAACAAAAACCATGAAAATAACTACAAAGGATAAAAGTTAATGTATACTCAGAATTAAGGGTTAATATCACTAATTGTCCCTAACCTATTCTTATTTTGTTTAATTGTCCCGGAACTATCAATTGTTGCATTAATCATTCTCAAACTATTTAATTGTTGCACTCGTCGTCCTACCGATATAATGGCCATTAAAAAGTAATGGAAATGGTGGGAAAAAATGCATAGTTAGTCTAAAACTTAGAAAATTTTTCTATTTGAGTCCTAAAACTTTTCAATTTTCTAGTTCAGTCATAAAACTGTGAAAATATGTGTACTCTCTTTAATTTCTCTCTTGGTTCCTTTTAATTAAACATGAATTTTTTTATTTTACTTTAATAAGATTTTTATAATTGAATTTTTAATTATGTATTCATTCTTGTTTCGTTAATTTTTTTTTTCTTCCACTTTGGTTTTTAAGTCTTTTTCTTTTGAAGTATTTTTTTTATTTTATTCTTTTTGTTTAATTTTTCATTGTTGCCTCATCTTTACCATTCTTTTTTCTTTTATTTATTTCTTTTGTTGGTCCTTTGTTTCCTTCAGTTTTCCTATTATTTTTCCACATTCCTTTTGTGAATGTTTTTCTTTATTTCATCTTTCCTTTTTCAATTTCTAAAGGTTATTATTTCTTTCGCTTTCTCTATTTTTCTGTTTTTTTTTTCTATAAATACCCTTCAAAATAGAAAATGTTCCTCATGTAATGAAGTGAAAGGGCAAAAAAAAAAGGACTTGAGTTATGTTTTATATCTGTCAATGAAGGAAATAGTACAACTAATAATTTGGCTAAATGAACACTTTGTATTTAATTAATAAAAGAATGGCAGGGGATAAAGATAAGTCTCTTCCCATAAAAGGTGAAAAGGATGTGAAAATAATGAAAATAAAGAGATAATAACTCTCACTATCTCTCAATTTCATCCTATTTAAACACAAGTCAAACTAGATTCACTTTTCTTCTCCTATCCTTTCATCAATTGGGAGGTACACTTTCTGAGCACTCCTGTTTTGCACTTCTGCCACTGTAGCATACAATAAATTTTCCAAGTTCATTTATGAATCATACAGTAAATCCAAAAGAGTAAAATGAAATGAGTAAGTATTTTTTTTTAGTTATTCTAAGTCCAAAAATTAAATGTACATGAATAAGACTAAAAAAAAATGTTCCAATGTGAAGGTTATTTGTAGAAAAAAAAATAAGTAAAAGAAATAACAACCTTCAAAAAATGGAAAAGGAAAGATGAAATAGAGAAAAACATTCACAAAAGAAACATAGAAAAATAATATAAAAATTGAAGAAAATAAAGGATCAAGAAATGAAAAAATAAAATAAAATAAAATAAGTGGTAAGGATGAGGCAGCAACAGAAGATAAACAAGAATAAAAGAAAAAAAGCCTTCAAAAGAAAAAGACTTAAAAACAGAAGCAAAAGAAAAGAATAAGAAAAAAAATTAAAGGAACTGGAATAAATACTTAATTAAAATTCAATTATAAAAATTTATTAAAGCAAAGTCAAGAAATTCATGTTATGAAACCAAGAAAGAAATTAAAGAAAGTATACACATTTTTATAGCTTTGTGACTGAATTAAAAAATAAAAAGTTTTAGAACTTAGATAGAAAAATTTTCTAAGTTTTAGGGCTGGTTGTGCATTCTTTCCCTTATTTTCGTTACTTTTTAATGGTTGGTATAACAGTAGGACGACGGGTGTAACAATTAAATAGTTAAATAGGGGTGAAAAAAGGCCCGGCTTTTTTTGGGTAGCTCTAGCTCGAGCTCGAGTTAGGGCATTTCGAGTCGAGCCTAGTCGAGCTCGAGCTGAAAAATGGGCTCGAATATTTTTAGGACTCGAGCTCGAGCCTGAGCAAACCCGGCCCCAAAAGCTCGCGGGCTTATCAGGCCCCTTTTACATTTTTTTTTTGGCCATCAGGCCCTAAAGGCCTAGACTCTATTCCTCTCTCTTCTACGTTCTGCGAGCATCGCCCCCTCCTTCGCGTCTCTCCTTCGCCTCCGCCATTGCCGACGACGCCGATTCCTCCTCCCTCGACACCATCAAGCCTTAAACTCTCTTTCTCTCTCTTCTCCCCACGGCGTCGCTTCTTCCTCCACTTCTCTCCTTCCCCTCCGCCATCACCGACGAGGCGACGACGCCCATTCCGCATCCCTCGACGCCTTTCTCTTTCAGATTCAGAATTTCAGATCGTCTCCCTCAGACAGTCCCTCTCGCCTCTCGTCTCGTCTCGACTCTTGCCTCGTCTCCCTCCGTCACTCTCCCTGTCGGCCGTCTGCCTGTCTCCGGTCTCCCGAGTCCCTCCCTCCAGTCCCGACTCCACGACCCAACATCCAAGTCCTGAGTCCCAACTCTCGTCCAGGCCCTCCCCTGCCCTGAGTCCCTAAAATGCACTAAAATCAAACCCAACGAGCCCTTCGGCGTTGGTAATTCTTGAGGAAGGTGATGGCTCATTTGTGAGATTTATGAAATCAGGGTAAAGCTGAAAAAATTAGAAAGGTTAGGACATGATCTGTCATTTTCTCTTTTCTCGCTATCTCTATAGAAAATTACAGATTCAGTCCCTATCTTTCATCTAAATTATAATTCTAAGACTAAATATTTGTAATTGTCATTCGAGCCCAATGAGCCCTCGGGCCTAGCTCGAGCCTATCTCAAGCCGAGCTCGAGCCTAAAAATTTGGGCTCGAGCAATTCGAGCTCGAGCCCGGGTAGTGCCGAATATCAAAGGGGCCGAGCTCGAGCCTAGTAGGCTCGGGCTCGGCCCGGCCTATTTTCACCCCTATAGTTAAAGGACAATTAATGTAACAATTGATAGTTCTGAGACGATTAAGCAAGACGGGAATAGTTTAGGGACGATCAGTGATATTAGGCCCAGAATTAATTAGAACAGCAAATGGTAAAATTGATATAAAAACTGTAATGTGTGTGTGTTCACAATTATGAACTTTAGCCCTGCAACTAAAATCAATTCTTTAAATAGTCTCTAAACTATTAAAATTGTGCCCAAATGACACCTGGATAGCCACTCATGGTGATCATTCCCATAGACGAGTGGATCTTGTGCATATTGGCATGGGGGAACAAAGCCTCATTATTTTTTAATGTAATTGGCATTATATAATTCAATTGTTCTTTGCAAAGCAGACTAATCAATTTATCTAATTAAAATTAGTGAACGCAGATTGGATTAGATATGATGAAGCCACAGTTACGTGACGCTTCAGAGTTGAAGGATCCTTTAAGGGTCACTGTCAATTTGTGGCCATACAGGAGCTAGCAAGGGTACAATTTTAATAGTAGGGGCTCTTTAGGAATTGATATAGTGATGATTTGCCATCGTTAAAAATGGTCATTGATGAATGAAGGTCAACCGTCACTAATTTAATGCCAGTTAACTGTCACTGACTTAGCAACGGCCAACCTTCGCTAAACTTAGTAATAGCTTGCCTTCACTAAATTAGCAACAGTTCACTATTACTAACTTTCTAGCAACATACTAGTACCGAAAAATTAGTGATGGCATCGTTGCGAAGGCTAGCCATCATTATTTAGCAATTGTAGCTGTCTCTAGGTTATTAACAATGAGTGAATTAGCCAAGACGCATTTAGAGATGGGTGGCCGTCATTACAGCTAATTTAGCAAGAGCTAGTCGTCACTAATAATTGTCATTAAAATTGAATAGTGTGTTCTCATATGCCTTGTAGTTTTGTAAATTAAGCTTTAACATTTGTGGGAAGTTATAATGTGGCATATTTACCATCATGTAAATGTTTACATGAGTTTCCAAAGGTGTTTTATTAATTGAGGAAATTATTAGAAAGTAATTATTTTTATTTAGAGTATGTAATTATTTGCTCAGCTTGTATACCATGTGAAACTCTATGATTAAAAAAGTCTAAAGACCCAAAGTCTTATTTGTGATAGATTGATAATTGGGCCTTTAATCAAAATTAATTTAAAGCTTAGATTAGCCATTCATGAATGTAAACTATTAGGTTAAGTAGCCGATTGAGCAGCATTAATATAAACAAAATAGCAACAAATGCTAAGATAGGTAAATGTGATTTAATAAAGATGTTACATTAATTAACCTTTTTAGTGTAGTTCTCCTTATTTTTCAAATGCAACAGTAGTTAAGGATATATAATTGATTATCATTCATTGTTTGTGTAGGTTAAATCTCACATGGTCTGATAATGTTACATATTTGGCATCAATTAAATGTTTACATAAGTTTCCAAGGGTAATTGAGGAGATTATTAAAAATTCGTTATTAGTATACCACATAAAACTCTATGATTAAAGAAGTCTAAAGATCACTTTTAAAACAGTTTCCATGAAAAGTGAGTCTTTTTTTTAATAAATTTTATTTTTTTATACAAAGAAAGGAAAAAAATTAATAAAAATTATTTCTTTTGTAGAAAAAAAATATAATTAAAGTGACTATTTGATATATTAAAGTATTAACTTCCAAATAACCATAGTTCTATATAAAAAGTAAAAGTGAAATGGAAAATAAGCTGTGAAATAAGTGAAACTTGATGAATCACAATGCTACTACCCTGCACCACTATGGCTTTTCTTCTCTAAGTGAGAATCAACCTTTTTGTTCAACAAAGACTCTCCAATTTTTGGGCATCTTCTTCTGGTGTGATTAATGTACTTTTTCTTTACCTTGCATAAAGGTGGTTTGTTCTATTTTTTGGCATCAACATTTTGTTTGATGATTTGGTTAGTGTATTGATAGTGGGCGGCAATGGAAGATCTTAGAACTTGTTTCACTAACATGAGCCTAACTGCGAAGGAAGCGACCTCCTGTAGGTTGGTTGTGAATGATGAAGCATACAAAGGATTTTCAGAGCTTATAGTGCCATTGAATGTCCTATATAACTGGGGTTGAGAACCTTAGGGAATCTCTCCAAAAGGAATGAAAGTTTCAAAACCTGTTTATACTAAAGGTTGCCAGCCCAAATCTTGGCCTCAATCTCTTCATTATGACTTTAGGGAATGAAGAAGATCGGGAGGTAGTGTTTAAGAATGGATCATGGAACTTTAATAACAAACTTATTGTCATGAGAACAATGAAAAAAAAGGGATAGACCATCCTCGTTACAATTTGATAGGGCTTTATTCTAGATCCATATTTTGGATGTACCTTTGAATGGCTCAAACCAAAGTTTGCTAAGACCCTTCGTATTAGATTGGGCATAGTTATGGGCATGGACTGCTTGGGTCCCTCACTCTGAGTTTGGGTGCTGATTGACATCTCTCGCTTGTTCTGGCATAGTCTAATGGTAAAGGATGAAGAAGGGAAGAAGTAGTATTATATAAAACATAAGAAGTTGGTCAAATTCTATTATCTTTATGGGTAGGTAGATCATGTCAAACGTGAATGCATGAAGAGCCCTGCTAGTTCTAAGGGAGTGGTGTGGTAATATGGAGATTGGATAAGATTCTTCACTCTTTCTCTTAGGTTTTTAGGTCAATATCAAGTGGAGAAAGTGTCAGAAAGCTCAAATAACGTATATAAGAGCTAACCGGCTCGGTCGCACAAACAACAACATCATTCAATGAAAAAGGATCAGGTTTTTACAATTACAAACTATAGTCCAGTGCTCCTAGTAATGAAGGGAAACCAAGGGCAAATGCTTGAGAACCAAAGTGTACTTGGTCAATTGGTGAAGGGCATCCTGAGAATGATGGTAGGAATGGTGCGCATTAAGGAGGTTTAGATCGAACACAAGTCTCCACCTTTGAGCTGGGATGGTTTTGCCTTTGCGGAAATAAAATAGTTAAATACTGCTACCCATAAGCTTAGAACTAGGTTTCGGGTAAGCACACTAAGGAAGACTGCACACATATGAAAAATAGGGCTCCAACATTGGGTATTACAGAGGGAGCACCAAGGATTGAATAGGTGCCTCCACTTGCACCGATCTTTCTAACGCCATCTAAAAGTAAAAATGACGAGGAGTAAAATCTTTCAATTTGGGTGAAAAACTGAATGAGTTGCCTTTTTAGGCAGGGTTGAGCAAGGACTCACCCTGCTAGTTAGGATGAGTCTTTTTAGCTTGAATTATCAAGGCTTAAGGTTTGCTTAGATAGTTCACACCTTTCAAAGAGAGATTCTAAAGAGATCTCTAGAAGCTGTTTTTCTCCTCGAAACTCAAAACGATAGTTTTTAAAATGGAACAAATCAGAAGATCACTGAGGTTTCAATCTTGTCTGGTAATCCCATGTGAATGGAGGAAGATGGTTTAACATCATTGTTGACACCCAATTTCGTCCGGCCTTTTTTTTAAAAATTTTTAAAAAAAACTAATTAAAAAAATTATTATTATTATTGCTAAAAAATTTTAATTATGTTAATTAGTTTAAAATATATTTTTATTTTGAGAAGATTTGATTTAAAATAATATATGTGTGAATATGTATGTGTTTGAAATAAAAATAAAATTTCAGAAAAAAATGACAAAAAAATTAAAAGTTTGAGGTAAAAATGACAAAATTGAGAAGTTTCGGACAAAATTGACAAATTCTGAAAGTTTCAGGAGCTTTGGGTAATTTTTCGCGTCAATTTTGGGCCTAAACGGACGTTTCTGCCCCAAATTGACAGAAAACGTTAAAATTGTCAAAATCAGAAGCTTCAGAGCTTATCCAGAGCTGGAGTAACGTAAAGAACTGAAACTGTCATTTTACCAATTTAAAAGATAAGTTTGAGATTTTTTATTAATTTATTCGTCCACAGTTCAGCTAAGTTCCTTCTATAAATACCCCCCCAAATTCAGTGCTGAACAGATAGAAAATCAGAGAAAAAGTTCAGAGCTCCGTTTTAAAAAAAAAAAAATAGAAGCCTTAGTCCTAGCCTCTCCTCCCTCTGCCAAAACAGTCCCAAAATTATTTTTTCTTACGTTTCAACTACCTTCTTCCTCCGTTTTCTCTTTCTTTCTTTTGCTGTCGCCGTCCTATCCCGCTGCCGTCGCCCTGCCGCCGCCGTCTCGCTGTCGCCGTCGCTCCTACGCCGTCGCCGTTCCGCCGTCCTGCCACCGTCGTCCTGCCGTCTCGCGCCGCCGCGTCCAGCCGTTCCGCCGCCGCGCCCAGCCGTCCTGCCACGGTCGCCCCGCGCCCTCGCCGCCGTCGTCCCTGCCGCCGTTGCCCTTGCCGCGGTCGCCCTGCCGCCCTGCGCCCCGCCGCCATCGCCCCGTCGCCTGGCCCGCCGTCGCCCCCAGCAGCCCCCCCCTGCCGTCACGATTTCACGTTTCCTGTTAACAGGAAATTCAAATTTAAAATAAAAAAAGTACAACTCTCGTTTAATCCTTCATCTTTTCAATTTATTTCACTTTGGTCACTAACCTTTTTATTTTGTTTTTGCAGAAAACTGTACTAACTTTTTGTTTATTTATTTGTTTATTATTGTTATTATTACTAACCCCTTTTTTTTTATTATTGTTATTAACAACTAATTAATCTAACTTTACTAACTTTTTTTTTTATTGTTATTAACAACTAATCTAACTTTACTAACTTTTTTTTTATTGTTATTAACAACTAATCTAACTTTACTAACTTTTCTTTTTATTGTTATTAACAACTAACCATATTAACTGTGCTAACTTTTATTATTATTGTGTTATTAAAGTGGATGGCCAAAAAGCCCCACTTTATTATTATTAATTTTTTTTTTATGATTAAAAAAATAAAAAGGGAATTTTATGTGAATAATTTTTAAAGGCTAATAAAAATCACTAATAAATAAAAAAAAACAACTATCTTTTATTATTTTGAGACATAACTTTTATTCCTTTTAATAAACAAACATAATGAAATAATGAAAAATAAATAAATAAATAAATGAATATAAATCATTTTTTTCAAATATATCTTTAAAAGTAATGATTTTTAATTAATAATTAATTAAATAATTAATACAATTTAATAAAAATTAAATTCCATGTGCAAATGATCCGCCAGGATCCATGGCTTGGAAAATATTTTAAATAGAATATATAAAATATTTTTTTAAATAAAGTATATAAATAAATTTTCCTTTATTATAAAAAATAAAAACTTTGAACTAATATTTTTACTTATCTCTTTATCCAGCAAAATAATAAAATATAACTTTTTTAGTTTCTTTATTAATAAAAAGAATAAAAGAGTAAAAAAATTTTTGGGCTAATATTTTACTTATTTCTTTCAAAATAATAAAAATATATAACTTTTTGTTTTCTTTATTAAATAAAATTTTATCCAAATGATTTCAAATAAAGGTAATAATAAAAAATTAAATCTCTTTACTTATTAATTAGAGGTATTTATAAATTAGAAAATTGAAAAAAAAAAATCTTTTAACAAACAAAAAGAACATAAAAAATCATATAAATATCAAAAACTTTTCTTTATATACATATAAATCTTTGATTTCTTTAATCTTTTTTTTTAAAATAAATTATATAAATATCAAAGCTTTACTTTTATTTTAAAAAATATACATATAAATTTTTAGTTTCCTTATTAAATAATCATTTTTGCTTAATTTTTTTATATAAAAAAATAAAACAAATAAATATTAAGACTTTTATTTTTGAAATATACATATAAATTTTTGCTTTCATCATTAAATAAATAAAGTTTTGTTTACTTTTTGATTCACCTTTTTATCAAATAAAATATTAAGACTTTACTTTTATTTTAAAAAATATACATATAAATCTTTAGTTTTCTTCATTAAATAAATAAAACCTTGATTAAATAATTACTTTCTTGGTTCATCTTTTATCAAATTAAAAAAATAAGCTTAAAAATAAATATGTATAAATATCAAGACTTTTTATATAAATCTTTTCTTGAATAATTAATTTTGGTTTATCTTTTATCAAACAACAAAAATCAATCAAATACATGAATATCAAGATTTTATTTCTTTTGTTTTCTTTGGTAAATGAAATCCTGGTATTAAATAAAAAGAAATAAAAAAAAAAGAAGAAAAACTCCACTTTATTTATTGTTATTTAATTTTTCTTTATTTTATGGTTAAACTCATTTCATTTAAAGAAATTAGCCATAAAAAAATATATATGTAAAATAAATCTGAACCAGATTGTTAAGTCAAAAAAAAATTTTTTTAGTTCATGGTATATTGGCTGGAAACTGTCTCGTGCCCGCTTTTAAGCTGCTTCACCTGGTGAAGAGGGTCTGGCTGAGTAACAACGCCCCGTACCATGATCATAGATTTTTATTTTTAAACTCTTTGATTCCTTTAAATTAACTTCTTATTAAATAAAAAAATTAATTTTTTTTTATTCTTTTATAAATTGAGTAATTCTTTAAATAATAAATATCCTTCATTAAACAAGAAAAATCAGATAAGAAAAAAAGAAAGATAAGAGAAAGATAAAAATCAAAAAGACAAAGAAAAGAAAAGAAAAGAATAATAAGATATAAAAAAGAAAGATTTTTTTTAAATCATTAACAAATTTAATAACAAAAGACTTATAAGTTAAACTAATAATTAATTCCATAAAGTAATAATTAAATAATTAACTCTAAATAATTTCCATATCCGCATGATCCGGTAGGATCTACGGTTTGGAAAATATCGACTTTTTTTTAAAATTAAATAAATAAAAAGATAAAAATTCATATTTTTACAATATGGATAAATTTGTTTAAAATTTCATCAGATTCCGTGTCCAAATGACTCGGCAAAGTCCATGGTTCGGAATTAAATCTTCCATGTCCAAATGACTCGGCAGAGTCCATGGTTCGGAAGTATCAAATTCTATACAAATTAATTACCAAAAATCCACATCCGATTAATTCAGTTAAAAATTCTAGATTGAAAATTAACTGAAATTTTTCTAAAAGCAAAGCAAAACAAAATTAAAATCAACTAAGGTGCCAATTTTGGGCGCTATAACAAAGTTGTTTTAGCGTAACCGTACTCCCGATCCCCGAACTCTCGCAGACCAATTTTAAGGTGTCCAATCGACCTAGGTAAACAGATTGGTGGCGACTCCCGAAAACCCGACGTTGCCACAATCATATTAGAGCTCAGCTTGGGAGGTAGACTTGTTATCTTTTTCTTAATATCACATAGACGTGAAAATCTTGTGCATGCAAGTTGAATGGCACCTAACGGGTTTTTATGGCCATCTAAAGTGGGAGTTATGTCATGAATCATGGGCTATGATCAAGCAATTGGCAACTTAATCTTCATTGCCATAGATGATTGTAAAGGACTACGAGCTTTTGTGGGCATTAGATAAGGAATGAGATCGACCAAGGGCGAATGGGCAGATGAACGGCTTTAGGAAGGCAGTGGCATCAGCAAATCTTGTTGACTTGAGTTTTCATGGCTCAGATTATACTTGGAACCTTTGCCACTCTTCTGCGAAGAGATATTTTCCCACGAGCTTATGTAGAGCATGTGTTTTTTTCCTTGTTCGGATTATACTAGTGTTCATGTTTCATTACTGGGTCAATGAGATTTGTTTGTTAAACACTTATGGCATTTTGAATCCACGTGGACCTTAGAACTAGAATGTAAGGAGGTAATCAGGAAAAGTATGATAGATGTGTAGGAGGCAACTTTACCTGAGAACCTGGACTTATGTTCATGGAATTTATGGGCGTAGAAAAAGAATGCATAGAGCATTCAAGTTAAAATCAAAGAGGCCGAAAAGAAATTAAAATCTATAACAGTAGCGGGATGTGATAATGCCACTTATGTACAGCGCTTGAAGTTGGGGGGAAGAGCTTCATATTTTTTACGTTATGGAGGAGAAATTTTGGAGTTAATGGGCTAAAACAAATTGGCTCAAAGAAGGGGATAGAAATACTCATTTCTTCCATTAGATTGCTTCAAGCAAGAAAAAAAAAATCAAATTCAAAGTTTGCAGCTGGATGATGGAAAATAGGTTAATGAATTGAGAACAATTTGGGAAGTAGCGGTGTCGTATGTTTCTGCTTTGTTTGAATCAGGCAGTGTGTCAAGATTGGATGTGGTGATGCCACTAATTTGGAGGGTTGTGACAAAAGAAATGAATGACACTGTTATAACCTTTTTTCTATTAAGGAGGTTAAGCCAGGTTTATTTTAAATGTTTCCTACCAAATCTCCCAGCCCGAATGACTTTCCCCATCTCTTTTATCATAAATATTGGCTTTTGTTAAATTCTAATGTCTTAAAATTTGTATTGGATATTTTGAATAATGGACATGTACCGGATGAGTTTTCTGATCCCTAAAGTTTAGAGTCTAAATAAGGTAGCAAATTTTAGACTGATTAGCCTTTGCAATGTGCTATATAAACTCATCTCGAAGGTCCTAGAGAAACTAATTAAATCATTTGCTATTGAAAATCATATCAGATAATTAGAGTGCATTTGTCCTTGGTCATTTACTAACTAATGATGCACCAATGGCCTTGGAAACATGTCATCATATAAATCACATGTATGGTCAAGGAGAGAGAGCTTTGGTGATCAAATTGGATATGGAAAACGATAAAGTCGAGTAGAAATTCCTGCAAGCGGTAATGGGTCAAATGAATTTTCACCCGTCTTGGATTAATCTAGTGATGAGTTGTGTTGAGACTTCATCATTCTCCGTGCTAGTGAACGGCCAATCCATCGGGAGATTTAAGCCTTTTTGAGGGTTAAGACAATTGGACCCCCTCTCACTATTTTTTATTTTTGTTTTGTGCTGAAGGGTTTTTAGCACTGCTTTGCCATATAAAAACTCAAGGCCAAATCAGAGGGGTTGTTATTAGTTGGTGCAATCATCTGATCTCTCATTTATTGTATGTAGATGATAGTATATTGTTTCTCCGAGCTAAGGAAGATTATGTAGGGCATATGTTAGCTCTTTTGAAGCTTTATGAAGATGCCTTAGGTCAGATGATGAACATATAGAAATCATCATTATCCTTTAACATAAATTGTCGTTTGTTGTTCAAACAAAAGCTTATGGGTCCGATGAAGACTCAATCATGTCTTAAAGATGATAAATATCTTAGTTTTCTATGGCTGTTAGGCCAAAAAAAGTCTACCCATTTTGACTTTCTTATTGAGAAAGTAAAGAAAAAAATGGTTGCATGGAAATCTTTTCTCTTGTTTCATGCTGGCTGATCGGTTCTTGTCAAAGTTGTGGTGCAAGTGATACCAAGCCCATATTATGAGTTACATCCTCTTTCCAATGCAAAATTGTGATAAGTTGAGGTTATTTACCATAAAAATTTTTTGGTCTTCAGACATGGAGAAAAATATGATGGCATGGTGTAGTTGGAATCACTTGTGTATGTCAAAGAGAGCTGGTGGTTTAGGATTTAGAGATGTATAGGCTTTTAACCATGCTATGTTAGCAAAAGAAGCATGGCACTTTATGAAAAATCCCGATGGGCTAGTGTGTTGTATGTTATGAAAGAAATATTTTCCTTTCTCAAGTTTTATCTAGTCCAATGCTCCTAAATATTACTCTCCGATCTATAAGGGGATCTTTGCTAGGTGTGAAATTCTCAAGAAGGGATATTTTAGTTTAGCGAATAGGGGATGGCTGGAATATTGACAAGATAATTAGTGAACAGGCCCTTGTTTGAAGCTGATCACATGCCCGATCCTGGGAACAGAAGAATGGAAAGTGGCTCATTGATCACCAATTCTTGCAATGGAAGCACCAGGTGATTGAAGCACTATTGCACTCACAAGATGTCGAAATTGGTAAGCTCTTTCCTTTGTTAGCTCATTTCTTGTAGGACAATCATATGGGACATGAATGATCATGGTAATTTTACCATTAAATCATCTTATTGCCTTGCATATGTCATGCTATATGGTTGAGACCTAATGGTGAAGTCATACTTTTGGTCGTGGCTTTAGAGTTTATCTTTACCTCATCGAGCTCATTTATTGTTATGGTGATTATGTGATGAGGCTCTTCCCACGAAGGATAAACTTAATAAGAGAAATAGATGAAGGTGCTGAGATTGTGTCCGATTTATGAAAGATGGGATGAATCGATGTCTCACTTATTGTTTGAATGTGAATTTTCACGGAAGGTTATGCAGAACTTGGAGTTGAACTTGGTATTTTTGCAGCATGCATGGAAAGAAACATTGAAAGCTTTTATAAAGGAGACATGTGGCATTCATTGCTAATGGCTCTATTCAACTAGTCTGTATGGTAAAATAGAAATAAAGTAGTGCATGAAGGTTCTAGTCAACAACCAAATCCGGCGGTTGTGGCAATTAAATGTTGGATGGGGTGTTGGATCTAACAATCAAATGTAACAAAGATTCACTGTGAAAGAAACAAGCCTAGTCTAAGTCGTTGGTTTCCATTGTCTCTGGGAGTTTGTAAGATCAATATGGATGTTGCTTTGGATTGCCTAGCCAAAAAGGGTAGCATAAGAGTGGTGTGCCATGATGATCAAAGCATGGTTCGATTTATAGTCTTATATGGTCTCACCTATGAGCTAGGGGATGTGCTCTATTTGAAAGCTTTGGTGATTTTATGGGGAGTGAAAGAAGTCAGGTGTCATCGTTTATCCTCAATTATTGTGTAATCAGATTCATTGCATTTGATTTAAGAACTTAATAAGGGATTGACATCCCCATTGTTTTATTTTGGGGCTATGCTAGATGAAGTCTGTGGTTTAGGCAGATTTTTTTAGTTGCATTGTTTTTCTTTTATTAGGTGTGAAAGGAATGAGTTTGCCCATACCCTAGTTAAAAAATGTCTTAGTTTCCTGGCAAGAGATCCATATCTTTACTTGGTTGTCTCATGCTTAGAGTTTAGATTAATAAAAGCTCGTTTCACTGTAAAAAAAAAATGCTGTGAAATAAGTAATTAAATAATTCTTAACAAATAAAAGCCTAAATTATATAAAACCCTGTCCATGAGAAAGAGATTCACTTAATGTTGTGTCCATCATCACAAAATAAGGTTTGGCACAAAAAAGGAAAATAAAAGGACACGGACTCTTATTATGCGGCCGTACGTCGAATGATGCTGGGTTTGGAAACTTGCAATTTGATACTCACCGCTCATCAATGACTGTGCCGCAGACTTGGAATTTGATACTGACGTATTCTGTATTTCTTGGCGTGGGAATAAACGTTAAGTTACATAAAGGAATTATAAGAAACATGTAAATATTTCCGATAATAATTTTTCTATTTTATTGATTTAGAGAAAGGTTGAGTCAATTTATTTTAATTTAAGTTAATTAATTTATTTTTACTTTTTTATCTTTTTTTATCTAAAATTAATTTTATTTGAAAGTTAATAGTATACAGATATAATAATCCATTTGAATTTAAATTTTTATAATATTGTTAAATTTTTATAAATTTTTATTTGTTAATGTCTTAAACTAGAAAAATTCATAAAAATTTAGTAAGATTACAAAAATTATATTTTCATTGAATTACTGCAGCTACATAACATTGACTTTTCAATAAAATTAGTTCCGGATAAAAAAGATATAAGAATAAAAATAAATTATTTTAAATTCAATTGATTTAAGTTAAAACGAATTTGGTGTAAATTATGATCAACTCCAACAGCTACCATAGAAGTTGTTTTAGATGGAAGGGGTGCTTGGTGAGCTATCATAGAAGTTGTTTTAGATGGAAGGGGTGTTTGGTGTAGAAGTAAGTGTATATGCTTACAGAATCTTTGGAGTTGTTCTTTGAGTTAGATCTTGCCAGGGTAACTTGGAAGTAAAAATTAGAAAACTCGACTTGAGGATAGTAATTGGGTGGATTGGTCGTTCCTATGGCAGGATTGTGGCTATACCCTTTGTGAAATTTTTATTTGTGTCCGGCCCACGTGTGAGCCAGAACATACATTATTGTTTATTTTAAATATTATTTTGATGCACCTCAAGTATGATATCACTTTTAATGGAATGATTGTTACGTTAAGAGTTAGAAAATGCAGCTCGGGGGTTCGAGCTTCCATTGGTGTTCTTTTAGTATTAGATTGTTTCTATTTCTCCCACATGCATCTTCCTTTTTTTTGTCATTTCTTATTTTGACATTTTTTTCTTTCTTCCATTTCTTTCTTCCACATGCTTCTTTTATTCCCTTTTTCCACATTTTTTACTTGTTCCATTTTTCCATCTTTTCTAGTTTGGTGTTCTTGTTCTTTTATTATATATATACTTTTATCCTTTTCTGTCAGATCAGTTGAATCTGATCAAGTCAAAAAATAAAAATATGAATAACGTTTTCTTCTTAATTTTATTTAATTTTTTTAATATTATTCTTATTTTTCTAAATTATTTGTTCTTTTATTATTAGCTATTTGTATGTCTATTAGTAATAGTTTGTTCTTTTCTAAGTTCCTATTTGTTTTCTTAAAGGAACTATTTTTTGTTTTCTCATTACTAATTATTTGTTCTTTTGTTAATAGTACTTTATACTTTTTATTAGTTGGTGTTCGTTTTTTTGTTAGTTTTTATTTGTTTCTTCAGATGAATTTGATGTTTGTTCTTTTATTAATAGCTATTTATTTTTTTATTCGTATGTGTTTGTTCATTTATAAGTTTCTGCTTGTCATTTTAGAGAAATTATTTTTTTATTCTCTTATTACTAGTTCTTTGCTCTTTTATTAGTAGATATTTATTCTTTAGTTAGTTCATAATTATTTCTTTAGATGAATTTAATGTTTATTCTTTTATTTGTAACTCTTTGTTCTTTTATTAGTTTGTGTTTGTTCATTTATAAGTTTTTGCTTGTCATTATAGAGAAACTATTTTTTTGTTCTCCTATTACTAGTTCTGTGTTCTTTTATTACTGATTCTTTATTTTTTTATTAGTAGCTTTGTGTTCTTTTATTAATAGGTATTTATTTTTTAGTTTGCTCATGTTTATTTCTTTAGATGAACTTGATGTTTGTTCTTTTATTTTTAGCTTTTTAATTTTTTATTAGTATCTGTTTTTTCTTTTAGAGAAACTATTTTTTATTCTCTTATTATTATTAGTAACTTTTTGTTTTTTTATTAGTAAATGTTTGTTCTTTTGTTAGTTAAGTTTTTGTTTCTTTAGACGAACTTGAAATTTATTATTATATTTGTAGCTCTTTGTTCTTTTACTAGTATGTGTTTATTCTTTTAGAGAAATTATTTTTTTGTTCTTTTTTACTAGTTTTTTTTTAATTCGTAGCTCTTTGTTCTTTTCTTAGTATATATTTGTTCTTTTGTTAGTTCATTTTTTTTTTAAGAAATTTGATGTTTGTTTTTTTATTTGTAACTCTTTGTTTTTTTATTAATATGTATTTGGCTTTTTATAAGCTCCTGCTTGTTCTTTTGGAGAAACTATTTTTTTGTTCTTTTATTACTAGTTCATTGTTTTTCTATTATTTTATTCTTTTATTAGTATGTATTTTTTATTTTATTTGTGCATGTTTGTTTCTTTATATGAACTTGGTTTTTTTTTCTTTTATTAGAAATAGAAAAATTAAAAATAAAATGGAAAAAATTAAATATAAATAAATCTATAAAAAGAAAATAAAAAAATGAAGAGCTGCAAGGTAAATCGATAAAAACAGTTAAAATGAGGAAAAAGACTTAAAAATAAAAAACTAAAGAAGAGACCTGTAGGACCTGAACCCAACTAATCTCCTTGCCCCCACCATGCGCTAACCATATTGCCTAATCCGATAGTTTGTCACTTTTGTGCATAAACATATAAATAGTATTGTAAGCGCAGGGTCAAATTGTAAACTGTAAAACCTTTCAGGGACGGCATACGTAATAAGCCAGGTGTATGTAATTTTTATTCTTTGGACATTGTTTGAATTCTGCACCTAAGCTTTTATGAGGAGTGAGAACCAATGTTTTTTAATACCTATACAACTACATATACCACACCATTTAGATTATAGATATATTCCACTACTAACCGTTATGATTTTGTAAAAATATATCAAAATATTATTTTTAGACAAAAAAAATTAAATATAAATTTTTTATAGATCATTTTATTTGTATTATAAGAATTTTTATCATAATTCTCAATATATAAATAAAATATATACAAAATACAATATTATATTATATGAAAACACAAGTGGAATATATAGAACAAAATAGATATTATTCAATAAAAAACTAATTTATTGATACATATATAAGAAAAAAAATGCTCCAATTGAAAATGTGTTAGCAAATGTGCGTATTATTTTGATGTATATAATTAAAAAAAATAAAAACTCATTTTTATTCCAGTCTATGTGCCACATTATACCGTAATTAAACCTACAGTATACCACAGTAAAGTGTGATCAATTTGGAAAAAAGCAATGTACCAAAAGAAAATTTGAAAACAAGTACAAAAAAAGTTCAGAATGTTAAATACCACCAAATATCACTAACATATAACAATCTATTGCACGCAAAATAACAAAATGTACTATACATTAAGCTGTTTACGGTGCTGTAAACTGCGGTACCTTTTGCTTCCCTGGTCAGATCACAATCCTATCCCAGTTTTTAAACTCGACGAAATCCATTAACTATTGCCATGTAAGAATGGCGAAAGGGCTAGTTTATTTCTTGTGAGGTGGAGAATAGCATAGAGATTGGAGGATTTTAAGCCTAACTTTTGTATCCAATTAATTTTTTTGGTACATGACTAGGTAAGAAGTGGGAGATTGAATACTGAATTTCTTAGTAATATCCACAAGTCATAATTATTATACGATGATCTCATATTTTACCGCCTCCCTGACTTTCGTCATTGGTTAACGTAAATACAGGTAATTTTTATTGCAGATTCGAGCTACCTATGATCAAAATATCGTAGACTAGTTTTGTGAAAAGTATTCTCTAGCTATTTTACACAATTGAAATCCACGTAGACGTAGGTACCACCTTTCACTAGCTTTCGAGTGAATTATGTGTTACTCTCTTGTCTCCTTTTGCCGGATTTTTATTTCTTTTTATAGAAATCTTAGGTTACTTAACTCTGTTTTCTTCTTAAGTACTACCTCTATCCCAAATTAATTAAAATATTTGACTGGTTACAGAGATTAAGGTATATATAATTTATGTAGTAAAAGTTTAAAGAATAATTAAAAAAAAATTTTTTTTTTTAATTTTATGCATTGAGAGGTTAAGTGGAGATTAAAAAAAAAAATCTTTATAAGGTTTCATATAAAATAATTATTTAATTATTTAAATTTTCTATAAAAAAAATATTTCAACCTTTTTAGAACTTAAAAAAAGTTACATTTCAAATAAATTGGGACAAAGAGAGTAACAAAATCACTAACCTTTACCTCCCCCTTTCCTAAAAAGGCAATACTAAGCAAAAAATCTCTTTGTTTCCGACTCTACAAAGTTAATGGACTAGCTATATTATTGAGATTGACGGGACGTGTATTAACTGCTACCTGCAGCTGCGCAGTGATCTCGTTGGAAATTATTATCGGCCCACCACGACTGCTTGCTTCAGGCAATGTCGTTTTCTCAAGTACTATTTTGATGTGTTAGGAAAATATTAGATAATAGGGTGTTTAGTACATTGTTCTTAATTTTATAAATTTTTCACTTATTTTGTATATAAATTAAAATCCTACAATTTAAATATCTAAAAAATACTTTTAAGATTTTTTTTTTGAAAAGTTAAGTATTGTTATTAAATTTTCTTTTTCCAAGTTGCGCATCGAAGAAAAAAAGTTCATAAAAATAATTTTTGAGATAATTACAATTTGTCTCTTGAAGTTTACGTAAAATTACACTTTATCTTCTCCTGTTTCAGAAATATACACTTTGTCCATGTCTTTTTAATACTGTCCAACAGTAACTTTTGAAATTTTAATGTAGACATTATGGTACCAATTTTTCAATAATTTCAATCTGTATGGTATTTTTTATAGCTGTTGACACCCAATTTCGTTCGACCAGTTAAAAAAATTATAAAAAAAATTAATTAAAAAATAAATAAAAAATTAATTTAAAATACATATATTATTTTAGGGGGGCATTTTTGTATGCGTGTTTAAAAAAATTAATTAATTAAATTAATTAAAAAACTAAATTAAATAAATTAAATTAATTAATTAAAAAATTAACTAATTAATTATAAATTTAAAAAAAAAAAAGAGATTAGTTTAAAAAAATATATGTGCCACTTGCTCCCCAATTTCTTGATCTTTCTGGCAACAACTGTCGGCTCCTTTTCTCTGCATTATTTTCACCAAAACGGACACAAATTTCTTCCCCCAGCTGGCAGCCTACATATCTAACTCTTCTCCCTCCTTCACACAGAGAGAGACAGAACTAACTCCTGCTGCTCTCCCTTCTTGGCAGCACCCAAATCTCTCTCCTTTTCTTCTCCCCGCTTCCGCTTACACTGTCACTGTCTCCGTTTCCTTCTCAGACTCCGCGCTCAGATCAAGGTCTCTGCCACGACGTCCTCCCCTGTTCGCGTCGCAACCGCCGCCTCCAGCTCCGGCCGCCGCGCACGCTGTCGTCTCCAGCCCCTGCCGACGCTTTGCTCCCATTCTCCAATTTCCTCCGTCGCACCAGCTTCCCCTCCGTTCGCCGGTAGCCTCGCGACGCACATACCTCCTCGCGCACGGTGCCGCTGACGCCTCGCTCGCCGCGACGCTGCCCTCACCTTCCTCCTCCCGTCGCGACCTCCTCCTCGCGCCGTCGCCTAGCCCACCCGCTCGCTCGCCGTTCCCTTGTTGCCGTGCTCCTCGCGCCGTTGTCTGCTCCAGCTACCTCGTCGCGCCTGAAGGAAGAAGAAGAAGTAAAAACGAAAACAGACGCGTTTTTCGTCTTTCGACAAGTCAAAACTTTATTTTCTGGGTAAAATTCTAGTTTAGTCCCTAGTTTTCTTTGTTTTATCCATTCAAGTCACTAACTTTATTTTCTTTACAGATGGAGCATTGACAGTAAATTTTCTTTTCCCTGTTTTTCTTATTTTGTTTGTTTTGGTCACTCATTAAATGCAGCCATTAAATCCTCATAAATACATAACCTAGTGTGTTTGTTTATTTTATTTTAGTTATTTTTATAAACTAACTTTGGGATTATGCAAATTTTCTTTAATTAGGATTGCATAATATGTCTTAGAAATGATTAGTCGATTAATTGTCCATGAAATAGAAAGAAATACCTGGAAGAGCGGATGAATTAAATTTTAATTTTTTCTTTATATATTGATTATACACTTCAATCATTACACTGAAATAATTTTCTATGTTTTAAATGAGAGAATTTTTGAAATATATTGGATATACGACCACTAACTAATAGAATTCACTAAAATTAAGAGTTTTTTTTTAGTATGAGTTAATTAAATTTAGAAAAAAATAAAGGTATCAAAAAAATGTGATCTTTTTTTTTTTTAGAATTCAAAAAAATAATAAAGACAATATGATCAATATAGTAATTATCTATAAATATTATTCATTCATTTTTTTCACAAAAGATCCGTTTTTGGTAATTAATAGAATCTCGAAACAATCCTTCGTCAATATCCAGGTGGTTTGGTTAGAATCCATGGTTTGTATATTAACGAGAATTATTTAAAGTAAACATAAATTAAAATTAAATAATGGAAAATCATCAAGCTGTGGCAACGTGCGGGTTATTTTCGAGAGTCGTCACCAATTGGTTTTCGCTCAAGTCGATTAGATACCTTAAAAAATAGTCTGCGAGAGTTCAAAAGTTCAGGAGTACGATTACGTTAAAACAACTTTGTTATAACGCCAAAAAATTGGTACCTTAGTTAATTTCAATTTTGTTTTCCTTGCTTTTAAATAAAATTCAGTTAATTTTTGAAATCAGAAATTTTAACTAAATTATTTAGTTATGGATTTTTAATTAATGTGGATTTCAAGATCCCGGTAATTAGCTTGCATAATTTTGTAATGAATTTGATATTTCCGGGCCATGGATTCTGGTGAATCACCCGGACACGGAATTTTATAACTTACTGGTTTGCGATATGAATTTTTTTTGTTATTTTAATTTTAATTTTTTGTTTTGATTTTTGCCTTAAATAAAATCAATTATTATCCAAACCATGAATTCTAACCGAACCACCCGGATATGGATTTTATAACTTATGGATTTTATAACTTACTGGTTTGCGATCTGAATTTTTTGTTATTTAATTTTAATTTATGTTTACTTTAAATAGTTCTCGTTAATATCCAAACCATGGATTCTAAACAAACTACCTAAATATTGACAAAGGATTGTTTCGAGATACAAACCATGCATTCCCGTTAATAATTTATGTTTACTTTAAATAGTTTTCCCGTTACTTTAAAAAAGATCACCTTTTTTTGATACCTTTAATTTTTGCTAAATTTAATTAACTCATACTAAAAAAAAAGACTCTTAACTTTAATGAATTCTATTAGTTGGTGATCGTATATCCAATATATTTCAAAAATTCTCTCATTTAAAACATAGAAAACTATTCCAGTATAATGACTGAAGTGTATAATCGATATATAAAGAAAAAATTAAAATTTAATTCATCCGCTCTTCCAGGTATTTCTTTCTATTTCATGGACAATTAATCGACTAATCATTTCTAAGACATATTATGCAATCCTAATTTAAAAAAAAATTGCATAATTTCAAAGTTAGTTTATAAAAATAACTAAAATAAAATAAACACACTAGATTATGTATTTATGAGGATTTAATGGCTGCATTTAATGAGTGACCAAAACAAACAAAATAAGAAAAACTGAAAAAAGAAAATTTGCTGTCAATGCTCAATCTGCAAAGAAAATAAAATTCATGACTTAAATGGATAAAATAAAGAAAACTAAACCAGAATTTTACCCAGAAAATAAAGTTGACTTGGTCAAAAGACGAGAAACGCGTCTGTTTCGTTTTTACTTCTTCTTCCTTCAGGCGCGACGAGGGGGGGCTACGTAGCTAGAGCAGACAACGGCGCGAGGAGCACGGCAACAAGGGAACGGCGAGCGAGCGGGTGGGCTAGGCGACGGCGCGAGGAGGAGGTTGCAACGGGAGGAGGAAGGTGAGGGCAGCGTCGCGGCGAGCGAGGCGTCAGCGACACCGTGCGCGAGTAGGTATGTGCGTCGCGAGGCTGCCGGCGAACGGAGGGAAGCTGGTGCGACGGAGGAAACTGGAGAATGGGAGCAAAGCGTCGGCAGGGGCTGGAGACGACAGCGTGCGCGGCGGCCGGAGCTGGAGGCGGCGGTTGCGACGCGAGCAGGGGAGGACGTCGTGGCAGAGACCTTGATCTGAGCGCAGAGTCTGAGAAGGGAACGGAGACAGTGGCAGTGTAAGCGGAAGCGGGGAGAAGAAAAGGAGAGAGATTTGGGTGCTGCCAAGAAGGGAGAGCAGCAGGAGTTAGTTCTGTCTCTCTCTATGTGAAGGAGGGAGAAGAGTTAGATATAGATCATACTGGAGAGAGAGACGTGAGAGGGAGATCAAAAAGTCTCGGAGCGGTTGAGGGCAGTTGAAAGCCAGTCCAAAAGAGAGAGCCGCCAAAGCCAATAATTTTAGTCTAGGGAGCAGGTAAGAGGTGATGAGTCTAGCTGTAGGCTGCCAGCTGGGGGAAGAAATTTGTGTCCGTTTTGGTGAAAATAATGCAGAGAAAAGGAGCCGACAGTTGTTGCCAGAAAGATCAAGAAATTGGGGAGCAAGTGGCACATATATTTTTTTAAACTAATCTCCTTTTTTTTTAATTTATAATTAATTAGTTAATTTTTTTTATTTAATTTAGTTTTTTAATTAATTTAATTAATTAATTTTTTTTAAACACGCATACAAAAATGCCTCCCTAAAATAATATATATATTTTTAATTAATTAATTTATTTATTTTTTAATTAATTTTTTTTATAATTTTTTAACTGGTCGGACGAAATTGGGTGTCAACAACAGTTAATGGATATTTTAAATTATTAATTTTTTTATTTCTTTTAGTTTTTAAAATAGTATTTTTTAAATGTCAATTAATTATAAAAAAATACCATACATATTAAAATTGCTAAAAAATGACAACTATATAGTTTAAATTAATATTTTAGAAGTTGTTGTTGAATTGTATTAAAAAGGCAGGGAATAAAATGTATATTTTTTAAACAATAAGGGATAAAGTATAATTTCACCTAAATCTTAAGAAGCAAATTGTATTTAACCCATAATTATTTTATGAAAAATTTTATTTAAATGATTAGTTGGTGGGTAAGAGTGTTGCCTTTCAAATGTTCTTGGCTCTACGAAAAATAGTTTAACAAAATTAAAAATAACAAACTTTTAATGAATTTTTGAATTAGAAAACCATCTTCAATGGGGAGAACAACAATTATTGTTTGCAGCATCCAGGTCAAAGCGGTTGGATGCCTATACCTAGAAAAGGAAATTAATTTTCAGCGGAAAAATATTAATTTTCCTCTGTACCGGATTGGCTGAAAGCCTGAAACTTCTCCTAAATGAAATTGCAATATAAACTTTACGTCGAGTTTGTCTATACTTAGATTGGATTGATGTAAAATAACTTATCTTTATTTTTGTACGTTTTCATTCAAAATTAATGTCAATACTACATAAATATAATAATTCATTAAAAAATATTCTTTTTTGTAAGGTGATCAAATTGGACCTGAATGTAAATGAAAATCAAAATAAATTATTTTGAATCAATCTAATTAAGTCTAAATAAAATCGACCTTAAGACTGGATGAGTAGGTTGGACTTCCCCTTTACCGTTCCCGTTCCCTCTCCGGACGAAAATATGCAATATCTCATGATCGCAAAATGAAAAGCTGTCCCGGGAATTTGCAGGTCGGTGGTCCTTGTGGGGCTGATTTTGGTCACTGTTTTGGTGGATTGAAATTGAGGCTTTTGGTTCAAGAGTTTTAAAATTTTGGAGAACTAAGATTTTAGGTAAATAATATCCATAAAAGGTGAGAATTCATAAAGAAAGAATCTAAAATTTCATATGTTTGGTTCCTATTTTGATAACTTAGCCAAAATGTCGGTTGGACTTTTAACTTTGGCGGCTCAGGTAAGTTAGTCTCTTAAATATGACTCAACACGATTTAATCCTTTAACTCTGAAAAATATAGCTAGTTACTCCCTCAGTAGCTCAAGTAAACTGCAACTTTGTCCTAACTCCTAACTTTAAACCTTTCAACAAAATGATCCTTGTATGTAGAAACTTTTATTTGCATTAAACTCATAGATTAACAAACTTTACTAAATTGCTAAATACAATCATTAAATAATTAAATTATTTACAAATGATAATTAAGAAAATCTTATGTACAATAATTTAAAAAAGTTTTGATTATCTAATAGCTTATATTTTACTTATTGTTTTTAGAAAAATTATTTTTATTGATTTATTGGAAAGCAGAAAAATTCTGTTTTTTGTTCTCTTTCACTTTTAATTTGATCATTTAATCCTACGAGTTTTCTTACTTTTTTTTTTATAAATAAATGCACCATTATTACATTTTTATCCACATAAAAGTTCACGTAGTCTGTTAACTTTACAATGATTTTTCTGTTGCCTTCTCCCTCAGTTTTTATTTACTTTAAAAATTTGTTCAATTGCTTGTAAAGATGTCAACGAGCCGGGTTTGAGGATAGTGGAGTGATTCCTAAACCCTACTCACAATATAAAAGCTCTACCCAAACCCTACTCACAACCCATAACGAGTAGGATTTTTTCCTCCAAACTCTCCCCACGTTGGGGTGGATAGAGTCGGGCATTGTACCCGCAATGTCTGCACAAATGATCATATAACATAAAATTGAAATTAAAGAAAGCATGACATGCTTGAATAATACAATATAATTGAAAACAAAGTAACTCAGTTATATGGTTGTGAATTTTAGGATCTAGGTTAGAATTATATTATATATTTAGGTTGTATAGAATTAGAATTTGATATGTATATATAATATATGTAATATTTTAGATACTTATATACTATATAAAATATGTGGGCAAAGTCCAAGCCGGGTTCAGGGAGGGTAGACCCCTAAGCCTGTACCCTCCTTGTACCTATCGGGTACAAAATAAAAAATACCTGAACCTGGCCTAAACCCATCCAATTTATTAAAAAAAAAAAACTCCACCTGTTGGGTAGGATATGGTAAGGTATCCGCAAGTAAGGATACAAATTGACATCTCTGGTTTTTTTATATAGCAATGTTTTCTACTTGCTTAACTTGGATCTTTTGTTTAAATTTAAATACTGGTTGGATCTAGCAAAGGGAAAAAAAAAGTAGTCAACATTATAATTAAGGGGTTAAAAGTTTACTTTTTTATTTTAATTTTCTCAAATGCCCTACTTTTATAAAATATCTAGTTAGAGTAGATAGAGTTGTAATCAAACAAATCAAAAATAGTAGGACAAGTAATAAAAAAAATACAACTTATGAAATATAATGAAATATAAAAGTTATCGAAGCAAAAAACTGAAGCTAACAAAAACGGAGCTGCAAATTAGTATTAATCAATACCAATTTTTCGTAAAGAAAAATGACAGCAAGCAAGCTAGTTGTTGATCATATTTGATACTAATTATATTTTAGTAACCATTATATTTCTTACTTTTTAATTATATCTATTATAAATTTGAAATTGTAATATTCGTATTGCTTTTTTTAGGGACATATTTTTACGTTGATTTTTTTTTTCATTTGGATGGTTTATATAATAGCTTTTATTAGAATCAATAAGTTCAAAGACTTAAGTATAAAGAATTTTAGCTAATACATAGATAATAGCGTAAATTTTTACTATTTATTTTAAAAAAAATTTCTTGAAAATAAATCAAAGAAGCCAAGAAAATTATAATACCATCTTAATTAACTTAAAAAATGTAAGGGATTGATTAGTTTTAAGATTATGTGGCAGACTAATCCTAAATAACAAAATTTTAATACAAAAAGAGTAATTCACAAAATTGTTTAAAAACTAAGTCTAATTAGAAAAGAAAGCACATCCAACAAAATGATATTTAAAGTCATGGCATTTTGCATGAAAAAGATGAAAAAATATTTTAGAAAAATAAGTGGTCAATGTAAAAGTGGAGTAGATAAAAGTAATTTTTTCCCTTTCCTATAAATTAATCTAAATGGTTTTCTAAACAAATAAGTAAAATATAAATTATTAGATAATTAGAAAATTTTAAATTATTATATATAATTTTTTTCAAATTGTCATTTGTAAGTAATTTAATAAGTTAATTCACAGCAATTTAGTAAAATTTATTAATTCACAAGTTTGATGATAATAAATGTTTCTAAATGGAAATGTCATTTTGCAAAAACATTGAAAGTTAAGATTTAACGTCACTAATTTTATCTTAACAGCCATGAGACTAAGTTGTGTGATTTTGCAAAGTGTGAGGACTAAAAAGCACGATTATGCAAGTTTAGGAACTAAATCACACTGACTTAAAGTTATGGGATCAACTCATACGAATTGTCAAATTTAGAGGACTAATGGCGATTTTAGGTCTTTAACTTTCCTATCTTCATTACTAAAAAAATGGTTTTTAGTCACGGCTAGCAATCACTAAATCAACTGTAATCACGGCCAACTATCTCTAAATGTGCTTTTGCTAATTTACTCATTGCTAACAATTTAGCGATAGCTGTCATTGCTAACTAGTGACAACAAGCCTTTGCATGCCGTCACTAATTTTTTGACACTGGTATGCTGTCAATAAGTTAGCAATAACTAACCATTGCTAATTTAACAAAGACAAGTTGTTGCTAAGTTTAACGAAGGTTGACTATCGCTAAGTTAGTAACAGCTAGGTGTCACTAAATTAGTAACGATTGGCCTTTACAAGTAAATTGCTATGTTTAGCCATGACAAGCCATCACATATATTACCATGTTGATCTATTTCCTATAATTCAAAAATTATAAAATATAGGAAAATTGTATATATCCACAAATATAAAGTAAATCAACAATATCATTTAACAATCAAGTCAAACAAAAGAAATAAAGATTATATATACACTAGAAAAAGAGCTCGCACATTATAATGAAGATCATATATGCTAAGAGTGCATATTGTTATACAAGAGGAACTAATTGTCGATCTATAGATATAAGAATACAAAGGTTGCTAATCAATACTCTAGCAACATTAGTCTTAGAATTCAACCATCAAGGTCCAGCATCTTATCTGACAGTTTGAGTGAGGCATTCTGCTTCATTTCACACAGGTTTGGCAGCAACAATTTTAGGTCCACTTAGAAGTTTTAGTGGGAAGAAGCCCTAGCAGTAGCCAGCACAACATTCTTTTTTGGCTTTATTTCATTTTTTGTATACAACAATACAAAGATATAAGAAAAATTTGTATATGAGTACTAACAAACATACCTTTACAGAAACAATTCCTTTGGAGTAATTCTGTTTCCATTTATTAAGACGGAAAAAAAATGAGTGTACAAATATTTCCCATGATTATACTTAAATAAATCAATCTTCAAGAAGTTACTGGAACTTAGGCAAATCAAAACAGGGCATTATTATTTTAAGTGAAGCATTAGGAAGGATGCAAGTGAAGGCTAGGAAACAACTACTTAAAGAAATAATATGTCTAGCTTTATGATTTTGGAATAATGCCTATAATCTTAATCTAGAAATTGATATAAAACTGAATCAAAATTGTTATTTTAAGTATATAATTAGATAAAAACACAAACTCACTTATCTTATGGCTACTAAATTTCCCATCAGGCCTCTACTAATCTCATAACATCTTGCACCAGAAAATCTTATGTTAAATGCAAGTTTTTCTAATTCTCTCCCTAAAATGGTCATGCATATCAAAGAATCAATATAGAGAGAAAATGGCGATGGTATTTCATTTTTCTATAAACAAGATGGGAAAAACTATCAAGAAACAACATGAAAATAGTCAGCCATAGATAACTGTAATGAAAATTGTTTGCATCATCCACACTTCCAGACAACCTAACGATTAAAAGAGCCTGGAAAATTGAAAAGTGAAATTTGTTTGTCTTTTGTTTTTCCTCGAAGCAAAAGTCAAAAAGGAACCCAGACCAACAAAAACAAAAAGATTTTCTCTCAATAGAGAGGAGGTATTAGATCTTTTTATTCAAATGAAGGACTTCACTATACTTGAAGCTTCTCAGTATTCATCCATCTAAGATTTCTCCACTTACTGCTAATGAGGAAAAAGAAAAGTAGTAGCAACATCAAAATCAACAATGGATCTATTTGTCCGATGGTGATAGAAATTAACGCTGAAAGAAATAGCTCAAAATGTTAAAAATTAACAACGAATCTATCTGTTCGACTTTCATTCTGTGACAACCCCTAAGTCCAGAACTGATCCACAGAACACCTACCTACACCACATGGGCTATCCTTTAGAAAATGATAAGCACTAGGTAACTAAGCTATAAGACTTGGAGTCATATATACACATAAAAAATTACGTAAACTTCTCATATGGGATATGAAGTGTTACAATCTCCCCCTACTTATATACGCAACATCCTCGTTGGGCCACAAATAAATCCAGAATCATGAGCCCAATAGGTGATGGTTATGAACCGTATACAAAACTGACATAACAGAATTGGGCCTTGGCCCGGACAAAATCACAAGTATGGCCCACACCTTCACGGAATTAGGGCTAGCCCTGATATCATTTGTGATGACCCAAGTCCAGAACCTATCTATAGAACATCTGCCCACACCACATAAGCTATCCTTTAGAAAATGATAAACGCTAGGTAACTAAGCTCTAAGATTTTGAGTCATATATATACATTAGAAATCACATAGACTTCCCATGTGAGATATGAGATGTCACACATCCCTTACACAATTTGCAATTTGAAAAAACCAGAAATGATAAACCCTAGCCAATCTAGAAAAAAAAGCCTATTTCGAGACAAAAATTGTACAAAATGATGCAAAAACCATGCGAGAGAAATCATGCATAGAAATCATGCGAGAGAGATCAAGCAAAACCCTAGCCAAATTGAAATGGTGCAAAACAAGATACATACTAGATAAATAAGGCAAAGAAATCACGCAAGAGAAAAGAAAAGGGCCGCCTAACAAGCACATGTTACAAGCTCTTCAACCAATGCTCACTGGATGGAAATGAAAGTTTAAGAAGTTCAACCTCACCTCCTCTTTTTTCTCGGCCTTCACTCGGCCTTCTCTTGTCGAAATAGCAAATGGCTTGGGAGGCTTTGATTTGGGGGTTTTTTTAATGAAATTACTAAAGGCAAGCCATCATAAACAACACTTGAAGCTAACGATGGCCAACTTTCCCATCTGGCAAAAAATTAAGAAAAAAGTTTAAGTGTTTTAATGGTCCTCCAACTTTGTAGAATCGAATAGTTTAGTCCTCTAACTAAGGCTCAGTTTGATTTGGTTCTACCAATTAGTGAGGGCAAGCCGTTACTAATTCTATTCATAACTTAGTGACAATTAGCCTTTGTTAGTTCATAACCAGTTAGCGAGGGTAATCCGCCATTAACCCCGACCATAATTTAGTGATGGCAAATTGTCATTAATCTATAGCCAGTTAGCAAGGGTAAGCCGTCGCTAAGGTTTAGTGACAGACATCCATTACTAAATTAGTTAAGGCAAACAATCACTAAATTTTAGTGACAGACAACCTTTGTTAAACTTTCAACGGACTTGTAGGTAAATATCTCTACTGCATTATATGTATTATAGAAAATGTTATCTAGGTTAAAGGAGATGACAAGTTAGCATAAAAAATGACTAACCGGCCTGAGCTCCAATGCAGCTAACAGGGCAAGTCATTTTTAATCAGCTTTTGGTGAGGGCTAAGTTTCCTAAAACATGACTGAGACTTAGTGAAAGCTAACCGTTACTATTTTTTGGGGATTTTAGTAAAGGTAAGCTGTTACTAAATTTAGCGGCAGCTAACTATAGCTAAATTAGTGACTAAATTAACGAGGGCAAATCGTCACTAAAACCGACGATTAGCCATCATTAAATTTTAGCGACAGACAGCCATTACTAAACTTTTACAGAATTTTTAGTGCCAATTTATCGTAGCTAATTAATGACTGCGTTTAGCCGTTACTAAATCAATTTTTTCTAGTAGCCGTTGGGTTAAGGTTCACCCTAAACCCAAATAGTGCTGCGTAGGTGACTAGGGTTGTCCAATTTGAAACTCGAACCACTTCGTATACGACAAACCTAATTAAAACTCAAATCACATAAAATGCAGTTCAGGTTGATTCAGTATGACTGGTTTGTGTTATCCATCTTATAAAACAATGTACGCCACTAGCCCTTGATTCAATCGTAGACCATTCAAACACGCAAGTCAAATGCCCTTCATTCTGATGCATAGCCAAGATGATGCAAAGAAACACAATTAAAAAGGAAAAAAAAGTAAAAAGTTGTGTGAGTGTAAACAATCAACAAAGAAGACCAGGATTTGATAGATGGACAAAAAATAATGAGCAAAAATCATAAACCAAGCACCAGTAAGCTAGTAAAACAAATGCATTACAATTTGAATGCTATAGAGAATAGAACAGAAATGCAAAAACCTGGACAAATTTTCTAGTGTTGGACTAAATCTGCTGCATCATGAATATATTTCATTGATCAATTTGAATGATAAGAAACATTTGATCTTTATTATTTTCTTTGCTTGCACAATTTTCTTTTTTTCTCCTTTTGTTTTTGGGCTCATATTTTCTTTTCGGCTAGGAAAGGTTGGGATTAGGCTTAACTTAAATTTCTTGGACTCTATTCGGTTTTGGTTAACCGGGTTTTAAAATTCAAACTAGCACCAAACCGCATGTATATTGTTTTTTTTTTTTTAGAACCTGTACCCCACTGCATAAATATTGCCACTGGATAGGTTTGGTATGGTTCATACAGTTCCACGGGTTGAGCGGGTTTGATGAACACTTCTGCTTACTTCATCTCATTCCTATTAAGCCATTTCTTTTGGCGTGGAGATTAATAAAAAAAAAATTGCTTATTGCTTCCACATTTATCCTTAACTTTCTTTTTCACGTAAATTGAGAATGTTTAAAGAAGTGAATACTGAAATGATAATTTAAAGAGTCATATGGCAAAATAACTTATCAAACATGGAAATGCTGTAAAGATTTAGGATTTGCCCAAAATAGAATAGGCTGCAATAATTTTGGAAAGATAGTAGTCTTTTACAAGCACGATTGCTACGTGGATACTGAATCTTAATACTGGTGAAGTTTACAGAAATCCTTGGGCTGCCGTATTAGAGTTGTCTTCTTCTAACATTCTTTGGAGATTGCCTAAAATTTGTTGTTTCGTCTCGCGGAACTTGAATCCAATTCCGTTATGCCGTAGACATGGTTTGGAATCTAATCATAATGCTTCTCCTCTCCTTCCTATCATCAGGCGCTCGCAACCTTGGTCATTTGCTGGCAATAACAAATTGCATAATTAAAACACAACCGTTTTGATATGCAACGACCTCACGACAAAAACTGTTGAAACCAACCAGTTCTAAACGCACCAAATAAAATTTTTGGTGAAATTGACAAGCAAAAGAATAGGTCCAAGATCGCCAAAGTGTCAACAATGTAGAAGACTAAATGAATAACGGGAAAATCAAGCCTTCGCACGTCCATAGAACTTCTGCTTCTCCTGCGTAGTTTGGAAGCGTCCGTGGCCAAACTTCGAAGAGGTATCGATGAACTTAAGATTGATCTTCTCCAGAGCTAGTCGAGAGGTTTGCGCGAGGAGTGATTGCCTGAGTGTCACCACCCTCTTCTTTGTTCCAACACAGCATCCCTTGACCATAAGGTAATCATCCTTGACCACACCATAGTGTGGGAATCCACCCATTGGGGTTATATCCTTCTCAGTCCTGTTCAAACCATAAATCAGTACAATTCTATAATTGAACAGCCAATCAACAAACGACACACCAATGAACATTGCAATTTGAACCGAGTTACGAACCGGTCATATTCAGTTATGGCAGTATGTGACTCATCACCAGCCTTGCCAATCTTGTATACCTTCTTGTTCATCTCAGTTCGATGGTGGTATCCATTTTGACCAGCCCTAGCAACTGTAAACGAAACTCTAGCAGGATGCCAGGCACCGATACAAGCAACCTTACGCAAACCTCTGTGGGTCTTGCGAGGAAGCCGGGTGACACCCCAACGGGTTACAACACCTTCATAACCCTTACCCTTAGTAACCCCAATAATATCAATCATCTCATCCTTCTGGAATACAGAATCAATGGGAACTTGCTTCTCAAAGAACTTGTATGCAAAATCTACTTTTTCAGCAACAGTTCCACCATTGACCTGAATCTCCATGAGGTGAGCCTTCTTCTGCTTCAACCCCTTCATCTTCCTGATCTGTAATGTTACAATTGAAAAACAAAATCAAACTTCAAAGGCACATATTCTTACCTAAAAATCTAATGAACAGAATGCTCTGTGAACCTGGTATTGAAAAACATTGTTTTGGCTAAAACAAAGCAAGGATATGTTTCTCCCAGGACACAGGACAATTTATTTATGATTAGAAATACGAATTACTGGTGTTATACAGCCTTTTATTACCTGAGTGTGAGCCAAAACCCTAATGACAGAAGCATATTTCTTCAGCTTTTCCAACTGAGAATCAATGCTCTTCTTCCCCTCTTCCGATTCATACAGCTTGGCATACTTGGTAAACGCCTTCTTCTTGGACTTGCACCAGTTCTTGTAGAACCTTCTTCTAACCTCCTCACTCAAATGCTGTGCCCAAACAGTATTCAAAGAGCGGAGGCCACGAGGTGTCTTCACATAGCCCACTACTCCAACAACCACCATTGGAGGAGTTTCAATAATTGTGACAGCCTCACAAGTCTCCTTTTTGTGAAGCTCTGCATAAAACAAAGTTGATATAGATAAACTCTTATCCACCATCGTGAAAGAGAACAATGATTAGATGAAGATGACATAAAATTATCATTCTTAATGTGAACGCATCAAAACAAACAAATGCTTTGGAAAACGGCAAAGAACCACCTAATTAAGAGCTTGAAACAATCTTCATCAATCACATTAAACGAATTCCATTACACTAATGAGTCAGAAAATACAGTTAAAAAATGGAGTCCAAAACAAGAAATCAGAGAAGTTCACTCACTTGACCCAGGTTTGTCAACCTCTCTGACAATATGTGTCATGCCAGCCTTGTAACCCAGGAAAGCAGTGAGCCTGGGAGGCTTGGATGGATCATCCTTGGGGAAAGCCTTCACTGTATCAGCAATATGAGAAACTTTTTAGGCCATAAAATTACAAGAAGATTCAACAGAAATTCATTACAAAACTACTAGTAAATATCCAACCAGCCAAACCAAGGCTACAACAACTACTAGATGAATATTAATCCCCCCGAAACCCGAAAGTACCTTTCCCCCTGTGACGAGAAGCTCTCTTCCTTGGAAGAAACCCCAGGGAACCATGCCTTGGATGCTCAAACTTCCTGTGAGACATTCTTCACCCTCCTTAAGAAAATCAACAATAACTCAAATTAATAACAATAAAAGTAGCCTCAGCTACAAAGCAACAGATATACTCCAACAAACACACAAATGCACATTGCCAAAGAAAATCGATTCATCATCCAGAAACAGATTTGGGAACCCTATTCACGTCATCGATTTCAAATGATATCGATGCTCAAAGTCGAGAACTCGAGCGAAATCCATTTTCAGCTAAAATCCAAATGCCAAACAACTAAATGAAGAATCAATGCATAAATTTCAATTTCACAAAGATGCCAACCAAACAGGTTGAACAGAAAAAAGGAGCAGATAGGGGAAAGCGAGAACCTGGTCGCGTCAACTCCCCTGCGGCTGCTGCTCAAGTTCAGTATCCACGGAAGGAAATGGGCTTAATAAACCCTAGCTGCAGCTGGTGATTTCATAAATACCAGACTCACATCCCATGCTTCTCTGAATATTTATTATACATCCTTAACTTTCAAATTTGTTCATTCAAGCCCTATACTAAATTGCCATCTTTTGTTGGATTTGGGCTGGTCACTAACAGAAAATAATGGGGCCAATGGGCTGCCTACTGTCTATGGTAGAGCCTATAAATTCTGACGAGGCTTTTCGTCTATTCTTGTGAAACCCTAGTTTGCTGCTTCTTCTCTACCGCCGCTTTCTTGTCCTGCTTCCTTGCCTCTCTATTTTTCTCCTAGCAATAGCTTTTTTAAATAATCTCAATTTTAAATGTATGAGGATGAAGAAATTGGTTCTGTGTAACGCATCGCCGCCGCAGAGGTGGTGGGATGAGCGGCACTTTCCACACGAGATTTCTGACTCTGTAGCTGCCACCAATACTGTTCTCGTTTCCTTGGTTCAGGGCTAGTGAAATTTCACTTGTTGAGGACACAGTTTATAAATTCTATTCTCCAATGTCATTATTCGTCTACCACTGAACCTTTTCATTCTTCTCGTTTGAAAATTTTATTAATAGTTTCACTAACAGCAAGTCGCATAAAAAGTCCTAGGCTTTCAGCTTGTGTTACAAATTCGTCTGTAATCTCTCAATTCCAACATTAGTAAAAACTAATCATTTACCTACTTCATTAATTATTAATAAGTTATCTACAATCTGATTTTATTAGTAAATAGTTTTTAAATAATTTCAATTTATTAACCCACATCAACTTTTTAATTTTCACTTTAAAATATTTAGTGACTGTATTCTAGTTATTTTAAAGTGTGCCATAATTTTTTTAGAGCTAATGTATATATAAATTAATAGTTTTTCATGTCTCTAAATCAGGTTCTTGAACAACTTTATCCGGTATGGGGCATTAAGAAACAATCGATTAGATATCTTAGATTAAATTTACCGTTACACTATTAGTTGTTTGGGCGATGAAGCCAAGGGAGCTCAAAGTTTGTGCAATTGGTAGGATATTCCAGGCAATATATTAAATACCATTACTGCTAATACCACCAGGGAGGGGTTAGAGGGGGCTTGACCCCCTACGTCCAAGAAATATGTATAATTGTAGTCTTAACCTTTAAAAATATATAAGAGAATTTTATCTATGAGTCCTTTTAAGCAACTTTATACATTTGGCTCTAATTTTACTTCTTTCTCTTATGCGAAGTGTTTGTTATTGACCAGGACTTGTTATATTTAACTTAATGTTGGATTTATTCTAAGCAAATATTTAATTTTGAAGATGACAAATGCATTGTTCTAGTGTGTTTAATCTCTTTTTATTGGGTTAAAATATATTTGTTAGAGTTGTGTTTTATTTCCAAGTATTTCAATTGTTAGTTAAAAAGACTTGTTTTAAGAAAACTTATTTTTTAAGACAAGTTAGTAGGCCATCAATTTATATTAATATTTAAATCAAGTTTGATTTCCAAATAACAAGTTTTTTTAAGTTGTTTCGAGTTTAATCCATTAAAGAAACTGTTTAACATATCTTTTATCACCTAAGTTACTTAACTCTAAGTTTATGTTTTAATGCGTTAAAATACACTAATCCAAAGTTTGGAAATGCCGATTATTTCTGAGACTTCAAGTAATGCGTTAAACTTTGGTTTTAACTCGTTAACTTGAAATCTGAAAGCTACCACCCAAATTCTTTGAGTGGGGTGATTTCAGCCAAAATTTGAAATATGACTTGAATGAATTAAAGGACGCTACCTGGATAGTCTGGCAGAGCATTTAATAGCCTTTCTCTAGTCATTTTTTACTATTGAATGATAAAATCGAGTTTAACTTGATAAACCCATAACTTAACACAAAATTTGGAGTCTTTTCTTATATAAAAAACAGAGTAATAGTCACTCGTTTTTCAATAACTTGTTCAAATGTCTCCAGCAGACATGCAATGGTCTCTTTGCCCCCAAATGAGTATAAATTCATGAATAAATACTTTGGAAATAACTCTTGGCCATTAGAAGTGAGAATTCATCATTTAAATCAAATCAAGTGTGCTAAATTTGAGATTTGTCAAGAGAGTTTGTGTTTTCACTTGTATATTTAGCAAGAGTGCTATTGTTTTACCTTGTAACCTTGTAAACACCATTTGATGAGATTTCTAGTTAGTCTATAGGAGAACTAGTGAAGTAAAGAGTGTTAGTAAGGCTTCTAGTTAACCTCTAGGAAAACTAGTGAGTATTGGTGGTAAAAAGAGCTACCAAATGTGTGTATCCTTATGTACTATTGACATTGATAGTGAAAAAGAAAACCCTCATGTGATGAACTTGAGGAGAAAAGTAGGCTTTTAAAAGGAGAGACTGAACCTCTATAAAAATCCTTATGTGCAAGCTTCTCTCCTTCTACTTGCTTGATTATTACTTGGAGATTTGTCTTCCTTTATTGGTTGAAGTTATTTGTTTTCAAAAATACTTCAAAGCAAGCTTTTAAAGTGAAATATAGAATCATTGTGGTAGTCATTTTTTTAGTTAAAATAGGTTTATTTGGGCTCATTAAATTGCATTTTGGTTTAAATGATTAAAATCTCATTTTCGATGATTTTTGGAATTCAACCAATTCACCCCCCTCTTGGTTGCACTTAGGGCCAACATTTAAGTTATCATATTAAATGCCATTTAGAATAAACAATTCATAAAAAATAAATTTAGGTTTGCTTTTATCTCATAACTCACGTCCAATCTAAGTGGCAGAATTGTTGTAATTTTAATCTTTAACGAAAAGTTTTAAGTCAAAGCAAACCTAAAAATTTTTCAACTCCACTAAAAACACATATTGATTTTGCATCAATCTAACTTTTATTTACAATTTCTTCAACTGATCTTGGAATTCTTAGCTTTGTTTGATTAGGTAAAATAAACCAATTTTTTTCTACTATGAACATTATAAAGTTTCAACTTCATAGTAAAACACTACTAGAAAAAAAGTGATTTAGCGATGATAGAATTAGTGACGGCAAAAAACCTTCATTAATTAGAGACAACAAACAGTCGCAAAAAATCCGATAAAAAATTAGCAATGGCTATCTGTAGCTAAAATTTAGTGAAGGCTTATCATCGCTAATTAATAACAGTTATTTGTTACTAAATTTAGCGACATATTACCCTCGCTAAAATCTTAAAAATTAACAATGATTAGCCTTTGCTAAGTCTTAACCAAATTTTGCGACACTTAGCCCTCGCTAGAAACCAATGAGGTACATACAACTAGTCGTCACTAAAATATACCCCAATAAAAATGACTTATCAGTTTGTTGCCTTTTTACGGTCTCAAGGCTTAATCAAGCATCAATTAGTTAGCAATGACTGCTTGCCGTTGCTAAATTTTGTTTTATGATTAAAAATTTCTTTCATCTTATTAATTGTTTTTCTAAAAAAATAATTAAGCTATCAATTACTTATGTGTTGTTAAGCTTTTCACATTTTATGTTTAGCAACAGCTTTGCTTTTGCTAAATATCCAAATATTATTGTCAAAGTTTAGTAACAGTTGTCTATTATTAAAATTTAGTGACGGCTTGCCTTTTCTAACTTAGGGACGATTGTTTGTCATTAAGTCTCAGCCATATTCACTGACGGCTACTTGTCACTAATTTAATGATGGCTAATCGTTACTAAATTTAGCAATGACTTACCTTCACTAATTTAGCGACGGCTAATCATCACTAAATTTAGTGCTTGCTAAATTTAGCAATAGTTTGCTTTTGCTAAATACCCAAATATTACTGTCAAAGTTTAACATTGATTGTCTATTGCTAAAATTTAGTGACGGCCTGTCTTCTCTAACTTAGCGACGATTGTCTGTCGCCATGTCTTGGCTAAATTTGGGGATGGCTACCTGTCTAGTTTTTGGAATTCAATTTTAATATACTAATCTTATATATATATATATATATCCATTTTCTATAGAATTTCTATTTATTTATAGAAAAAAATTCTAATCAAATTTCATAAAATTTCAAACACTCTCCAATATTCAATTAAACTCTTGCTTGCCCTTTCGCTCAATCGAGATCTATGGATTAATAGATCTATATGTTTATAAAATAAATATAGATTATAATTTAGGTAAAAAAAATTATTCATCTCAGTTATTTTTCTTAAAAAAAAAAAATGGGAATCTTAAGAATTTCAATTGATTTTTTTGCAAAACCTTAAGAATATGAATTTCTTGATTGATAATCATAACATTGGTTATTTGTATACAAAGAAACATACTTCTTTTTATAAAAAATTGAATAAATAGGGTTTTAAAAATAATGGCCAAAAGTAGTGACTATTTGTTTTCATTAATTAGTGAAGGCTAGCGATCACTAACTTATGCATAGTGCTTGCGACAACTTGCCCACGGTAGATTCCCATATAGTTCAAAATGTTTTAAAGTCTCTTTACCCTCCCACTGACATTTGCAAAATAGAAATCTTTGATGCTTTCATCCCATGATATGGGCAAACATCCGGCAATGTGAGAAGGCTTGAAAATGACATAAAGGTCGGCTTGGGTTGGGCACGATAGTGTCCACCAAACATAAAACCTGCGATGCGAGAGGGTAAGAGCGAGCGAAACATCCGGGAAGTTCCAATCTACTTGACTGGTTAGGGATTTGTCTTCAATTTCTCTTCGATTTGTTTGTCTTTGATTTTTTCTCGTTTATCTTTGATTGAGCTCTTTTGGGTGGCAAAGGGTGAGGTTGGACTGGTGGTGAATTTAAAGAAAGTACTGGTGATCGGGATTGCTTTGCACCATTGTTGTTTTCTCAATTTTTGAGATAAGATATCTCCTTGCCATGTGGAAGGCAAGTTGTTGAAGTTCAACGGCTGCTACTAGAAGAACCTTTTCTATTCGTCACAACGTTCGAAGTAAATTTTAATCTCTTCTGGGTTAGGCATTTCAACAAACACTTTACGGGCATGAATCATTTCAGTTGCTTCAGTTTCCTCTCTTAGCTGAGTGTGGAATCAATTGCAAAATTTGTAAGATTTGCTTGTTTTTCATGTTCTTCTTATTTGTTTGCTTACTTTATAATTGTTGAGATATTCACTTTGGTGCGTTTTCCTTATTTGGCAAATGAGCATTTCTCTGATTATTTTTTTTTCAAAGCCTTGGATGATGCATAAAACATTATAGATAGCAAAATCCTGATACGTTCTTTTGTCTGAGGTTTGATAAAACACTTAACTGTCATGTGATGCATGTATATGGTTATTAAAAAAAAAATTGTAGTCATTTACACTTCCCAAAACCATTTTCTGCAATATTCCTATCAATATCTTTCTAATGCTAATGGCATATGTGCTCAATTTCATCTCCCCATCACTGCTATTTAAATATTTAGTTTATCGTTGCCTCTACATTAAACCTGTATTAATTAACATCTCTACACCTAACTTTCACTTTTCAGGTTGCCTCAATGTTTTTTTATTTTTTTGGTAGTCATTGTTTTTATTTTTTTAATACTTCCTTATACGAACAAATGTAAGTGCTATATTTTTACCCTATTCCTTTTCTCAAATTTTAAGCATAATTAGTTACTTATTAGAATTTCCAAGCTTGGGTGCATAGTATATCAACTTTAACGGATGTATATATATATAATATCAACTTTAACGGATGTGTGTGTGTGTGTATATATATATATATATTACAAAATATACTTTATTCCAATTAAAAGTGTGGCAAATGACAAACCAACAACGGCCTTAGACTTTAGGAGCATAAAATTGATCACAAAAAAAATTACTCATTCATGTAATGTCCAATGAAAGAAAAAGAACCAGATTAAGCCAAACTTTTCAAATAAGTCAGAATAAATATGGAACACAAAACTCATAAATAACTAAAACAAAACCAAAATCAAGTTAGCAATAACCAAGTAATGTCATAACTAATCAGGTATCATAGACCTAAATAAGACTATTTACAAAAATAAAAAAATTAACCATAAAACATAAAAAATAATAATAAAGACTGACTTTATTTTATACAATTGTCTCCGTATCTATTGCCAAGAGTCTGGGCATCCCAATATAGCCGAGATTCCGATAAGCCCTAAAGATATAGCCCCATCATTGCCTACCTTCAATTGATGATCTATCATGTAAGAGTTTCGAATCACTCTTGAACACTAAGATTTGGAAAATATTTTATGCATATTAAAATCTAATAAATAACATCATATAAGATCAATCAAATAGTAAAAAAAATTGAAAAAGAACCAATCAAATTTCGGTCTGGATCTAGTCAAAAACAGCAAAGAACAATGGGGGAGACGGTAAAAGAGGATGAGTTAAAGAAGATGAGGTGTACTAGGGTTTGGAACCATAACTCCATAAGTTAGTATAACTTTTGACTGATGCAATTGGTGTATTATTATTATTATTATTATTATTATTATTATTATTAGTTTCACTATTGTATTTGGTATAAGTATGCATGATTATATTCGAATGTGTATCTATTCTTGCAACACATTACAAAATACAAATTTTAACCATGAGTATGACTAAAAATTTAAAAATATTTGGTAAGCAAATTTATAACGTGAATGTATGCTTTGGCATAAAAGCAAGGCTGTGCGTAGCACGGGTGTTTAGCATTACTTACAGTAAGCTTACTTCTTAATAACACCATACGCTCCAAATGGCGGTGCTTTCTTGTTTCTTCATATACATAATTCTAGAATGTTGTCTTCTTGTCTTCGTTTCTTGACGTGATATTAGTATTCTATCGACTTGAAGAATCATCTCAAAGCCTCGAAACAAACGAATCAGCAAAGATGACTTGAGAAGTATACTACACACTGGAAAATTAGGGGAAATTTTGAGATATAACAATAGCTCCACCATAAGATAAGATGCAGCTTAAAGATCTGGCTGTGATCCTTTATCTGGTTCCCCACTAATTTTCAGTTTCTATATTGTTGGATTTGTTTCATTTATGGCTCACATTTATTTGATTTTGATGATAACAAAACATATTTGTTTTATGTGTTTCAAAGCTTTACATAAAGATTTATACATTGGTCTTTTATTGATAAAGTTTTGATCCTTGGAAGGAAAATTATTTCATAAGTATATTTGAAGTATTTATGTTGATTCAAGCATTGCTTATGAAGGAAGAAATCATTTTGGAAAAAAAATTCATTGAAGTTTGAAAGTTTGGAAGTAAGAAAATCCTGGAGCTACAGTTTCAACAGGGTGAAAATGTTTCAACGTGATTTTTTAATTCGAAAAATCTTTAAAAATTAATTATAAATTCATGTCACATCAGATTTCCACGTGTATGAAGCGCTGACAGCTCATTAATTACCAATATAGTCGTTGGAGGTCAAACCTTGAATTTTGTTATTAGACAGAATTTTCAACTGAGTGAAAATATTTCACCTGAGTGAAACTGGGCGACAGCCGCGATTTTCTATCAAATTGACAGCAACGTTCACCAGATTTCAAGGGGCCTTTTTCTAATCATTCCAACGTTCTTCAACGTCTCTTTGGCCCCTAAATGAGCATAAATACATGGAGAAACATCTTGGAGACAACTCTTGGCAACTAGAAAAGAGAATCCATCATCAAAGAGCTCAAACTTGATATTTGCCAAAAACTTGTGCCTTCACTTGTTTATCTAGCTTTGAGAGTTTCTATTGTTCTTACCACTTTGTAACCTTGTAAACACCATTTTGGTGAGATTGAGTTGGCGAGGTTTCTAGTTAGCATTTAGGAAAACTAGTGAGTGAATGTGGTAGAGAGAACTACAAAAGGAGTGTGTACTCTTGTGATTCATACTGAAGAAGAAAACTCTCAAGTGGTAAGCTTGAGGAGAGGAGTAGGCTCTTAAGATGAGAGACCGAACCTCTATAAATCCTTGTGTGCAAGTTTCTCTCATTCTCTCTACATACTTAATCTTTGGTTGGTGTTCTATGCAACCTATTTTGGTTGAACTTGTTTGTTTTAAAAAATAATTCAAAGCAAATTTTAGGTGGATTGTGGTAGTCATTTTCTAGTTAGAATAGGGTTAATTATTGTTCCTTAAATTAACTTTGAGTTTGAAAGTTCAAGAACTCATTTTTTTTTTATTTGATTTAAAACCCAACCAATTCACCTCTTCTTAATTGCACTTGGGCCAACATATATATCTAGGCAACAGATCAAGTGAAAGAAAATACAAGTTTTCTTGAATCTAGACTAGCAAATTGCAGGACGCACTCACTTCTTAGACACATCACTCCATATCTTACAGACAGTTTTAACATTGTCCTTCACTCATAACATGGCTTGAGAGCTTCAGGGCTTCCAGAAAGCCAATTTGGGAGTGACTGTTGGGCTTCCACTCCATACCCTGTTGCCTGGTTGTTTCTCCTTCATTTCAAGACCCTTGAGTTGCTTCGCCATTCTTGGCATAAAACAAGTTTTGTTCTTTTTTGCCGTCACTGATGAACTTAGTTGCTTCCTGTTAACATTTGGCTTTCTAGCTGATGGCCATCTGAATCCTTCAGAAGAGACTTTTTCAGAAAACTTGTCTGCGCAAAGAGTGAACGCATAAGCTGAATTGGCAGCAAAGTAAACCTTACTGGTTTTGAAGCTGAGATTCAAGATCTAAACTACGAACTATGAAGACGGTATTCATATGGCTCATAAAAGATGCACAACGCATACCCGGTACCTGAACACGCATTCTTGCTTTTAGAACGGCTCCCGACATTACTGCCGTTACCATGCTCTGATGCTGCTGCATGAACTGGCCCTTGAAACTGATCATCTAATCTCTCAAAGGGAACAACTTGTCCAACGCTGTTTTCAACTTCTAACAGAGAACATCAATGACGTTAGTTGAGGCTTTGAAAGAGAATAAATGGACGAAGAGACAATAAGCATGGTTAACTGTTTAATCAGACAACCTACCTGTCCTACTACCAGACATGTCATTTCCTCCTGTATCTTTCATAAGATCAACGACTCCTGCTGGTTGTTCAATGACTTCACCTGCAGTCACGATGTTTGTTAGGGCAGTAAATATTCAACAGCTTCACAGTACTGTACCAAAATGCAAATAGAAAAAACCTGAAAATCAATGTTGGGAAAAGACACACCTAAACCATTACTAGACTTTATGTCCTCATTTATAGTCATTCCCTTCTGATCAGCGCCACCTGATATTTGAGATGTTTCAGTACCAAACGCAAAAGCTCTCGGTTCACCAGTTGCTAGAGGTGATGCAGCAGCTGTTTCCCTGTCTTTAGAGCCACAACCTTCATCCTCCCTCAACGGCATCAGTGCAATATCTGGCCACTCGTGTGTATCACCAGGTTCTGTTCATCACAAAAATTTAGCACTCATCAATGATCATCAATGTGAAAATACAGACATAGGAGTCTGCTAATGAACAAATGAAAGGAATAAACTCGTACCTTGAGCAGTTCGATGGGTTGACGGTGCAGCAGAGCAGTCAACATTCATCTGCCTATTTGCAGAAGAACAATTTTCAAAGTCTTCGTAGCTTCCAAGTTCTTTTGAATGTTCAGAAAGCAAAACCATGTGACCAAGCACGTGAAAAGAGTGTGTTTCATTTGACACAAAGTGGTTCGCGCCATAAACACTGCAACCTATCGACTCCATGACTGAATGGTCATTACAACCTGTAGATGTAGCTGTCTGAAATGAACCTTCTTTTGGTTCAGTTTTCTCTATAGCAACCACACCAAGTTCTTCCTCCCACTGTTGTGCTGCAGGATGGAAAATAGTTGCGTTAATTCAAAAGTTTAAACAAAATATATGTCCTACATATAGTAGCTAACGCTTGCAATACAAAGCGTACCTGTGCCACCATTAACCAAATTAATTCCTCCAGCATCATCCATCAGGTCCAAGGGTTGTTCAGTATATTCATATTCAGTTTCTGCATTATGAATACCAAAAAGGGACACATGGAATGGTCTCAACATGGATATCAAATGGATGATAAGCACACTATTTCAGATAAACAGCATAGTCGATTACCAGTGGCACTTGCAGGACTATATTTGCAAAACCATGTCAGGAGTTGATTTTAAAATTGCAATTTGAAAATTCAGTTGCTTCATCAGTGCAATTGTGCATAAAACAAAAAGTTGGGCATCAAAAGAAAGTAAAAAGTTGTTACTAAACCTAGCAGCACGCCTGTCAAGTTGGAATTTTTCGTGTTCACTGCAGACATGGCTGTGAGTAGAATTACCTCCAATTTCAAGTGGTCTACAAAAGATGTCACTATTTGAATTGATTTCTGCAGAGTTGACTGTCTGTTCACAGGCATCAGAAGATATTCGCTGATTGATTGATATTTCCTCAATATCCTTAATCCTAACATTTGGAGACGCATGATCCTCTGTAGCATGCTTAGCACTCATTTCTTTTGTTTCTCCAACTTCTGAACTTCTGCTGCTCTGGCAACTTACTATACCATCTTCCTTTTTGCTACTCACAGCCATGTCTGCAGTGAACACGAAAAATTCCAACTTGACAGGCGTGCTGCTAGGTTTAGTAACAAACTTCAGATCATTATTACCATTTTCAAGCTCAGTCGCAGAGACGTCACTTGAAATCTGTCCTTCAACTTCTGTTCCTGCCAACAAAATGTGACCTTTCTCAGTTGAAGTTCTATTAGCATCATTGTGTCCTGTATTTCCCTGGTTACCTCTGCGTTGGTTGCAATTAAGCCCCAGATCTGTGTCCTCGCTTTCAGGCCCTATATGATGATCATACCCGTCGATGTCGAATCCATCATTCCCAATTAGTTCATTGGCCTCAACTGATCCAGTGTAATGCTTTACAGAAGACTTATGAATAATGGTATCGTCGCTATTATTTTTCTTCGCATAATGTGGCGCATGTTCAAGGGCGAATAAGTTTCCGATACTATCTACCTTCCACTCTTCTGCATGATGTGGACCTATATGTTCTCCAGCAGAGTGATCATTGAAAAATTTCTCATCGGTTTCACCAGAAGAAATCCTGTCCTCTAACCATTCACTCTCCACAGCCTTTGCACCTTGCTTCTCCATATCATTTGAACCAAGATGAATTCTCTGCGCCCAAATATCAGGTTCATGATAAACCATTTCACCAGCCATTAATTGTTCTTTATCAACTTGTAACATCTTGCCTTGTCTTGCTTCCTCTACAATCATGTCAGAATTTGCCTCATAAGTGCTAGATGAGTTATTGATTCCATCAATCTTCGGCTCTCCTGCAGGAATTGGGCCTACATGTTCTCCAACAGCACAAGCATTGAAAAATTTCTCTCCAGTTTCACCAGAAGAGAAACTGTCTTCTGAGCATTCACTCTCCTTAGTGTTTGCAACTTTCTTGTCCCTATCATCTGAGCCATTATGAGTACTCTCAACCAATGTTTGAGACTCAAGAACCTCAAGGGAAACCCCATTACCAGTGATAACTTGTTTTTTATCAGCTTCAAGCATCTTGTCTTGTTTTGTTTGCTCTGCATTCTTGTCAGAATTTACCTCACTGTTGCTGACAGCTTTAGCTTTCCACGTACACGATTCAACTGCCAAGAAGAAGCAATATGGTAATCATTGAGAAGATGACAAGCAACACAGGGATAAAAATGTTCAAATGGGAACAGAATTTCAGAACCTTTGTTCTCTAAACCATGACTTAATAGTTGTGCCATGGTTCCGTCACAGTCGTTTTTACTACAAGGTGATGTAGCAATCCTGTTGTCCCCCGTTTCAGAGCAAGTGAAATGAGGATTGATCACAGCTTCTTGCTTTTCAGTGGCCTCACAAATTCCAGGAAGAGCAGTTATTGCATGCTCCGAAGAATTTGCATTCATTACTTCAACTGTTCTTAAGTCCAATTCTGTATCACTAATTTCACAACGTTTTTTGTTCGGATCCCCGCTGATGTTCTCTTGGACGAGTTCAGCATCCAATGAATTTTGGTCATCTTCGTCCGGAGTCTCTAACTGCCGAACATGTTGAACAGGAGGCGTACCATCTTTTCTTGGAGAGTTCATGTTTCCATCCCTTTGTGGTTCCTCTAAGTGGAATCTTTTACTGGGGAGACTGGAAGATAAAAGCTGCTCTTTTACCAAATTTTCATCACACTTCGAGGAAGCACCGTCTTCAAGGTAAGATTTTTCTACGGAGACGGCATGAAGATCGCTCTCGTGTTCAACTACACAGAAACACTTGATGTATTACTACTAGCTGCTATGGGTCACTAAGGCAGAATACTGAAACCAATAAACAACCATACCTGCATCTTCATTATGCATGTCATTTCTTGAAACTTTACAAGTGACATCCATAGACTGTGCAACAGATTCATTTTCGTATCTAGAATCTGCATCAGAAAAATGCATCAGCATAGGAAATGAAACATTAGTGAAAGACTGACTGAAAATGTAACTCAATCTTATCTGCATAGTCAGAGGGAAAGGCAATACCATCCGCTGGATGTGCTCCTTTACTGAACTCATGTAATATCCCTTCACTAGCAGGTGAATGGTCAATAGGGCATTCTAAAGCCTTGTCATTTCCGTTTTCTTCTATGTCAACATCAGACTTCTTAATCTGATCCAAACATGCTTCATCGTTGATGGCTGATTCAGTTCCCTGTGTTGCATCTTCAAAACCCAAAAAAGAAGCAATAAAATTGTATCCTACAAACTGGAGCAAGTTCCAAAAAAAGGTTGAAGAAAATTATGAAAAGCAAATTTAATACCTTGGCTCTCTGGGGCTGGTTCAGATTGAACTGCTAGCTTGTCATCGCTGTTTGTGCTACATGCAATTTCCATATCATTGACCTCACAAGTTTTAGCAGTAAAAGCAAGAGAAGCGCAAACAACAGTCGGTTCTTCAGCTCTTTCAGCGTGACTTGCAGATACCAAAGTTCTTTCTTTCAGGTTCATCCTTGACTCAGTACATCCAGAAGCTTCATTTATCAAGTCTTCCATGGTTATCTCATCAATAGGTTTAGCATCAGTCAAATTTAAGGCTTCCAAATTCACTTGTGTGCCCCCTCGTATATCAGCTTTTCCATCATCAGAAGATTCATAACCACCCATTTTGCTACATTTAAATTTCATGCTTTCGTCTTCTCGTTGCACTTCCATATGTAATCCTGCGGCAAGGAAATTGGAAATTTCATAAGCATGAGATTTTCGCAGGTAAAAATATAAGGTATCTCAACAAAAAATTTACGGCGTTAGATGGAAAGGTTGAAGAAAAAAATGAAAGCAAATTTAATACCTTGGCTCTCTGGGGCTGGTTCAGATGGAACTGCTTGCTTATCATCGTTGTTTGTGCTACACGCAATTTCCATATCATTGACCTCACAAGTTTTAGCAGTAAAAACAAGAGAAGTGCAAACAGTCGATTCTTCAGCTCTCTCAGTGTGACTTGGAGATACCAAAGTTTTTTCTTTCAGGTTCATCCTTGACTCGGTACATCCAGAATCTTTATTTATCGAGTCTTCCATGGTTATCTCATCAATAGGTTTAGCATCAGTCATATTTAAGGCTTCCAAAGTCACTTGTGTGCCCTCTCGCATATCAGCTTTGCCATCATCAGAACCCATTTTGTTACATTTAGATTTCATGCTTTGATCTTCTCCTGGCACTTCCATATGTAATCCTGCTGCAAGGAAATTGGAAATTTCCTAAGCATGCGATGTTGGCCGGTAAAAATATAAGGTATCTCAACAAAAACACGGAATTAGAGTATAGAAGACTTACCTGCACTCTCTGTTTGAACAGAAGAGAAGCCGTCAACCTCAGAAACTAAGTCAATATTGAGTATGCCAGTTGTCTTGCCACCCTTGTCTGTAAATTTTCCATCACCTTCCGGTAAGCCATATGCCTTACTGAAACGGGACAGGGATCTAGGGTCAGAGTTCAGCATCTCGTTTTTGACAGATGATCCGTCCGTCATCAACATTGCATGTACCATGCTTGCAGACGTATTATGAACAGATTTCCTGAGCCGCCTATTATTGGAACTTTTACAATAGGAGTCCAACGCTCCACTACTGGTGTTTGAATCTAGATGCTTCGCAATTGTGCCACAGTCGGACTTGGCCAACTCAACCTTACTGTCTGTTATTTTTTTTAGCAACGATAGATTCTCATTATTTGGAGTGTCCTCTTCTCTGTTTGCTTTTCTAGATTTACTCTCTCTCTTCTTTCCAGAAGCTCTTGTCTTTTGACCAATTGATGCATCCGAAGAGCTTACAGAAGCTATCTGAGCTGATCTCCTGACCTGCTTGTTAGTATAGCCTTTATCAGAAGACTCCAAAGCTCCATTGCTGCTGTCTGTTAGTTTCTCTGGCAACAATAGGCTCTCTATACCTGGAGTTTCCTCTTCCATGATTGTTATTTTAGGTTCACTTCCTCTCTTCTTTCCAGAAGCTCTTGTCATTGGACCAAGTGATGCTTCTGAAGAGCTTGCATAAGCTATTCGAGCAGATGTCCTAACCTGCTTGTTACTATAGCCTTTATCAGAAAACTCCAAAGCTCCTTCGTTGCTCTCTTTTATTTTCTCCATCAAGGATGGACTCTCAATACCTGGAATTTCCTCTTCCTTGCCGGTTATTCTAGATTCACTTTCTCTCGTCTTTCCAGAAGCTCCTTTAGTTGAACCAATTAATGCATCTGAAAACCTTGCTGAAGCTATTCGAGCAGATCTCCTGGCCTGCTTGTTACTATACCCTTTCTCAGAAAAATCCAGAGCTCCATTGCTGTTGTCTGTTATTATCTCCGGCATTGATGGACTCTCAAAACCTGGAGTTTCCTCTTGAATGATTGATATTCTAGGTTCATTTCCTCTCTTCTTTCCAGAAGCTCTTGTGATTGGACCAAGTGATGCTTCTAAAGAGCGTACAGGAGCGACTCGAGCTGATGTCCTAACCTGGTTGTTACTATAGCTTTTATCAGAAAACTCCAAAGCTCCTTTGTTGCTCTCTGTTATTTTCTCCAGCAACGATGGACTCCCAATACCTGGAGTTTCCTCTTCTGTGCTCGTTATTCTAGATTCACTTTCTCCCTTCTTTTCAGAAGCTCCTTCAGTTGGGCCAATTAATGCATCTGAATACCTTACTGAAGTTATTCGAGCAGATCTCCTGACCTGCTTGTTACTATAGCCTTTCTTAGCAAACTCCAAAGCTCCATTGCTGTTGTCTGATATTTTCTCCAGCACTGATGGACTCTGAAAATCTGGTGTTATCTCTTCTATGCTTGTTAGTCTTGATTCACTTCCTCTCTTCTTTCCAGAAGGTTTTTTTGTTGGACCAACTAATGCATCTGACGAGCTTAAGGAAGCTATTCGAGCAGATCTTCCGACCTCCTTGTTACTACAGCCTTTATCAGAAAACTTCGAAGCTCCATTGCTGTGGTCTGTTATTTTCTCCTGCAGTGATGGGCTCTCAAAACCTGGAGTTTTCTCAGCCCCATCAACACCAACATCATTACATTCCTTTTCTATGCTCGACATTCTACGTTCATTTCTTCTCTTAGCTTCTGAAGTTTCTGTTAATGGAGTAACTGATACATGTAAGGTGGCTGCTGAAGCATTACGACCAGATTTCCTGACCAGCTTATTGTTGGAACTTTTACAAGAAAAGTCCACGGCTCTGATTGCTCTCTCCTCAGAAGCTTTAATCGTTAGATCATTTGATACACCTGAAGAAATTATTGAAGCTTTACGAGCAGATCTCCTAACCTGCTTGTTATTACAGCTATTATCAGAACACTCCAAAGCACCATTGCTGCTGTTTGAATCAAGATTTCTAGTCATCATAGCAGTGCTGGACGCAGGCGGTGATAGATTCTCGCTTCCTGGAGCTTCCTCTTCTATGTCTCTCATTCTACGTTCATCACTTTCTTTCTGATTTTTCGAAGCTTCTGTCACTGGACCAATCTTCGCATCTGAGATGTTTACTGGAGCATTACGAGAAGATCTCCTGACCACCTCTGCGTATACATAACCACCCCCACTTCCTGTTACTCCTTTTCTTTTGTTCTTTAATTTCTTATTCTTCTTGGCAACATGGGTTTCATCTTTCACAACAGCAATCACCGAACTATTAGTAGAATCAGTAAATGCTTCAAACCCTTTCTTAACTTCTGCAATTTTTTCTCGAATACCCAGTCCTGCAGTAGTTGCACTGGTCGATGTAACAGTTAAAGTTTGCCGGCGTCTTGTTAAGGAGCCTCGGGGACTATCAGCCACTGGAGCCATCTCAGTCCCATGAAAACCGACCTCTGCACCGTTCCCTGCTTCCTTATTTTGGGAAATGACAGATTTCCTCCTGGAAGCTCTTGTATCGCTCTTGGCTTCAAGATTCTGCTTTATTGGTTGCCTTTCCTTTGTAGCATTCCTTCTTCGTTTCTTCTGGGCATTTTCTGCGACGAAATTGTTGCCTTCAGGAGCTATAACCTCCCTACTCAACTGCATCACAACCAGGCCTCCAGCCGTTTTATCTGTTTTAACGTTAGCATTCTCCGCACTTGCATCAGTTTTCTTTTCTATGCTTTTCCTCTCCTTTCGCCTCTGCCCTCTCCTCCTGGCAGCAACTGGCAATTCAACACCAATATCGTTGCTCTCTGCAGCGTTCATAGCTCTGGACCTTGTTGCCCTAACTGGTAAATGCTTATTTTCATTACCTGTGACCAACTTGTTGCCTTCAGGAACTACAAGCTGCTCACTCCTCAACTGCATCACGACCAAACCACAAGCCTGTTTATCTGTTTCAACGCTAACATTATCAGTACCTGCATCATCGGTTTTCCCTTCTGCGCTTTTGTTCTCCTTTAGGTTTCGCCCTCTCTTCTTGGCAGCGACTGGTAATTTAGCACTGATATCATCGTTCCCTGCCGCCAACATAGCTCTGGACCTCGTTGCTCTAACTAGAGAATTCTTATTGCCATTAACTGACACCGAATTGTTGCTTTCGGGAACTATAACCTTCCTACTCCTCAACTGCACCATGACCAAGCTTCCAGGCGCTTCATCGGTTTCAACGTTAACAACCTCAGTACTTGCATCAGTTTTCTCTTCTGTACTTTTGTGCTCCTTTCGCCTCCACCCTCTCTTCCTGGCAGAAACTGGCAATTCAGCACTGATATCATCGCTCTCTGCCGCCATTGTAGCTCTGGACCTTGTTGCTCTAACTGGCAAATTCTTATTGGCTTTCGCAGAATCTTCATCGTCCCTTGGAATTTCTCCGCCGTCATCGACTTTGAAAGAATTATATGACTTCCTCCTCGCCCTCGTCCTCCCAACAGTTTTATGCACGGAAGCCTCGAAGAAGAAGGTCTGGTTTTCAGGGCTAAATCGAACTTTCTTAAGCCGCTTTCTCGGGGGCTCGGCAGCATTTACTACACTTCCTACGTGTGAAGCGCCGAGACATGAGGGCTCTATCGAGATGGGATCTTCAGGACCAGTTCGCTGATTCTGAACAGGAAGATTAAAAGCATAAGATTATAACCGGAGACAAGAAGCCAGAGGAAAAATTGCTAAAAAAATATGCAGAAAACAAGAACATTCGACTACCAGAGAGCGAAATTGAATTCGACCCAGTTCTAGTTTTTCTGTAAATTCACTGACAAATAAACAACCAGACTCAAATTCAGAACTCGGGTTACATCCCCAAACATGTTTTGAAAAGAAAAGAAAGGACCTGAAGAAGGCGATGGAGACGGTCGGCCATTTCGCGATTGGTCAAATTGGCAGGGACGCCGTGCTTCTTGCACAGCGCTTGAAGCTCTTTCCGCTTCATCTCGTGGAAATCCATGGCCAAAACACGATCAAAATTAAAGATTTCAAAGGGAAGATTGAAAAAATTTCATGTCATTCTCATCTGTGGAAGGAAGAATAAAATTGGATTGATTTTCGAAGTGGAGGGAGGAGTTTCTGTGGCTTTTGGGGACGGTTCTATTTCTCGGGAGAACAAGGCAAGGGATACACTTATAAAAAGTCTGTTTTTCAAATTTGAAATTTGCAGAGTTTCCCGCTCAATTGTTGGTGAAAGAGCAGAGCTTCTTCTCCGAGAGGTGTAGTGACAGTTCTTTATCCGTATGAAGGGTAGTTTTTTATCTTACTTACCAGAATGATGTACTCCTTGTGCCACGAGAGCACTTTGTTCTCCAAGTCATCCATGTTAATGTCTCTATCATCTATTAAAATTAATAAATATTTCCACATAAGCATATCATTCATTAAAAAAAAAATAAAGAAATGTCCTGCAATTCGTTTCAATTTAATGCAATTAAAGAGATCCAATTAATAATGGGTTAAGTTGTGTTTTAACAAAGGCCTGAATAATCTGTTGAAATTAATCACAATTTTTAGTAGTATTTGTGAATTGTGCTGCCCGACTCCTAGGAGGTTTCTCCTCGCCAATACCCACACAACAACCCTCACAGCAGATGTGAAGATGGCATAAAAAATGCACTAGTCGGAGAACGCCCTCTATATATGGGAATCAGAGAACGCACACAACAATATTCACTGCTGATGCGATCCGTACCTTTTACAGCTAGGAATTGAAGAACACACATAACCCTTGCGACAGACGCAATCCTCCCGTTCTACGGCTGGGAATTGGAAAACACCGTCGAAGATGCCCACTGGCTCACAAGCGGTGGATCCGCTATTCTGTGATAGAGACAGACGAACGAATCTGGTGGCTGTCAAAACACGGATCCAACTATGGGTCACCGGTCTGATGCCCACGAACATCATTAAAGATGAAAAGGTATAGGGACCGCCGACTGTTGACCATCATCGAAGATGGATCAGATAGATGGCCAAATTGTTCTCATGGTACAATGAGTGATACTTTCTTCATTGGTCTGTTTCTGAGAGTGTGAGAACTTGTGAAAAGATTAAAGTCCATGGCATCATCTTGTAAATAAGTAAAACAATAAACCCTTTTTTTAATTCTTCATATTGACCCTCACTTGACCAACCAAATAATGAGGCTGGATTAATGCCATTTTTATGAAACGAATTGCCCTTTAAATATCATCCAACATAAATCATCTAGCCATGATATATCAACATGATATAATTTCTAATATATGCGATTGAAATGTGACTGTTTGTTAAGCGACTGAATATTTCAATCTCATGTCAATCGCTGAGCCTACCACATGCAATTAACAGGTTTTGTGACTGAAATTAGTTGCATATGTCAATCATTCAAGTTAGATTTTCTTTTAGCGCAGTTGTTGTTGTTGTTATAATATCATTACATCTTCAATAAATTGTTTGAGAAAATTTAATATACATGAGCATACTTATAGCATTCACAATTTTAAGTTAGTAGAGCCATGAAACTATGAAAATTTGAAGAGCATATTCTTTTAATTAAATGAATGATACCCTTCTATATATTTTTCTTGTGGCTTCCAACCATACATACGGTATAACTTTCTAAAATCTTGTTTTATGACGTGGCGATGACAAGTAGGAAACATATGGTAATCCTAGGGACTATAGTGGCACGAGGAGTACACCATTCTGGTAAATAAGATCAAAACTACCCTTAATGAAGAATAAAGATTTGTAACTACATGCTTAAAGGAAAAAACTTGAAAAGGGCAATTATTGTTTACTTACACGCGCTCTGTTAATGTTGGAGTATTGGGTTGAATTTGTGATTCTTATGAAGCATGGCAAAACATTAGAAGATCGATAACATTACTTTTGACTTGGTAGTTGGCACACGTGACCCCCTCCCCCCACACACATGGGTTATATTTGATTATCAATATTTTCCTCAAATGCACAACATAAAATCCCATATATTAAATGCATAGTTCACCCTTTAATTTTAAAAACTTTTGACTTAAATGACTAAGTCCTCAAACTTTAATAAAGTATGTGACTTAGTATTCAAGCTTTGATAATCTATGCAAGTTAGACCCTTAGTTGATGGAAAATGTGCACTTGTTGTCACGTGACTTTAAATGACGTTTTGTGAGGGGTTGTTGGTCAAGCTTGGGAGCAAAGCAATCTAAGTTTCAAAACTGCTACCTTTCAAAATTGAGAACAATTGAAACAGAAAAGAGGGCACCAATGGTGTTAGGGGGAAGAGGCCATTGGTGCTGGAAAAATAGGCCGATGATGTAGATATGATAGGTTGGAGAAAATATTTAATGGGAGAAACAAGGAGTTACTTTAAGGCAGACTGATGATATCGAGGACTAAGTCAAATCGATGGCAATAGCGGATTTAATCAAATTCAATAGCCTCTCTAACCAAATTGAAGCAAACCTTAACTTGCCAACTATGGGGAACTGCTTATTGCCTAACTCCTCCTTCTTTCCAATCAAATGGTCAATCATCTTCTAATTCAAATAAGCCCAAGCAGTATAATTGATTTCTCTCAACTGACAAAGAAATGGTGGCGGGTCAAGAGACTTGTGCTAATTTCAACAAGATTGAAGGTGGTTTGTCAAATATGGCATTGGATCATTTCTCGATTAGCTCTAAGGTTTGCTACAATAAGAGAGGCCGACAATGTTGAGGAAATATGCCAACAGTGCTAGGAACAAACATCGCCTGTCTTTTTTGTCCTTTGAGAAGCTAATTTGCTCAATTTCACAAAACTAGCAAAATAGTAACTATCCAAAGCAAGCATGAGCAAACCGGTCAACAACTAAAAGAAACCATAATGACCACAAAACCAAAGGGAAAAACTACTGTAAGCCTTGTTTCGCTATTTTTTTTATTCGTAATAAAAAATTTTATTTAAATTAAAAGAATAAATAAGATATATAAGCACCATTTTAAAGAAAAAGATGATGACCTAAACACCTTTAAAACCTGAAGAGCTCAACACCAAGCAAAGCCTTACAATAAAGCCCATAATAAGTAAAAAATAAAAACCCCACAACCCAACCAGCACAGGGAACAAAATAATAAAAAATAAACAAAACAAAGAACCTTAAAAAATAAAGAACTCTTATTTCGCTAAATGATCCACTTCAGTATGTTCACTTAGAATAAAGGCTAAAGCTATATACAATTCAGTGGCAACTAATATCATCACTAAATTGAAAACTCTCACTACCATGCTGAATGGCTCCCTTTTTGGATCGCTCTTTTATAACAAAGCTACAATTTTAGTGAAACAAAAAAAAAAAGTGAGGTTATAGGAGGAGTTTTGAAATAATGATGATGGTAGAAAGGAACAGAGAGGGGAGGTACCGAGATAGTGATGATATTGATAATGGTAATCTTAAATTAAAATATCAATAAAATACTAATAAGGTTATATTAAATTCTAATTAAATCCCAACTAAATTTCAATTAAACCCTAATTTAATCTTGTTTAGTTTATTTTTAATTTGAAATTTTGGGTGAAAGTGAATAATGGTTACTTTGATTACTACGTATCACCACCATATTGCTTCATAGGGTCATGGTTAGTTTTTGGTATATCACATATAAAAGACTGCAGGTTACTAGAAATGGAAAGTCTGCAAGTGTCAGCTCTATATTTTGTCTGTTATATGAAAAATCTACCATGTCATTAATAGATGCTCGTACTTTATATATATATATATACACACAAAATAAGGAGACAAGAGCAAGTTTTCAAATTTAAGGTAAAATTTTAAATAGTGTCAAACATTTGGGTTTTCAAATTTAAGATAAAATTTTAACACCTAATCTAAAATGAATTTTTTTTATTGTTACATTTTTTTTATGTGGAACTGATATCATTTGAAAACCAATTTTATTTAAATGTGATATTCTATTGATTGTAAATTTTTTATTATATTATTATTTTTTTATGAGTTTTTTGACTTTCAAATGAATATTGATTCTAGGTAGAAAAGTTATAAAAATAAAAATAAGTCATTTGAATTAATTTTGTCTAAGTTAAAATGAATTAGGAGTAAATCTTTGCATATATTTTAGGTTTAACAACCACTCGGCGGTTATTTATTTTACACTCCTGTCCCATAATCAACATGTCTGAGATGAAATTTTGTCGTAAAATAAGTGACACTTTTGTATTGTTATATACGCATATATATGCTTCTATTTATACCCCTTCTTAATGTATGTCTTTAGAATGTCTTTTTTTTTAAAAAAAAATATTATCTTTAGAATGTCTTTAGGATGTCATAATGTATGTCTTTAGAATGTCTTTTTTTTTTTTTAAGTGTGTGGGACGAAGGATTAATTAATGTATTATTTTGTATTATTGTGTCATTTTAAATTAATTTTAATTTACTATTGTCTATTAGTTTTATATTAAATGATTATTTGATCAAATCATCAATTTATTGAAACTTTATACTTTAAAAGGTTAAAAAAATAATTTAAAAATATTTTATTTGAAAAAAAATGTTTTATTGATTTTTATTTTTTATTTTAGGTTAGATAGGTTAAAAAGTTAATAGAAATTACTTCCTTTTTATATAAAATATTGTAAAATTACTCATTAATCTTCTTAAAGTATAAAGTTTTAACAAATTGATAACTTGAGTAAATAATCACTTTATATGAGAATAATATACAATAATATATTAAAATTAATATAAAACAAATTGGTCCTTATTTATGCTTATTGGTCAAATACTGTGTGTTGGTTGAGTAGGTAAGTGCATATGTAATACTTGTGAAAGGGTATGGGTCTAATTTTTTTTGTTGCTCATTGTTGATACCCAATTTTGTCAAGGTACTAACTTTTGTTTAGTTCTAGGTTAGGAAAATTAGTTTATGGGGCTTTTTTGTTTTTAGGGCAATTTGGTCTTTTTGGTCATTTTATAGCTTAGGAAGTTGGTAGGATTAGGTACATTTAGATTATATTTTCATTTTGTATTATGAATTTTTTGAAATTTAGAATGGTCATCTAGGATAGAAATAGGAATTAATTTAGTTGAGGTACTAATTTGGATTCATAAAGGTTTTGTAGGGTCAATTTAGGTGAAAGGGAAAAGTTTGGATGGAAATTGAAGGTTTTCCAAAGGTTCTAGGCAAAATTGAAAGCTTTGGGGCAAATTTGTTAACTCTAGAGAGTTTTAAGCAAATCTGACAAACTTATAAAATTTTGGGAAAAATCTTGTGGTTTAATAAAGTTTTGAGCTAATTTGACAAATCTTGAAAGTTTTAAGTTATATTAAAATCTTGCATGAAATTGAGGACCAGAACACTAACCTAAGAGTTTTGTTGGACTTAAATCGGTAGTATGGCTAGGTTATATCCTAATCCTATCAAATATGATTTTGATGAGATTTAATCTCTCAAAATCTATTAATCACGCCTCTAATTCACCTGCTATAAATAGGAAGTCAATATTTGGAAGAAAAAGCTAGAAATTGGCAAAACCCCTAGGAGGCATTTGGATGTGAATTTTTTTTTTATTTTTCTTTTCTAAATTTCCTTTGATAGAAGTTTGAGTGCGTAGCTAGCTTTAAAAATGTAAAAAATCTTGTTTTCTAAATTTTAGAAAACCAATGTTATAAAATAGAAAACCTTATTTTAGATGTTTTTCATTTTAACATATGAGTTTTCCAAAGTTTAGAAAATAAAGTTTTTCACATCTTTAAAATATATCATACACTCAAACTTTCATCAAAGAAAATTTAAAAAAAAAAATGAGAAAATTTTCTACAACTAATCGTCACCAACTTCTTAGAGAAAAAGGGAAAATGTAGTTTTAGCCCTCCTATCTCACCATCCTTCTTCCCGGGAAAATTGGCAAACTGCAGTTTTAGCCTCCGCCTCCCCTCGGCGCTTCTAGCCCGTTGCCCGATTCCTAAGCGCCAACAGACGCCGCCGCCAAACCGTCGCCTGGACGTACCTCGTCCTGTCACTCCAAAGCCGCACCAGCCACCGACGTCGGGCCACTGTCCTCGTCTTCCGCGCTAGACCGAAGGGAAAAGAAGCTCGCTATTCGGCTCCCTTTCAACTTGCCGTACTGAATCGTTGTCACCAGCAGCCCGTACCGAAGCTGCCCATGCCGTCACCACTGAAGTCCAAGCCCCGCCGTCCTTCTCTCGTTGCCGGAGAGGAGAACATCGAATCGAATAGGAAGAGTGAAGATCCGAATCACAACCCGTGAACCCTACTCATTTTCACCTATACCCGAGCCAGGGTAAATTTCGTCCGTGGCCCCTAATCTTTAATTATTGTACCATTTTAGACCCTAACCTCGATTTTATCCATGAAAAACCCCTAACTTCATCTAAGTGTTCTATTTTAAACATTTTATGGATCAAAAACGTTAGTATGGACGGAAAATGTCACCTGGCATGCCAATGTGGATGATTTGGCACATGGAACAATAAATCAATTTACATGGATGATCTAGAAAAGTAAGAAAAAATTAATAAAATTAATAAAAATTAAAAAATATATAAAAATTGAGTAAAAATTAAAAAAAAATTCAAATGAATTGAGTACCCAAATCAATTCCCCTGCCCTGTTTCCATTCCCCTAGTGCCACCACCTTACCACTGGTCACCTGTTCTATTACTCGCATTTGTATGTTGATGGCTTGGCGTTTCCCTTGGATCTATTTGTTGATGATGGGCTCAAGGTTGATGCAAATCAAATGGGGGCTCGATAGCTGGGCTTAGGCAAATGATGCGAATCGAGTGGTGAACAGAGGAGTGGCTGACGATGTGAATTGAGTAGGGGACAACGAGGCCACAAATAACACGAATCAAGTAGGGGGATAGAGGAGTGGCAGACAATGCAAATCAAGTGGGAGATGGAAGAACACTGGATGATAAGGTGGTGGGGTAGGGGTAACGGCAATAGGGCGGGCAACCAGCGGCGATGGAATGGATGACCGGCGATAGGGTGGTGGAACTGGGGGAACGGCGACGGAGCAGGGGAATCGATTTGGGTACTTGATCCATTTGAATATTTTTTTTTAATTTTTATATATTTTTAAATTTTTCTTAATTTTTTCTTACTTTTCCACATCATCTATGGTAATTGATTTATTGTGCCATATGGCAAATCATCCACATTGGTGTGCCATATGACATTTTCCATTTTCATATATAAAAGGTTTAAAATGGAACATTTAGATGAGATTAAAGATTTTTTATGTACAAAATTGAGGTTAGGGTCTAAAATAATACAATAATTAAAGATTAAGGGCCAAAGATGTAATTTACCCCTAATCCGGTCAAGCTCCTCTTTTGGTATAACTTTCGTTTTAGCCCCTAATTTATTTTATTTCACTCATTAAGTCACTAACATCCTTTTTATTTTACAAATTAGTCACTGATAGCAAGCTTTTATCTTTTATTTTTCTTTGTTTCTTTGTTTATTTGTGTGTTTGACATTGCATTAAACTTAGTTATTAAATTTGCATAGGGGAACAGTATAGGATATTAATTTGGCTTGTCTATTCTTTGTTTAATTTTAGAATAGTTTGATTTAATTTTTATTTAATTCTCATAATGCATCCTAAAAAATGATAGTACATAAAAGTTATTTGTTATGCTAGATAATTTAATTTACCTTGTTCTTTTTTAGAAATTAGAAAGAAATTAAATGAAGGTAATTTTTTTAAATACTTAACAACTTTTCAAGAATATGTTCTTGGTGGATTTGATAAAATCCCGATGCGGATTATTTATTCATATCCGATTGGTTTGTTAAAATTTATGGCTTTGAACAAAACGTTCCTTTCAAATTTTTGGTGGATTTGATAAAGTCCCGAGATTTCAAATACATCTAAGATTCCATATCTGGTTGTTCTGGTAAGATTCACGACTTGGAATTAAATTGAAAATTGAAAATAATTAAATAAAATTCATTAAAACTATTTTCTCAACAATTAGGTAAAAAGACAAGAATTTAGGAAAAGGATAAAATTGAACCCCCCCCCAAATGTACCAATTTCTGGGCACTATAATGAAGTTATTTTAGCATAACCAACTCACGATTCTATAATTTATCGTAGACCAAAACAAGTATTCAGTCGACCTAGGTAAAACTAATTGATAACAACTCCTAAAAATATATTGCTATACTCATAAAAAAAAAATTCAACAACAATGCAAGAGAAGAAAGTAAAGAGCCAATTCGTTTTAATTTAAGTTAATTTAATTTAAAATAGCTTATTTTATTTTTACATCTTCTTTTTTCCTCAAATTAATTTCATTTGAAAGCAAATATTATGTAGATATAATAATCCATTTGAAAGTAAATTTTCATAAGTTATTAAATTTTTTATTAATTTTTTTAATGCTCAAAGCTTGAAAAATTCATAAAAATTTAGCAAGTTTATAAAAATTATATTTTCAATAAAAATAAACCATTTTGAATTAATTTCATGTAAAAGTAACTTGTGGCTAGATCATGGGCGTCTCCAGAGGTATGGTGATGGATGTTACTGAGCTACCCAACGTGAAAGTGAAAGCTTCTTTACTTCAACTTGTTTATACAATGTTGACATACACTCAGTTGTTTTCAGGTTGGCTGATGTATTTGCGAAAAATGATTTGCAATAATATATTTAATATTTTTTTATTATTTTTTGGCACTATAGGGTTTTCTTTTGTGCATCCAGTTTTTTATTTTATTTTTTATTTACTTTTTCTTTTAGGGTTTTTCTTGGTTGAATTTTATCCTAATTACCTTACTTTGAACCCTAATATTATTATTTTGTATTCTGCTAACACTTACAATCTATTCGGGTACAGTTAGTAAGGGCAGAGTGGCAGACGAGGAGAGGAGAGGTAAAAAAATAGACGAGATGAAATATTTCCCCCTAATTTGGATAAATGAAAAGGATCGTATAATGAGAGAAGTAGATGGATAATAACTCTTCCTCCCTCTATTTTCTCCTATCTAAACAATGAAATCATGCTAATTTTTCTACCCCTCCCCTCACCTTCTCTTAATTCAAACAGAGTATTAGTTTCGTTTTCAAAAAACTTAAATTCTTTAGAAAAAAATATAATTAGTTTCCTTTGAAAACAAAAAATTGTATGCGCTAGCTTTTTTTTTTTTTAATTGCTGGTGTTGACAAATAACGGGCACAGATACCCATATATAAGGAGCTCTAATTCTCATGATTAGTATATCGATATGATGCGTTATATAATGTATTAATTCAAAAAATTTTAAAATTTTATTTGTATAAAAGATAAATAAAAATACAATTTTTAAATAATACAGTTCCAGAGTACAATTTGAGAGAATCTGGTAATCTTACGACTTCCAGAGTAGCAGATACATGGTACCATTGCTTTTTGAGCTCAACGGTTAAGGGTTTGTAATTGAATAAACAAATCTCAAATTTTTAATTTGTGTTGCATTAGTCCCAAACGTTAACCCTTTTTTCTCCATTTCAAATTAATCTCTAAGATAAAAAAACTAATAATTTATATGGTTTATTAATTGTAAGAAAAATATCAAAAAATTTAAATTTATTAAAAGATATTTACTGAAAATTGTAAATTACAATTTAAAAAGCCAATAGTTACATGAGAATTAATGAATTGACCTATTTGAGAACTATTTCTATTGCATTCAAATTGTTTTAAAATTTTTTTCATCAGTTAATGGACAATTCAAACAACTAATTTTTCTTCTTGAAAATCAGCTTTTCTATACTAACTCAATCCTATCTAAAGCTAGGACCAATTTACGCAGGAAGAAAAAGGTTTAGGACCATCAAGTAACAACTAATAGATTAGAGACTAATTTGCAATACTAATTAAGGGTTTGAGATTTTTTATGCAATTTATCCGATGAAATTAATTATTTAAAAATTGATGAAAGAAATAGGATGGAGATACAGGATGATCGCCCTTTACGTTTTGCCCCTAATAAACTTCGACAAAATTAAAACAAGACTTGTGATTAATGGTGTCTTGGGAGATTTAAAAAATGATTATTTTTATATACCATAATTATTTATAAAACTTATATAAATATGAAACTCTAATTATTTAAAAAATTAAAAATTAATTAAAAAATTATTTTTGTAAAAGTTTACTATTTAAAATAATTATTAGGAATATAGTCTCAGCTGCTTAGGTGAGTTGCCAAAAAAATAACAAGGGAGTGGAAGTGGTCTAGAGTTTGACTCTAGCCTTCCCACTTCTCCAAGTAGTTCTAAAATGCAGGTTTTAATATCTTTTAGTTCAAAAATTAAAAACGTGTATTTCCCTTCCACCATAGATATAAATATTTCATAACCCTTGTATCTTGTAAACAATGCTTTTGATTACTTACAAAAATAATTATTAGGAATATAGAATATAGCTTTCAAATGACATAACAAAACTAAAAACACGCAATTTTAAAAAAAATACGAATGAAGCCTAAAGCTTGCATATAGGTTTCTAATATACAAGTGATTATTTATTTTTCATAAAAGTGAGGGGTGACTACATTTTCGCCTCGAGGTTTTGTACTATTTTTATTTTATTATTCTCTTCTTCCCATATTTTTTACAACCTTCATCAAGAAAAAAGTATTCTACATTCTTAAAAAATGATCATTTAATTTTTTCATAATCTATTGAATTATTATTGAAAATTTTTAATGTACTCGAAGAAAAACAATCTAAATCAAAATTTAAAAGTTGATATTTCAAGTGTTAAAAACACAAAGATTAGGTTTTCAAATTGGGGTAAAAATGTAAAGAGTGCCACCCATCAAGGGGAAAAGTGTAGAGATAGTTTCAGGGGAGTAAGGGATTTAGTTCTTCCATGAGGCATTTGTTGATAACTAGTTTCATAACTTGTTTAACGGACAAGACAATAGTTTATACAAAAATAGTTTCTACTTGATATTTGCACAAGATCTTAAGCATTAAGTTTGCAATGAAATGTAAAATGTTTAATATGACACCAAGTGCAAATGAGGGAAGTCATATATTGTACATGTAATATGTTTTTGGGAATTCAGCAGCAACATTACAATCCTCTACAAATTTGATTCTATTAAAATAGAAAGTGTGAATTAGATGTGTAATACATTAACACATAGTTCGTTTTAACTTATTAGTCAATTAACTTCAAAATAGTTTATTTTTACTCTTATGTCTTTTTTACCCTAAACTAATTTTAATTAAAAATCAATATTATGTAGCTACAATAATTCATTGAAAAATACAATTTTTTGTAATTTTACTAAATTTTTTATGAATTTTTCCAGTTTAAGGCATTAAAAAAAAGAAAAATTCATAAAAATTTAACAACATCATGAAAATTTACTTTTAAATGAATTATTGTATCTACATAATATTGGTTTTTAAATGAAATTTGTTTCAGTAAAAAAAGATATAAAAGTAACAGTAAGTCAATTGACTTAAATTAAAAATAAGTAAAAATGTTTAACTAAGTTCAATTATAAGTTGTTTATATGGTGTTAAATAAATAATTAAACTGAGAAGGAAGAGAATTACCATTAATATGCCGCATTCATGTAAAATTTAAGAAATTGAAAAAGTAATTTTAAAATATTTTGTTTACAAACTTTGCGTTTGTTACTTAGTATTTTTAGTTGTACTAACTTGAATCAAAGTTTTTTTTTATCAAAGTAATAAATTTGTTATTATTTTCTTCTTGTAACCAACAAAAAATAAGATCACTTTTTTCCATTAAAAGGTTCAATCAAAGGATCTGAATAACTATTTTTAAATATGTCTATTAAAATTAATTTGTTTTTATTTAATTTCATATATTAAGGTATGTACTGCTCTTCCCCTTTTTTCTAAACTTGTAGAATCGTGGGACATCAAAAGTGGGAAGTTTCTTTTTGGTTTTTATTCCCCACTCTCGTATAAGTGAACTTGATTCGTTTAATTCTTTGGAGGAAGAAGGATATACTGAGCAGACTAGAGTAGTCTCTCTTCCTGCCGCCGGAAGGAATTTTTCTCCACTAACATGATTCAAAAAACAAAAGAATCCAAATAAATAAGAAAAGGTTGACTTTTTAGGTAAGATAGATGGATGTAGTCCAATGGTTAAAGCTCTACCAACTTCTTGTACACTGAACTCTCCTCTTTCGGTTAGGCCCCAAGTCGTTTTTTGGTGGCATGGTCTAATTTTTTAGTGGCAACAAAAGTTATTGGTACTCCCTTCGTTTCATGGAAGAGGGTTCTTTAATTTTTTTATTAAGATTTAACTTAAATATATTCATATTAATTTTTATTATAATTTTTTTTTAAATTATATTTATAAACTATAATTTTTAAGGTACCATTTTCATATAAAAAATTTATACTTTCACAAAAAAATTTTAAATAATTATAAATTAATTATTATAAATATTAAAAGAGATAAGTTTTACGAGACGAGAATAGTAATTAAATGGGGAAGGAGATGCTCCTTTCATTTCATTCAAAAAGTGCCTCACCCAAAGAATAATGGGTATAAAAATATTTAAAAGTGGCCCATAAGGAAACCAACTAGCCTTGATCCAAAAACATCTGAATGTGGCCCGTACGACAAAAAAAAAAAAAAAAACACAATCCATACTGGGGTATACTATGCATGTGGCCGAAACCAATTTAATATCGGCCCCAAATCCGAAAATGGCTGTGGCCTAAAAGAGTACAAACGAATGGGCCAGCATACATCCTTTTATACTATATATATATATATATATATATATATATATATATATATATATATATATATATATATATATATATATCTTTTAGTTGTAATTGTATAATTTTATAAGAGAATACCCAAAAAACTTGTATGATATGCCTACATGGCTTTATATCTGGTCTCTCAATCCAAGACTTTTTTCACTCATGGCCACCTCATCTAATGATGGCAATCAAGGTAGGTGAAATCTACATCCCGTGGATATTTGTCCACAATGAACTAATAAACCGGCTAAAAATATATACCTTTGATGGGGCAGATATGAGTAGCAAATTCCACATATTTGACAGGTATGGGTGTGTGACGAGTAAGGGGTATCCATTACGGATAAATTTGCCCCTTTTACCCGTTAAACCTACCGAAGATGAAATCTCTAATTTACCCCTAAAAATTGTCAAATCCTAATCCCTTCATCTTTGGCTCAGCCTTCACAAATCAATTCACTCCCCAACCTTAATCTATTTCATCTATTCTCATCTCCAGCGTATGCTCGACATCGTCTCTTATTCCTGCTTCCCGCCTTTTATATATCCATTATCGTCCAACCATCAGCATCGTTCATCATCATGACATCGTCTACTTGCATAGACAGGGGCCACTCTCATCCCCCCACATACTTCTTCATATACAATTTTTTAATTCTTTCAAATTAAGGGGATGATTGGCGCACTTATATTTTTTATACTTCACTCTTCCCTCCCCTCCCCTTCATATATTAGGAGCTTATCGATCGTGTCATTCATTACTATAAGCTAAAAATGCATGGATTGGTTTTGATTTTGTTAAAATCTTTGATTTTGGAGTAAGACTTTAGAACAATTACCTCATCTAAAACAGCAGGCCTACCAATTCTCTTTTTTTTTCTCTCTCTCTCCCCCTATATATATATATATATATATATATATATATATATATATATGCATGTTAGTTTTAAGTTTATGATTTTAGTGATAATAAAATTTTGAATGACAATATGCATTTGTTGGTAGATAGCTCTGCTGCTAGTCTTTTGTTTGTAAGGTTATAAGGCTTTATTAGACTTGTGATTTTCATTTAGCATGTTTGGTTAAGCCTTTATTCCTAGTTCCTACATTTCTTTAGCATGTGGTTGTACTGTCAATGGACTAACTTTACTACATCTTTTTTTTTCAAAAATATTTTTCTCGTTGTCGCATTTGTTCTTTGTTAGTTCTCTTTCAATTCTTGATACTGATTTTAAAGAATTTTGTTAGTTCTCTGTTTGTTCTAAAAAACAACATAGATGGTAAATGATAAATCTTGCTAAAAAACATTGAGAGCTATGGCTGTGACTACTTTGTAGTTTATCTAGTTCTAAAAAAATGAAGTTATCTTTCACCATAAGCTCTTTTTTCCTCATTTCATTAACTAGTATTTACAAGCTAAATTCTTCTTTTGAATTTACTTGGAGATTTCAAAAGATTACATTCTCTATTTGAATGGTCTTAATGCATTTGCCCAACTAGTTGCAAAGCTAATTTATTAGTTTCAATATCCTTAAGAAGGTATTCGTTAATTTTTATAATAATTGATACTCAGAAATACACTAGAACTTCTCAATTATAGGCTCATAGCTTCTGATTTTCTATCGGTCAACATATAGTATAAATTATATTTGTCAGCAAGGGCCAACCTATTCATGGCAAGAAGTGTTAATGATGAATGAAGAGCTCATTTCCTTTCATTGCTTTACTGGCATTTGGCCATTCACAGGTTACCCGCGTGCACGGATTACCCGCGAGTTGCAGTGTGGGTGAGATCTTTCATCTGTTGATAGATATCCGTGAAGTAGTGGGTATAAAAAAAAAACGCGGGCACAGATAACTAGTAGGGGGTATCCACACTTGATCCACCTTGTTGTCGTCTGTAGCTTTATTTGCCTCGCACTGTATCCATAATACCTAGGAGCCCATTATTTTGTTACTCTAATCGTTGGTATGTATTCATCTTTGAGATTGTTTTTGTGTTGATTGATGGATTATTTTTTGGCATATTAATGGCAATCTTCGAATGGTGATTAATAAGGTTGCCACTCTTTATGTCGTCTCTCTACTTCTTAGCTTCTCTAATGGTTTTTTTAACTTTTCTCACTTTAGATTACTCTTACTTTTCTCTCCAATGTGATATTGTATAGCATATTTACCCGAGTAAACTTTATATTCTACACATTTTAAATAATTGATAAAAGATCTTAAACAAATTGTTTGAATGTTTTTTGCCATTAGAAATAGATCGTTTTGAATAAACTTTTGTTTAAAGACATTTCAATAGTTGGATGAAGATAAGAAGATTGTGTTTCAACTGTTACTTATTGGAAGTTGTGCTTTCTCGCACATATGCATTTTGCACATGTATATTTTAGTTTTCTTATATTAATATCAATTTTTCTGTATAGGGCAACCATTTAAGCATATGGTAATAACATGCCAACATCTGAAGCTGCTAAGTTAAAACTTAGCCAGGATAGGTGTAGCCTTGCTTTGCTTGAACAATTGTTTTAGAGGGTATTCCTTTATTTTCTCATTATAATGTTAAAAATTTAAGGTAATTTGTCACCATAAAGAATCATTTAATTTGTGAGGCCATTTTTTCCCTTGTTGGATTTCCCGGGATCAATTAATAGATTCAATCACCACACTTGGACTGGAGTAAAGTCTAATGTGAGCTAATGAATTTTAGCATTCTTGTGCTATGAGAACAAGGGGAATTTTGTTTAGTTTTACTCAACAAATGGCAAGCAGTGACTTATATTTTCTTGCTACGAGGATAAAAGGCAATTTGCCAATATCTTCAACTTCTCCTAGATCTTTATAATGCAAAAACATAAAAAAAAAAAACACACACACACACACACACACACACACAAAACCAGCTTCTCTAGAATAGAGGAATGTGGCTAATAAAAAACTACAATAATTATTTTCACATGTACTTCCAACCTTTTACTTATTGCTAATAACACAACCACAATATTTGAAATAGATACCAACTCAAATTTTGGATATAAAGAAGCTTTTATTTGAAGATATTCAAAAAAACTAGGTAAGGATATAAAAATTGTGTTTCAATTGTTACCTATGATTGAAAGTTACGCTTTTAGATGCATATGCATTTAAGCATATCAAAATCTTTGACTTTAGATCTCAATTATCATTTTCAAGAATGTGAGTTGCACATATTTTGTAGGAATCAATAAAGGATTTCAATTTTAGTTAACCAATATAATTTTGGCCAGTAGTTTGAGGCATTTAAGAGGTGAATCAACAGAGAAATGGAAAGGATGACAACAGTGAGGAAGCTAAAGTTCTTTTGCATTTAGTTTAGCTGAGTAGGTGGTTTGGTATAAGTAGTTTAGTCAAGTGGTGTAGCTAGTCTTGTCTGCTCGAGAGTTGAAATTTTTTGTGGGGGGTCTATTGCTGAATTCTAGCACCTGACTAGTATATCTATTTGTCTCTCATTCCTTTAATATAATTTCTTGTTGTTGTTCAAAAAAAAAAAATCTTTTGTATTTAATGATGAAGAAAAACTAATAGATTTTTATAAGAGTTTTACACTAATTTTTTTTTACATTGTCAAATTTGGTAAGTTGTATATGGTTGTGGTTGAAAAATTAAAATGGCACCTTCAATTAGTTGATTTAAATCTTCATAATTGATGAATTTTTTTATTTTATAAAAGACTAATATGATTTTACTTTATTCTAAAGCCAAATATTGTTGACATAACTTTTTTATTCATTTTTTATTTAAAAGTATGATATATGTAATCTAAATCCAAACTATGTCATTTTATTTTAGACAAATCACTTAATATTTATCTACTTTGCATAAGGAGGATAAATATCATAGGAATTTAATGAAAATAATCACAAAAAACCATGATACACAATCAAATTCTTCATATTTAAAGACAAAAATGTAACTTTATCAATTTTATTTTGTAGTTGACTATGCATGTATTATGAACTCTTTTTTCAAGGTTTTTTTTGTTATAATTGTGAAAGTGAAAAATACATTCAAGCTTGTAGGGCTAGCTGGATGAAGAAAAGAAAAACTAAATTATCTCCAATATATGCTCCATACTAATAAAATGTCTAATGCCATTATTAGCCATTTATTTGAGAAATTTATAAATATGCATGTTATTTTTGTGGTGTCATTTGGTTTTCTTGTTATTTTTGTTATTTTCTCTATTTAATTATCTTTTAAAAAATAAATTAATATAATCGGCTATCCAAAAAATAAAATAATGTAATTGTGTATGTTCTTAGCTCTAGAGTGTAGTCATACCACCTGCAAATTATGTCATGGTCACATAAATTTAGTCCAACATCACTTCAAGGTTTAGTGTTTCAAGTTTAATTTTATTGCAAACAATTTCATGACATATAATGCTTCAAAGTCATGCAAACAACTTATTATGAATACCAATTACAAAATTCAAGTATAAACTAACCTAATTATGCAATTTTTTTATTTTTCTTGCAAGTTGTATCCACCTTACAAAAGTAGGATAAATATTACAAAAATTTGATATGAGGGATTGTAAGAAATAGTGATGGTGAAATAAAATTATTCAATTTTGAAGACTATGGAGGTAACTTTATGAATTTTTGACATAATGTCTTAATTATTTGATTGTTTTTTATTTTTTTCATACCCTTGTAACTCCATTAAATGTGCGTGTATGTGTTTTCTGCATCTTAGATGTCCATAAAGTATTAGAAAAGATCTAAATGATTTTAAATTTTTAGTTTATGTTATTCTATTGTTTCAACAAAGACCTTAGGCATAAAGTATATTGACATTTATTTTATTTTGAGAAAACAATATTTCACTCTTTTAATATTGGTTATGTATATTATTTTTCTTTTTGTAGAAATTTCTCTTCTTTCATATTTCATCACCCATTACTTGGGGGATGGATAAAAGATATGATTTCACCATTTTCTTAGATGATGTTAAATGGCTAATTGATGACTTGGATAATGAGCATTATAACATTACACAAGCTACAACACTCAAAGAGTAGATAGGATGAGATTAAGATATAAAAAAATTGGGTACACCAAACCCACTCGATGATATTATAATTTTCAATCTCAATAATCTTAGTGTCATGAGCAATAAGTACATATCTTTGTGTGGGATTATAAGATTTTTTTAGAAATACCTTCCACCGCTATAAAGATATGGTATGGTATTTAGATATTTTTTTAATATTCAATTCTAATAAGCATACTAAAAAAGCTACAACTTTTAACTCTTGAATTTTTATAGCTCTATAGAAATTACTTGGGGCCAGATTCTGTGAGATGGAGATATGAGGTAGATCAATAATTGAAAAAAAATTTACACATGTGCTTTCAGCCTATTGCTTTTTTTTTTTTAGTGACAACATTATTATGTTGGAAAATGATGCTAACTCTCACTTTTGATGAAGAGAAGCTTCTATTTGGAGATCTTTCAAAAGATTGGGTTAGCATATAGAGGGTTATCGTTAATTTCTAGCTAGTGTTGAAATTTTGATTTAATTAGGGAATCATTTAATTTTGTGAAGCCACTTTTCTCTTGTATGTCTGAGGTTACCACATTTCGAAGTTACGGTAATTTAGATGCTTTGCCTTATCCATCTATGAGAGATCATTTGTGAAAAAAATTAAAGCATAAGAACTTGGAATTGAAACATTGAATCTCGAACCAATGGAGCTAACTCTAATTGCCTAAGTTACATGTTTCTTAGTTCCTATTGCATCTTGTTTCCTCAGGGTCCATTACTTATTCAATGCTAGCTTTTTTATGCTAGTACTATAATATAAGCCTACAATATATATCGTCTTCCTATTATAGTGCTTGTCAATTTGACACATCTAATCCTTTATTGGTTTTAATCTATTTTTTCTTTCACATCCATTTGTAGTTTATGCCTTTAGCATTTGTGTTATGTGCTACTTATTTTTGTCAAATTTTTTTCTTGTAGATGATGTGCGAAATCTTTTTTAGTTTTATTCAACAAATGGTAGCAATGACTTATATCATCTTGCTATGATGATGTAGGTAGTTTATCAATATCTTCAACTTCTCTTAGATCTTTATAGTGTAAGAACAACCTCTCAAAATTAGCTTTTCTAACATAAAGGTATGTGACTAATAAAAAACCACAATAACTGTTTTTATATGTACTTTTAGCCTTTTATTTATTGCTAATAACACAACTACAATACTTGAAATTGTTATCAACTCAGAGTTTGGATGTGAAGAAGCTTTTATTTGAAGATGTTCCAAAAACTGGATAAGGATATGAAAGTTATGTTTTCATTCGTTACCTATAATTGAAAGTTGTGCTTTTTGGCATATATGCATTTAAGTATTTGAAAATCCCTGACTTTGGATCTTGTTGACATCCAATTTTTTCCGGGTGCATTTTTTTATTTTTGCTTTAGGTAAGGAAAATTATTTTAGGGGGCATTTTTATTTTCAGGGGCAATCTGGTCAATTGTTAGAACATTTGGGTCTTTTTTGTCATTTTAGGATTAGTTGGTCTAGTCACATTTAGGTTACATTATTGTTCGTGTTATAAAATTTTAGGAGTTAGTGTGGTCATTTAGGATCAAATAGGAATTCACTTAGTTTAGGTACTAATTTGGAGTCCTAAAGGTTTTATAGGGTCAATTTAAGTAAAAGGAAAAAGTTTGGGTGTGAATTTGAGAGTTTTTAGAAAATTTTGGGCAAAAACGTAAATTTTGGGATAAATTTGTCAAGTTCATAAAATTTCAAACAAATCTAACAAGTTTATAAAGGTTTAGAAAAATCTAGAAAATTCTACAAAGTTTTAGGCTCAATTGACAAAACAGGAAAGTATTGGGTGAAATAGGAAATTCACATAAAGTCTAGAGCAAAATCAGCAACTTAAGAGCTTTCATAGACTTGGACAAGTATTTTGACCAGATAATAGCTTAAGAGGATTAAACTCTATCAAATATGATTTGGATGAGTTTTAACTTCTAAAAACCTGGTTAATCTCGCCTAAAACCCTTCTAATATAAATATGGGTCATCATTTGGAAAAAAAAAAAAAAGAGAAGAATTTTGCAACCCTAAGTTCCTACCTTAAAAAAGAAAAACTACAACTTTTAAGCTTATGTTTCGCAGCCTCCATCCCTAGAAAACCCTAAACTCTTTAGCCTGCTGCCGCCACCCCTGGCTTTTCCCTCTATTGCTTGATGCCAGTCTTTGTCCTTCAGCTGCCATAAGCTATTGCCGTTAGCCATTCTAATTTCTCCCCCATCACGTCACCACACGCTGTGTAGCCACCCTAGTTGTTTTCCAGCCGCCATTCGCGCCAGACTGAAAATAGGAGGAGTTCGCATTTGTCCCCTGCCGCGTCTTCCTCGTCGATTAGCCACTGCCAATCGCCACTGCTCCCCGTCCACCCATCCGAAAGTCGCCCTTTCCGACACCACCACTGAACCTAAGTCTTGTTGTCCTCCTCTCATCCAGCCGATTATACGAATCGAAGCTTGTGCGGATCGCAACCCACAAAAACCCAACCCATCTCCTATCGTCGAGCTAACCAAGTTTTCCTCTAATGGTATAATTCTTGTATTAGCCCTTTAACTTATTTTATTTCATTCATTAATTCACTAAATTTCTTTTATTTTGCAGATTAGTCACTGACAACAAACTTTTATTGTTTATTTTTCTTTGTTTCTTTATCTATTTGTTTGTTTGGCCATGCATTAAATTTAACCATTAAATTCACATAGAAATATAAGTTTGGATGTTTATTTATTTACCTCTTTGTTTATCTTTTACTTTTATTTTTTAATTTTAGAATAGCTTAATTTTTATTTTTATTTGAATCTCATAATTCATCTTGAAAAAAAAAAAAGTATAATGCACAAAAACAATTTATTAGGTTAGTTGCTTAATTTTTTAGATATTTTTATTTACCTCATCATCTAGAAGTTAGAAAGAAATTAAATGAGGGTAATTTTTAAATGCATAACAAATCTTTTGGGAATCTGTTCTTGGTGGATTATTTGTTCAAAATCGATTGATTTGATAAGATTTACGATTTAAACAAGACGTTCTAATCAAATTCTTGGTTGATAAAATTCCGAGATTTCAAGGACGTCTAGGATTCCACATCCGGTTGTTATGGTAAGATTCATGGTTTGGAATTAAAAAAATAAAAAAAATTTAAATGAAATTCATAAAAATCATTTCTATCAAAGATTAGCTAAGAAAACAAAGATTTAGGAAAATATAAAACTGAACCCCATGGTACCAATTTCCGGGTGCTATAATAAGATTATTTTAGTGTAACCAACTCACAATCTTAGAATCTCTCATAGACCACAATAGGTATCTAATTGACCTAAGCGAAACTAATAAGTGACGACTCCTAAAAAACACATTGCTACAGATCTCAATTATTATTATCAAGAATATGAGTTGAACATATTTTGTAGGAATTAATAAATAATTTCAATTTCAGTTAATCAATTTAATTTTGATTAATAATTCAAAGTATTTATAAAGCGAATCAACAAAGAAGTGGAGAATATGACACATGTGAGAAAGCCAATTTTTTTTTTGTGTTTGATAAGGAAGAAAAGGTAATAGATTTTTAACCAAAGTCAATAGACCATAATAAGGGTTTTACACTAAAATTTTTTGACACCATCAAATTTAGTCAATCGTATATGGTTGTAGTTGAAAAGATTGAAACTCCACCTTCAGTGAGTTGATGTAAATCTTCACAATTGATAAATTGTTTTATTTTATGAACAAAAGATCTGATTTCACTTTATTTTAAAGACAAATATTGTTGAGCACTTTTTTTTATTCATTTTGTTTAAAATATGATATATATGTAATATAAATACAAACTATGTCATTTTATTTTTGAAAAATTACTCAATATTTATCCACATTGTAAAACATGAGAATTTAACAAAAATAATCACAAAAAAACTGTTACAGCGGAATCAAATTCTTCAATTTTAAAGACAAAAAAGGTAACTTTATTAATTTCCTTTTATCATTAACTATACATGTATTCTATGAACCTTTTTTTCATGGTTTATTTTTTTCATTATAGTTTTGAAAGCCAAAACTACATTCAAGCTTGTAGGGCCAAGTAGATGGGAAAAATAAATTATCTCCAATATGTGGTCTATACAAATAAAATGTCTAATGTCATTATTTGTCATTTGTTTGAGAAATTAATAAGTATGCATGTTATTTTTATGGTGTCATTTGGTTTTCTTGTTTTATTTTTTTGTTACTAAATTATCGTTTAAAAACTAAATTAATATAACCAGCTACATAACCTTGTATGGTCTTAACTTTAGAGTACAATTATACCATTTACCAATTATATCGTGGTCACACAAATTTAGTCTCACATTACTTCAAGATTGTAAATAATATTTGTACATGTGCTTCTGGGCTGCTACTTCTCTCTATTGACAATATCAATATGTTGGAAAAGCATACTACTTCTAGAGTGCAGCCATATTACCAGCAATTATATAATGGTTATGCAAATTTAATCTACTTCACTTTAAGGTTAGTGTTTCAAATTTAATTTTCTTGTAAATAAATTTGAATCCTTAAATCAATTTCATGGCATATAATAGTTTAAAGTCATGCAAAGAACTTAGCATAAATATCATTTACAAAATTCAATTATAAACTAACCTAATTATGTAATGTTTTTTTCTTACATGGTTTATCTATCTCACACAAATAAGATAAATATAATTGAAATTTGATTAGAGGGACTGCAAGTAGCAGTGACGGTGAAATAAAATTATTTAATTTTGAAAATTGTGGAGGTAACTTTATGAATTTTTTCTGTAATATTTTTATTATTTGATTGTTTTGGTTTGTTTCATACTCTTGTGATTCTACTGAATATGTGTGTATATGTTTTTTGCATCTTAGATGTCAACTCGAGTATTAGAAACAATTTAGAGGATTTTAAATATTTGATAAAGTCAGTTATAGATTTTTCACTGAGTAATCTGGATGCACAGAACGTCATTCTATTCTTTTCTTTGTTATTCCAAACTTCATGTCATCATAACACATTGAGTATAAAAGATATTGATATTTGTTTTACTTTGAAAAAAAAAACATTTCATTCTTTTAATATTGCTTATGTACATTATTTCTTTTCCTTTTTGTAGGACATTCTCTTTCAAATTTCATCACCTATTGTTTTAGGGATGAATGAAATATATGCTTTCATCATGTGTGTGTCTTTTTACATCTTAGATGTCCACTTGGGTATTAAAAAAGATCTAGATGATTTTCATTCTTTGGTCAAGTCAGTTCTAGATTTGTCAGCTATTAAGTTGGGTGCACAGAATATTGTCACATCCTTTTTCATGTTGTTCCAAACTCAACAATATTATACTGCTTCGACAGAAAAACTTAGGTATAAAAGAGATTGATAGTCATTTTATTTTGAGAAAGCATTATTTCAGTCTTTTAATATTACTTGTGTATTTTTTTCTATTTGTAGGAATTTCTCCTCTTTCATCTATCATCACCCATTGTTTTGGGGGATGGAAGAAAGATATGCTTTCTTCATCTTTTTGCATGATGCTAGAGAGATGACTCATGACTTTGATGCTAAGGCTCTTTTCTTCATATGAGATGCATTAACAGAATGGCCACAATGGTCAAAAGATGTGGTAAACTTGGGTGCATAGTCATTACATGGCATTCTGTTGTTCAATCCCCCAAATCCTGGTGTCATGAAGAAACACTATACATCTAAATGTGGGATTGTAAGATTTTTTAGAAATGTTTACCACCACTATAAAGAAACAGCATGTTTTATATATTGTTTTATGTTCAATTCTAATAAGCATATTAAAGAGCTGCAAATTTTAACTCTTCATCTTTTATTTATAGTGCATGAATTATCCGCCTCAAGCTTTTATAGCATGGAGAGATAGGGTGGATCAACAATTACAAGAAATGTTTCCCTATGTGCTTCTGGCTTTCTACTTCTCTTTAGCGAATGTATCACTTTGTTGGAAAAATATGCAAAATATCAGTTTTGATGTGGAGAAGCTTCTATATGGAGATATTCCAAAAATTGGATGAACATCTAGAGGGCTTAACTTTAATTTCTATCTGGTGTTGAAAACTTGATGTAATTAGAGAATCTTTTAATTTTGTGATGCCACTTTTCTCTTTTATATGTATAAAGTTACTTAATTTTGAAATTAGGTCAATTAGAATGCTTTGCTTTGTCCATCTACGACTGACCATTTGTAAAAGAAATTGAAATGTAAGAACTTGGAACCAAAACATCAAATCTCGAACAAATAGAACTAACTCCGATTGCCTAAGTTTCATGTTTCTCAGTTCCATTTTTCATCTTTCTTATGTCTTCAGGGTCCATTGCTTGTTGAGTGTTAGCCTTTTTATACTAGTACTATAATATACATCGCTTACAATATATATCTTCTTTCTATTTTGATACTTGTAAATTTGATACACCTAATCTTTAATTAGTTTCAATACCGTTTATCTTAAACATCTATTTGCAGTTCAAGCCTTTAACATTTGTGTTATGTACTGTTTATTTTTGTTTGAATTTTTACTTGTAGAGGATGATAGAAATCTTGTTTAGTTTTATTCAACAAAGGGTAAGCATTGGCTTATATTATTCTCTTCTATGAGGATAAAGGTAATTTGTCTACTTCTCTTCATGTTGTTGTTGTTGTTGTGTTTTTTTATTTGTTTAGGGCAAAGGTTGACAACACATGTCTAGAACAAATGAAAGATCAAAACAAATTCCAGAAATTTTCGATGAGCACTTCTGATACTTCAATTACCAAATATATGTGAACAAGTCGTTTGGACTTGCAAATATTCAATTCAAGCTTCCAGGGCACTTCCCTATGAAGTATGAAGCTCTTTATTGAGAAGGGAATGATAAACAGACAGGCCCCAACCATACCTTCTCATTAGTTGTAATGAACTCATTCCTTTCCAACCCAGAAGACATGTGTTCAAAGAATCAATCAAAAACTGAAAAAGCAAGTATATTTCACCACAATTCTTGTACCTACAAGTTCTGCATCAGGATTTACTTTAGCAGGTCATGGTTCCATGGCTGCTTTGTGCTGAAACCGTGCATGACACAGCATCAAGAGATCTTCATTTACGTGAGAAAAAGAATGATCTGTGTTTATGCCTTTTTTTATACAGAAAAACTTGAATCTTTGACCAAAACTTCTCTGCTCATCTCAGTCATCACAATTCAGACCACATACTTCTAAGACAACACCACCTCTTGATATGAAAGGATTCACCCGCGCCCACAGAAGTGAGAAAATTGAAGCAAGAAGAATAGACCATACCACAATGATCGTGGGAAGTCTATCCTGTTTCCCCATCAACCCCTTAAGGAATGGATACAGGTGGATAATGACCCATAAGGCAAAGAACAGCCTTCCAAAGAGAGGACCCCAGGAGTCATAGCCATTGGCAATTGCATCTGCAACTCCAACAACGACCCCAACTATGTTGATGATCAACAGTGTCATGGGAGGGACCAATAAAGATGTCCATTTGAATAGATAGAGTTCAGAAAATTCTCCATCATCAGCAGCTTTTGAGGTGACAGTGAAGTTTGTATTAACACCAGCTAAAACTTTGAGCAAACCCTGAAAGAGAGCGAACAGATGCGATGAGACACCACCAATCACCCAGAACTGCTCATTTCTCCACCAGTCATGTATGCCAACACCACCCCATTGCATCTCTAAGATACCGGTTGCAGCTATGGATACAAAAAGGGCCACGAAAAGGATACTAGCATAGTTGCTAATCTGCAAACAATGGCAAAAATGTTTAAGCAAAACTGAAATTATAGCATCAAAGGTCAACTAAAGTATCTTTAAGATACTGGAATCTATCTAGCTAGCTGTCGAACAGAGTTTCCAGAACCATGAAGGGAAAGATCAGAGATGCATGCATAACAGCTAATTTAAACATTACAAACCGCAACTTGCATTATCATGTTCCTAGCTGAAGTTGATTTGAGCAAAAATAGATTAAATAAGTAAATAAATAAATTCAATTGAATCATATCGCAGGGATTTTAGGTCAACCTACTTGGAAGTTGATAAATGACAAAATGGGAAATGTCAATTTTGCTAGAGGGAAACAAATTCATTATAACCATCGAAAGAATGCAGCTTCTAATTTCTACAATATTCAAGTTAATATGAATCTTTAGAAAGCTACGGTGCATGAGATTACCTCGGGGACAATAAACTTCCCAGTGAGGAGACATACGGCCGGTAGTGTGCAATAAACAAGCAAGGGAATTGAAGTCAATGGATAAACAACTGAGTTTATGTATGAGAAACGCTCCAGTGGTTTCAAACCGCAGCCATACCCATACCATATGGGGCAATGTCTACTCAAGAAAATCTCAACAGATCCTAGAGCCCATCGCAAAACCTGATGTAAGCGATCTGACAGGTTAATGGGAGCTGAACCCTTAAATGCTGGTCTTTTGGGTATGCAATACACTGATCGCCAGCCATGGCAGTGCATCTTGAATCCGGTTAAGATATCCTCAGTAACAGAACCATATATCCAACCAACCTGCAAGAATAAATGTTGGAGATGCGTGAGGACAGCTGGAACACAGAAGAAATCACAAAGGAAATTAACACCAAATTTTTGCATACTTCTTTTCCCCACTCTGTCTTGTCTTCATAACCGCAGCTAATCACGTGGATGGCTTCTTTCAACAGTGATGCCGTCGTTGCTCCTCTAGGAATTCCACCATCTTCCATTAGAGTAGAACCAACAAAAACTGGAGACTGCCCAAATTTCTTCTCTAACTTGTCATGTGGCAGAGGTGCTGATTTTCCGTTCTTTATACCTGCGGCATAATCCAGTGAAACATTAGTGATAAAAGATTATTAAAAAGAAAATAAAAAACAGCATCATTTGAAGATGGTTGAGACAAGCATTATGTCGTTGATGAAACTTCCACTTAATAATTTGTACAAGTGACTGATTCACAGATTAACCGGAAGTAATTCATAAGATATAAACGGACTAGACTTCAGAACATAGACAATCTTGTTAAGGGATTGAGATGTATCGTGTTGAGGAGCTTAGAAGGACCACATTACCTTCGATACCCCCTCCTACGTTTTCCAAATCCTGTATTTGCTTTGAAACCTCTTTGTTCCCTGGTTTCTCATCTGATTTCTTCACCTTTTTGCTTTTCTTTTTACTAGATCTGCAACAGCAGCAGCAGCACCATTTTGGCAAACAATTACAAGTCTTCCTAGGGGGCTTCTTCTTGACAGGGGCATCATATCCGTAGAGTGCCTGCCTCCTGAAGACAGATCCAGTTCCTACATAAATAGGCCCTTGGATTCCATCAAGTCCTTTCATGTTGATCTGTTTCAAAGAAAATGAGGGAAGGCTTCTTTAGAGAGAGAGAGAGAGAGAGAGAGAGAGAGAGAGAGAGAGAGATGCAATGGATTGCTTCTACTTACATCAAAGAATACTACATTACGATTGGAGTATCTATCATGACGATCTATCCCATCAAATCTTTGGGGGAATTGAACATAACAGATTTTCTTCCCTGAAATAGGGTCCATCATAAAGCACATAGCTTCTCGAAGAGCCCTACAGTTGTTTATATAGTGATCACAGTCGACATTCAGGAGGTAAGGAGCGTTTGAGATGATAGCTGAGACGCGCACCTTCATCAATCAGCCAAGTTATTGACAATCAGAAGAATTGGGGAATTGGAGAATGCAGAGGGAAAATGAGGAACGCTAAACTTGAAAGCGAGAGGGAGAGAGATACCAAAGCATTCATGGCACCAGCCTTTTTGTGGTGATCAAAGCCTGGTCTCTTTTCACGAGATACATATATTAAACGAGGTAATTCATTCCCTTCAATATCACGAACACCATCATGGCCGAGGAAAACCTGTAAACAATATTGATTGAGACATCTGAACGTACAATGACCAGATGGATCTCAAATTGAATGGACACGAGAGAGGAATCACCTGGATCATTCCAGGATGATCCCTGACATTATTGCCAGGCCATGGCGTCCCATCCTGCATTGTCCAACCATCCTCTGGAACCTTTTGTGCCATTGCAACTAAGCTATTGATCCGAATTTTGAATTCATCGTATTCTCTCTGTTTGAGCAGATGTTTATACACCAGTTTCAGTTTCAGAACCATTGAAAATTATTATAGCAGTGTCAAATTTCCAAGTGCTGAAAGCACATTTCAGTAACAATTAACAAAATGAAGGAAGGAGCAACAGACCTTCATGGCCCGGCGTTCTCTAACAAATGTTGGATCTACTTTATCTTTCAAGTAGTCAAGTTTTTGAGCAAAATACCATTCTGGCGCCCGTGGTTCGATGCTGAACTTCTTGCAGAAAGGAACCCACTTCCTTGCAAATTCAGAAGTCTCGGAAAGGGCTTCAAAAGTGAGCATGGCAGCACCGTCATCTGAGACATAGCATGCAACTTTGTCCACAGGATAGTCCACTGCTAGGATGGACAAAACCGTATTTGCAGTGATGAGTGGGGGTTCTTTCATCGGATCAACTGTACTAACAAATATGTCAATAGGAGACAACTCAGATGGCTTTCCTTCTTTCTCATACCTGGGAAACAAAAAACAAACAACTTCTTTTACTGAATGTTTATTGGATGTGCATCAGATAAGAGGAAACTAAGCATCCTCATCAATGCGGAGCTGGAGAAAAAGTCAAGGATCATAACCTTAGTGATAGTCTATCAAGATATGTTTCTCGTACAATTGGGTACCACTTCGGAAACTGATCCAATATCCATGATACAGCAAACCATATTTCGCAAATTACTGATATAAGCCACAGCACAAAAGCATCATTGACGGGATGGAGAAGTCTATAATGAAAGAACAAGCCCAGAATCACCATCCGAATAATGATTATCATCCTGTATGGATTTATCCTGCTCGAAGAAATGGGCAGCTTCCTTGAAAGTGGTTGCCTGCCTTCATCCATCCTGCAAACACATAGTTCTAGACATTCTTAACTGAATTCATCAAGAATAGAATTGGAAGAGTATAGAAAAATTAGGCTGCTTATTATTGTTGGACTTCTTTTCCATCCTTATGCAGCTAAGCAAGTGTCATCATGTTCCTGACCGAAAGCTATCCATCTCAGCAAAAGTAGAAGCAACTGAGATACAACTTTTAAATTTCAATACTTAATAAAGGAAGCCAAACAAAAGCATCTTATCAAGGGGCCAAAGAAAAAAATCCATATCATCTTCATTCCATTACATAAAACATAACTGGGTTTGAATGAATGAAAACAATCAAGAATATGAATATTCCCAACAACGCAGACACCATTTGACCAGACTTTGATTGAACTAGCAGTTATAAAATTTTTATCTTAAAATGATCGTTCTTCTATATTTTCTTCCCTATGAAACCCCTAATTTTTCTATTCACTAGATTCCACAAACACCAGGTGCAGCTACCACCGAAAAAGCAGCATCATAATAACCATAAAACTAAAGAGGAAAACATATTGGAGAAGACACGTACATGGGCAAATCAGCATCATCAAATTCATCAACATTTCCATCATGCTTAACAACTTGAAGTTTCTCATTTTGCTTTCTCTTCCATTCCTCCATTTTTTCTTTCCATGCAACAGTACCATAACCATACACAGCAAGGTCCTTTTTAGGATCCATCGGTCTTGGTGGAACTGGAAAGAACAGTAGGAACCACATTAACTACAAGAATGGCCAGTCTCGCAAGCTATCAAAATGAGAGTAGAGTGGAAACGGACTAAATTAACTTACATGTCAAAGGAGAATCAGGAACTGGTACCGGATGTACCCGTCTTCCACGACTCATAAATGGAGGGATAATAAGAGCATGCTTATCTGGGGAAATATTCACATCCTTCATCCAAAATTAAATAGATAAAACATTAGCTATATGAATCACCAGAATGAACACTAAGGAAAAGGAGGGAAGAAAATAGCACCTCTTGACCATATGTTAAGAGAGGAATCTCAGTAGCAACAGAAGCAGCATCTAGCTCTGCTGGGGTGCTGATTCCAGAAATACTGGACTGAGGGCCACGTCCGATATTCAATCGGGCAGAGAGCATATCCACAGCAATACTATGAGGGTCTCTCCTCTCATGACTTCCAAACTCATGTTCCAGATCATCAATATCATCCTCATCCTCATCACCTTCCACTCTGGGGCATCCTGAAAGCAATCACAATGTCATGTCAAGCAATTACCAACCAGCAAACTGATCTAAAAAGGGCTCTGACAAGAACAAGCAAAAGTTAGTTCTCACCTTTGATGCGCTTGTATCTGGTTTTACACTGAGGGCATGCCTGTGTGCCCTCTCTTCGTTCATATTCATAGCAAGGCCTGCAAACAGGGAATGCACACTCATTGCAAGCAACAAATGGCTCTCCATCAACAGCAACCTCTATCTCATCCCCGCAGATCTGGCAAGTCTGCCCACATAATTCCTTAACGGACGTCACCTGTGACTTTCAACAGCGAACAAGTCAATCTCCAAAAGGGATCAATAGTATAATAAATTTCATGCCAATCAGAATTAATATATCAAGAACCAGAACAAATCCTTTCAAAGCACTAAAAGGACACTGTATTGATATTCTCGAGCAGAACCAAAATTGCTAACTTTCATGCACTGGTTGCATTGACCGGCTCAACAATCCATAGCCCGACATTAACGGTAATAAACTATGAAAAAAGTGGTTTAGTTGAATCCAGGCCTTATATGGACACGATGAACAAGAAAATTATTAATGATAAAATATAAGCAATAGTTTGGGGAAATATTGCATCCAAACAATGTTAGGAAAAGAGCCAAGAGATGCATGAATCTGAGGCCGAAAATGTGGGAAACGCGAAAGGTTAATGTTATAATGTGCTAAAGAAGAAAACCCTCCCTCCTTAGACGAGTTATTGCTTCTGAACTGATAATATGAGCAAAAATGGAGATAAAGACAGCAAAAGTTACAGAAAGAGAAACTAGATAATGCTTTCAGCTCGGCCACTCAGAATTAAGCTCACAAAATGGAATCTAAAAGAAGATCACTATAAACAGAAAGTGAGGCTAAAACCAAGTGCTCACATTTTTCAAGCTCCAGGTCCTAATTCCATGATTCTCCATGGATGGAGCTTAAAGCCCAGGCCAAAAAATAAACTTGAAGTAGAAGAGGCAGAAGAAGAAGACAGAGTTTGAAAGCGGCACTTACTCTAGCAACTTCATCAGCATTGATGAGAACGAACTCATTTCTGTTGTGAGAACCAGCAATGAGCCTCCCTTTGGTATCCATCAAACCCGCAGAGAACAAACTCCCAACAGCCTCAAAATCTCACTGGACCCATTTCAAATTAGCAGCATCTGTTTCCTTTCCATCACTTGGGAGAGTTCACAAGAACCACAGAGAAGCAAACTTCACCTTCTCTCCCTCCTCCCTTTTAGCCCACTCTGTTATGAATCCATTCCAAAGAGCACCAACCTCCACATCATACAATGAACAGAAACACACAACTCTAGAGGGAGAGAAGGAAGTTTATATAATAACAAGTGTTAATGGTAGATGGAAGTTATGATGTCAATCTCCTAATTAAATATTATAATGACAAATAAAAAAAAAGGGACAAAAACGGGGTGGTCATGCACTTTTGTTTGTGTGTCTTGTTTGATTGATTCTTTCCTTGAGAAGGAGACATGGGGGAGAGGGGAGAGGGGGGTGGAAAGTGACCATAAGTTCTGTTACTAATGCCTCGCCGTAAAAATTTATGGCTTTATATCCGATCAACAATTCTCGGCTAGAATCTAGAAGGAAATTCAAAGCTCTAAGCAGGCAAGGGACGACATAGGGGCACGAACGAGACGAGATAAAGGAATCGGGTCGATCTACATTCCGTCATGTATATGAACGTACGACTGTACATCTACACATGTTTCTACATCTGCCCATAAGAGAATTCTCCCGGAAGGAATAGGTTCGATTTTTGGTGGGACCAAGGATTGTTTGATGGGTATTGGTGGTGGGGCCAGCGGCGAGGCCCCACCGTGCTGCGGTGGCTGCTTGTGGCGGTGATCAGGGGTATTTTCGTGATTCCAAGGTCGGTGTTCGGTTCGGCCGATATCTCTCGTGCCGTGCTTCGTCAAAAGCTTCGGTTTCGATGTCGGTCTTCAGCTGTCGGCCAAAAGAGAGAGCTTGCAAGAGAAGATTAAATCGAGAACCGGGAAGTGGAAGAACAAGACCTTTAGCGGAACAGTGGAAGTCAAGTGTCACATGAGGCTTGTGCGAGTGGGTGAGGACGATATCTCGCGAGAAATTGGGATCAATTTTATTTGACCAAATTACCCTTGTCGGTTGAGTACAAACGTTTTCTCAAGCCTCGACTTGCCAAAGACGTCCAAGCGAAAATAGATAAATAATGTCTTATTTTCTAAAGAAAATAGATATCTTAAAACGAAAAAGAAGAAAAGAAGAAAAGTTACCAAAATAAAATCTTTGTTTTATAGGTGGGTGATCGAACCTAATTAGAAGGCGTATACCTTCATTAATTTAGTTACACACTCTACTTTCTTTTATCTTGATATAGACGTAAATTTTATAATTTTAAAACTTCTGAAAATTTTTCTTTCATATTGTTGACAACAACATTCTAGGAGTCCTTTAATTAGCACTAAAGTAATCATGAAAAAATAATCATTAGTCTAGTAAAAATCATTTACTTGGCTAGCTACATGCCTAGAGAAACTAATAAACTATAGTCACATTGCATTCCTCCTCTCATCTGCTAAGATTAAAATAATATGGCTTTGGTGGCTTGGTGCATCTGGAGATTGATAATTGAAACAAATGGTAAAAGAAATGAATTTTTCCTTCTTTTTTTTTTCAAATATATAAAACAACTAAAAAGAAGCATCAATATCGGTTGGCAGGTTGGCATTTGCTCTTCCATGATTCTTCAAACAAATTGGTGAAGATAATATTTTTTTCAATTAGAAATATTTATATAAGGTATAAGTGTTAGGGGATACTTATATACAAAAGAATAGAGGAATGTTAATTTTTTTTTAAATCTAAAAGGTACCCAAATCAATATTAGGGCATTTTATGGGAATGAAGATAAAATCCGACCAAGCTTTGGAACATGTTGTGTGTATATTTGATTGGAGCAAATTTTACTTGGTACCTAATTTTTGTTCTGCGTTTCATTTTCATCTGAAGTTTTTTTTTATCCTAAATATTTTTAGAATGTTATTTGTTTGTCCATTGCAATAATTACCTGACATCAATTTTTAAAATTCTAATTTAAATCACTGGATGACTATCTTTATGTAAATTTAACTTGTTTAATAATTTTTTTATGGTTGACAGATAATTTAAATTATAAATTCTCCTATATATAAATACAAAACATTCTTAATTAATCTTTTGGAAGAAAATAGGTTTATTGTGTTGGGTTTAATGTGCTAGCAGATTCAAAGTTGAATTCAGTAAGGATATGCATGGGGAGATCCATGGCTTCCAAGTATATTATATCATTGCCTGAAAGTTCTTGAAGTTGCACTTGATCTGCAGGTCTTGAGTATGAGAGCAAATCAAATTCTTGATTACAATTCATATACATGGAAGTTACATGATATAGAACAGTTGCTTACTGAAAAACAAAATATACATGAAAGTTACATATATGATATGGAGCAGCGGCTTACTGAAGAGCTGAGGAATAGAGCTATTTTGGAGATTCTAGCAGGTAATGTCTAGAATGCATATTAGATAGTATGACCATGGACCAAGTCAGGAAATATATCTATCAAATCAACTTATGTAGTCCAACGATCTCATATGAGTTGAGACCAAGGGAGCAAGCATCCACTTCTTATTGTCCAGACCCAAAAGTGTGGAGGATATTGGGAGATAAAAGTGTCAATGAAGGTTTTGGATTCTTTATGGAGGCTATACATTTGTCAGAACGATTACAAATCTAAATTTGTTCAAGAGATGTAAGAGAGATCCTTTGTGCCCTTTTTTGCAATTGCAACCATTCATGGGAAAACTATGGAGTGGTTGCCCGGCCATTGGTAGAGGATATCAATACTGCAATAAGAAGATTTGGTTCGTCTGCAGTCCATTATATATGTCCATATATAGGAATGGTAATAGTTGTGCATGCGGACTATATAGCAAAGACATGTAAAGGGGGATGAGATCCATTGACTGAACATCTTGGCCCCTAGCTTTCCTCTCTACTCTCTTTCATCATGATGCATTGTACAAACCCCCTTGAAGTTGCGTTGAATGAATTCTCTTCGTTCGGCACAAAAAAAAAAAAAAAAAAAACTAGTAAAAAACATCTTCGCTTACACGGTAACTTTCTTCTACTTTAACAACTTCATTATATTTGAGACTAAATGAAATGATTTAGAAATGTTTAGAACCAGAAAACAATGGTCAATATGTTCAAGATGAAATGAAACATAAATTAAATATTTTTAGGGCCGGTAAAATTTACCTATTTAATCGTATTCCAGCATCAAGTTCAATAGTAAAATACCAAAAAAAAAAAAAGAAAAAGGAAAGAAAGAAAGCTAACAAACAAAAGATATTTAATATGAAAAATTAGGTAGCTTTGTTAGTCAACCATAATTTCAGATCAAGAACAGGATTTTTAAAGAAATTATTCAAAAATCCTCGAGTACACTAATATTTTAATAGAGTGATTATAGTTTTTTTTGTAGCTTTTCATTGTTTTTTATTTTCGAACCATTTATAACAAAAAATTACCTCAATATTGCAACAACAGAAACAGCCAAGAGTCTAGGACCAAGAACATTGTGCTAGATGTACTAAAATTTTTATGCTAAAATCTTACAAATTTTTGTATGTCACAATTTGATTGGCAGTGAAAAAAGTAAGAAAAATCTGTATAATTTTTTTTTACTTTCAATTAATTAAGAAAATCTGTATAATTTTTTTTACTTTCAATTAATTAAGAAAATCTGTATAATTTTTTTTACTTTCAATTAATTCTTACTGCATAATTTTGTACACGTTTTTATGCATAATTTTAATACATTTAGCAAGTAGGATAATTACAATTTGTCACCTAAGGTTTAGGTGAAATTACATTTTACCATTTTTGTTTTAAAAATATACACTTTGCTTCATGCCTTTTTTATATAATCTGATAACAAGTTCTGAAATCTTAATTTAGATATTATAGTAGTCATCTTTCGGTAATTTCAATCTGTATAGTATTTTTTTTTTTACAATTAATGGGCATTTTGAATTATCAGTTTTTCTTTTTGTATTTCTTTCAATTTTTAAAATAGTATTTTTTAAATATCAATTAATTGTAAAAAAAATACCATATAGATTGAAATTATATGAAGATGAGTACCATACAGTCTAAATTAGGATTTTAGAAGTTGCTGTCGAACTGTATTTAAAAGGCAAGGGTAAAGTGTATATTTTTGAAATAAGAGGTGTAAAGTGTAATTTCATCTAAACCTCAGGAAAAAAATTATAATTAACCCTATAGCAATTTATTCTGACTCCTGAGAGTGTCGGCAGCTAGATCTGTACAACTGTACATGCTTGGAATTTTTTTTTTTTTTGTCCATATCACTGGACTGTTCCTATTGTGAATACATTTTTCTTACAGAAATAGTCAAATTCAGCCCTAAATGAGATTTGGCTAAAACAAAAACAAAAAAAGAGTACAAAAGGTTTTTACTAAAATCTTATTAAACTTTTTAATCATTAGTAGCAAGTAGTTATTTCATATATTATTTGAAATCTATGTAAATAATGGAATGCAAAATCTTTTAAAATTTTCGTACAGATTTATCTTGGTTTATCATTACCATTTGAAAAATTCTGATTTCAAGTTTCAAAAGAACTTATATTATTTGTCACTGGTCGACCATATTTTCTCATTTAGAAAGATGCTAATGGAACATCTTTGTTTACTTTTTCCTTTGTTGTTACAATCGTGGGAGCGCAAATAACAGTTAATTGGAGGAAACTCTTACCTCGCAATATCCACACCAACAAACCTATTGCCCGGACCGGAGCGGGACACACCATTACCGATTGACTGAGCATTAATGTCCTTGGATATTTATGATTTGAGATGGAGGGAATAGTAAGAACCGGTAACTTTTTTCTTTCACTAAAAAACATCAAAGGAGGATTATAATAATATTATAAGTTAGGAAAAGAGAGATGTTAATTTTTTCAGGACCAAAATAGTAACAGAGTTAGTTTTGTTGTGGTATGACATAGGAGGTAGAAAGACCGAACTCTTAACGTCTTCTATATTAACCAAACATCTTAACTATTAAGTCAGAAGTCGAGGATAATATCTAAATATTGAGTTAGGTAATGCTTCGGTTTATTTTAGTGACAATTTCGGCCCTTTGAAAACAAGATTTCAATGGAGTACCTTAATTCCTCACTGATGAATTGTTTCTCACATCAAAATGATTATCTCTCATACATATTATGAAGGGAAGGAGGCTAGAAAAGGTAAGATCCGAAGATGAGTTAATTGAGTTTTGAACTTCATAACAATGTCCAGTGACATAATTAACTGTTGGGCTAATTTGCTATAATGTGAAATTACTCGACAGCACCGAAAATAAGCGATGAGGCATAACATTTGACAATTTTGTTGCCATAACAATAGATTTCATATAAAACAAGCAGAAAATAAAAGGAAAAAAGAAAGAAAGAAACAAGGACAGGAAATATGTTCATAGTTGCTTCTATTTAGTTCTTCCAGCCACTTTGGCCATCTACTTGCTAAATTAGCGATCTTATCCATCCAAGACACTTTTTAGATTGGGAAACTTATCAAACCTTTATGAGATTTAGTCAAACTTACACTTTTGTTCTATTGTTTGAAATACTTATATTTACCACCCTTAGAAGCTAATTTTGTCATTCACCGTTATGACAAAAGAGAAGAAAACCTGATTTTGCCCTACTAAACTTGTTCCATAACAACTTTGCCCCCCTCTCCCCCCGCCCCCCCCCCCCCACAACTTCTGCATAAAATGAGCATGGCCCCATCCTTAATTAGACCCGCCATTCCATAACTTTTCTACTATCTTCTCCAATCTATCAGAATAGAGAGCCACCCATCACCATCATCGCCTAACTTGTGTATACTATCTTATCCAATATCAAGAGAAGTTTTGTCATCAAACTCCTCTAAAAAAAACATTATCAAAGAAATATGAAAAAAAAATGTTTCCTTAGATAATTGTATCTTTAATATTTTTTTTTTGAAGATTTAGATAATTGTTAAAATTTTCAAAACCACAATCTAGACAAAGCCATCAATTTTACCTCGGAAAAACAAATGAGAATGCTCTATCAATGATCTCATCAATTGTTCGATTAAGAATAAATGTGAAAAGAGAGAAAATCACAAAAGAGTGTTTTCGAAATACTTATATTGAAAAAGAAAATTCTCTTTAATTGAAGGACATTATTGATCTCTCCACAGTAAAAAGATACCATTGTGAATCAAATGCAAAACATTGTTGAGAGCATCAAACAATAACATAAAAATTTGAAATTTCCTTGACAACACTATTGTAGCAAGTAGTAATCTTCAACTCTTGGAAAGCCTTGAATCGAAATGAAAAACCTCTGAGAAGCTTTGAGAAGGAGGCTAGGAACTGACCTGTGTAGGTAAAACTTGAGACACTTGCAGCACCAAACTTTACTCTTGTAAGTAGAATCCTACATAGATCTTCCATCAGCCAACCCATCCATTTGCTGCCTATCCAAATAGCTTTCAACCCATGAATGTCCTTCCCCTCTGACAAACCCAAAACTCTCGCTGCTATCTTCAAAAGCGATGGACACAAAAACCTATCAATGCCCACTATATATTTTCCTCAATAGTAAATAGAGAGGTGAGTATAATCCTTACTCGCATCGTCGTTCTTTGTGGGTAGCAAGGTTTGAGATTAATTGTGATAAGAGAGTCAAAAGATCAAAAGATTGGTCAATTATAAGTTTAGGTATAAGGAACACATTAGCATTGCTTGGTTTATGGTGATATGGAATTTGGTGAGAAGCACGATAGATTTTCAAATAAATAAACAGGTCCTCACACAAATGGCGATCATTAGAGCGATGAGATGCCATGGCTGAAGCTCAAGTTGATAGAGACAAAACAAAAGAGATGGATTAGCAATTTTAGAAGGAAGAAAGATAATCGTGTTTTCTAACTTAATTTTGGGAAGTTGGAGAACAGTAAATGATTTTTCTAATTCTTAAGTGACATCAAAATTTAAAGTTGATGCTTGTTCTTCAGTAGTTGAATGGGGAAAATGAGTGATGGAGATGGTGGTTGGCAGAAGAAGAGCCACCATGGAAATGGGTTCTATAGAAGTTTAGGGGGACATAAATGTAATTGAGACAAAATCAAAATGATGAGAGATGTTTGTAATGGTGAATCAGGGATTAACTTGTATTGATGCAGACATTGGGGGGACAAAGTTTCAATTGAAGAAGGTTAGGAGGACCAACTTAGATAATTCTTCTTCTTCTTCTTCTTCTTTTTTTTTTTTTTTTGTAATGATGAATCACATAGTTAAAGGTAAGTGTAGGAATTTCAAACAGTGGGGATGAAACTATAGGTTCGACTAAACTTCAAGGGGGTCTTTGGTAAGTTTTTCTTTTAGATTTAATCATAGGTTGGCATCATGAAAAAGTAGCAGTTTCGGTAGACTAGTGAACATGTTAGCACTAAAAAGAAAGATCGGAATAAAAGCTGCGTTTGGTTGAAGTGGCAATTAACCCCAAAAAATAATTGCTTGGACAGGCTGATAAGTATATCTCAAGATGACCCCCACCCAGTTTGTTTTTCCACCTCTAGCTTTGCTCCAAAACCCGCCACTATTCTCATCTCATGCTCCTTTTATTTGAGTTAACACACGAGTTTTTTTAAATACCTTCTTCCCTCAATTTTATTTCTTTTCTCCACATGCTTTCTAATTCTCTATCTCTCTCTCCCTTACATATTACCCTCCCCTCTTGTTATTCTTTTCTTTGCGACAATTCTACTACAATTCATCAAAGACTATAATAATTATAGTCCATTAGATAAACAAATATCTCACAGGCAGGCTCATATACTGATTTGATGACCCACAATCGTCAAAGCCCGTCACGGTTTGTGGCAGCAACATTTCCCTTAAAATAGTTCTCCTAAAATATTCCTCTATATTACCAAATTTTATGACCATGTGGACGTGCTAATATAGATATAATCAGTTCATCAATCAAACTCACATGAACAAAAAAAAGAAAAACAAAGAAAGAAAAACTCATCAAGTACGCTACGTTTTCCATTGGTTTTAAATGATTAATTATGGCCCGGATAATTATTAAATAAAATTAAGGGCATGCAAGAACCACGCATATATTTAGTAAATTAATTCTCAAATCTGTTGGGATTTCAACATTAATAACACCACAACGACATAATATTCTGATTTCGTTATGAAAACAATTGGCCAACTGCAAAATTTTGTTTATTATATGTGTATGATATAATGCTGGGAATGGATCTAAAAATCTTCTGTTTTGTTTTATTTACGATTTTATTTTCCATTTTCGGATCTGCCCTCTGATTGGTCTATTCGGAGGTTAATTTATTATCTGCATTTCGGTGACCTGCCAAATAAGCCAAATAAGGGCAACTCCCCTTGAGGGGTAGGTAATCTTGTCATTGATGACCTATAAACCTAATCCGTCGGCAATAATTGGCCTGTCGGTTAAATAGCACCAATGGTCCCAATCCTTTAATTATAGTTTCAAATCGGTCCCTAACCTTCATTTCATGAGAAATTGGCCCCAGATCCTTATAATTCTTTGTATATTAGTCTCTAATCCTAGACAGACACAAAAACTCAGTTTATAGAGAAAAAAAATTAATATTTTAAATTATCCATTAACTGTAAAAAAATTATGATATATTTTAAATTTATTATAAAATAAATACTGAATAGTTTAAATTTGTTAACTCTCACAAATTATCTATCATTGACCTTTAAATTATAATTTAAACTATTCGATAAAATGTGCCATGATTTTCTAATAGCTATCAAACAATTCATGCTATCAATTTTTCTTCTCTATGAATCGAGTTTCTATGCCTACATAGGATTAGAGACCAATATAAAATTAATTATAAAGTTTTGGAACCAATTTATAGCAAAATAAAGGTTATGGAGTAATTTGGAATGATAATTAAAGTTTGGGACTAATGGTGCTTTTTACCTGCATATCGACTCATTCAATACGAAACATTGTGCCAATAAAAAAAATATATATTAAAAATATGAAACAAAATTTAATTGTATTCTAAATTTAATTATGGAATTCCATTTTGGTCTTAGCGTTTATCATTTCTGAAAGTATACCCAATTACTCACTCGAACTTCTCATTTCTCTGATCGAAAATGGAAAATTTTATTAAAAGCAAAAAGAAGTAAATTCAAGCATTATCCTAGAAGTAAATATGATGTAGTAAACAGTGGTGGATTCATGACTTTTACAAAGGTGGATTCGAATACATATATAATTATTAAATCTTAACATTAAATAATGAAGCTTATAATTTCATATATACTATATTATAATGTAATGATGAAAAAATTAGAATTTTTTTTTTGAAAAATGCTCTAAGTTAACATCTTTTATCTGTTATTAGTCGAATGATCATGTAAGAGATAAAAATATCCTTTAGTTCTTATCCAAACTTAGCTTATTAACTTTATCTTGTGCTAAATTAGTTTCCCGATTTTTCTATTGAATTAGAGAAAAAAAAAAAGGGAAAAAGTTCTAAGTCTAGATAAGAAAATTTGTGAAAGTTAAAGGACCAATATAAAACTTTTTCCATTATTCTAATTATCAGTTGAAAGTAGAAACTGACTCATTTTCTATCTTTCCTAGGGTAAGAGGGGCATATTATTTTGTTCTAATAGATATTATGAAAATTATAGAAGCCTATTAAAAAATTTAAAGGACTCCAAATAGTTAATTATACACCTTTTATTAGCATTTATTTTAGGAAAATGAGGGGTCCATGGACCCCCATAATTTCTACATGCATCCGCTAGTGGTAGTAAACACCTTAAAAACTCAGAGACCCTAACTCAAATGTAAAGCTTATTGAAACAAAACACCCTAAGAAACTAAAAAGACTTTATCTCAAAGCCTAAACACAGAACCTGAGCCCAAAACATAGCCTACTCCCAAAACAATAGTCTATAATCCTACAAGCCTTATCTTGGTAGAAAATAAAAAAACTTGCCAGTTCTCAAAGCTTCTCTTCTATGACCTAATCCATCATTCCAATTTTTTTTATTTCATTTTTTAACGTTAAACCTTTTATCAACAAACCCACCATTTTTTGCTCCTTCATCTTATCTTTTTTCCTATCAAACTTATCCAAAATACCTAATGTGAGCTCCTTACACCCATCTAATGACTCCTAAAAAATTTTGGACATTTTACTTCCAAAATTTTTAGCATAAGAATCCACCATTTTAAAATTCTCCATAACTCGGTTGGGATTAATCACCCTTCCTAATATTAACTCATTCACTAAAAGAAAAAGGCCCACTAGATTGTACCATTTTTTACCCAAAATATTCATGTAGGGGATATCTTTATTTGCTTACCAGATCAAGCACACCTACCTGGCCCACTCCATGAGGCATAGCTGAAACCTTAACTTATATATTCTCCAACAAGCTAATGTTAGAGGAGGAGCCCTTCACGACATAGCCTTAGCCCACTTCCACTATCGATAGAATCTGTCGCCTTATCAGCCCCTTTGTTAACTAGCCTTGCCCTTTCACTGAACCTCTTCGCATCCTCACTGAGACTCCTCGATGATGAACTATCGTTTCTCCATATCCCTTATGCCTTCTTCAACGTTGATGTTTCTCCTTCGCCACACCTCACTAACGCCAGACATTGAACTGCCTCCTCAATTGGTACTTTCTTCAACTTTTTCCTAAGCATATTGCTGATGCTAGATGGGTTTATAGCCGACAACCTCATTGTTAAGCAATATACTTTTGGATGCCACATGGGCCTATGGTTGTACCCATGATCACTTTCACCATCATACCATATCTTATCTACTAAAAATTCTAGCAATCACATAAATCAATGTCACTTTTGAGATTTAGCACCTTACGGGATTATTATGCTTAAACAGTTAGTTCTTTTGGGTTTAGTTAATTCAAGAAATCATTTATTGAAATTTTCTTTGAACAATAAGGACAAATGCCATTTGTCTGAATATTCAACCTTCTTCTTCCCCTTGCATATCAAACACCCTTTATTCTTTTTCCAACCTAAGATAAAACACTCAATCTTTTCCTTTATAAAATCGATTGAACTTCAATAATGATGACCATTTTTAACAATTGTTACCACATTCTTATTTCCCACATTCAACAAGAATGATAAAAAATTTCTTCTTATTCAAAATTTGAATTTCTACATCAAATCTCATTGTGAAAGCCTAAAATCTATGGATATAAGAAAGAGAGCTTCTCACTCTAGACCACCCTTAAAATGAAAACCTTCAAACATATAATTTAATGGCTTTTGTACCCTATTACTTTAAAAAAATACTCATAGCTTTTTACCTATTTACTTCACTGTATGTTTCTTAATATCTAATTGAGTAACTTGAGTTGGTTAGCTTAATGGCTCATCCATCACATAGTCCTCGGCAGCCTTAAGTTTAATCCCTAGTTTGTTTCACAAAAAAAAAAATTGTTACCTTTACGTGTTATATAATTCAGGTCAGTTTAAACATGACGATATCATATGACACATTTTTAAACCTTGAAAAATCCTTATGAAATTAGCATGTAATTACATTTGTGCTGCACACAATTATCACCCTGGTTGTAATTTGATTCTACAGTCCACAAACTCCCCCATTACTCCCTTAGTTCGTCCCTCCCATGCCTTATAAATCATTATGAACATAGTTAGGATGGTTTATGGCTTGTGTGTAAGAACAATCATGTGAATGGAGGACGACTGAAACGGGCCATATAAAGGTTATTGGGAGGTTGAAAAGGTAGGATCTATTCGATGGGTTTGCAGGTGGGTAAGGAATAGAGGTGGATGATGTTGGGGCTGAGGGGTGTATAGGAATGCGATATAAGTGGGCAGCAAAGTAGTGTGGTGTGGAAGTCAAGCGCAATAGCTATGGTTGGTTTTATTAACTGGGGTATGACAATAAATATGGGCATCTTTAGAGGGATTTAGATTTTTTTTAAAGTAGGTCACATGAGACCCACGTGCCTAACCTGACACGACATAGATTAATTACAAATCAACTGCTTTTAAATATTTATGGATTAGTTTTGTCATTAACTTGTGCTATAAATTACATACTCCCCACATCTCAAAAGTTTGTGTGAAACTACAGTTACCCCTTTTAATCAAAAAAGGTATATTTTACCCTACAATTTTGTATCTATATTAACACTATCAGGTGAAAAGAAGACTATTTTACAGTTAGATAGGTGAAAATTGGTAACTTACATTGTTGATTGACTGATAAATTATTATTAAATTACTTAAATTTACTGTATAATGGATATTAGGTAGTTTGAACTATGATTTTAAAAATGAATATCCAACAAACTAAAACACTTAAAAAAGTTTTAGAGTTAAGGTGTAAAGTTTCAAAATAGACTAGGTAAAGTGTAAAGTTTCAAAATATACAATGTAATACCCTATATCTTATATGGGAGAAATGTTGGAAGCTTTATGTGAATATATAGGCTTAAGATCCAAAGCATAATTACTTAGCACTTATCTTTTTCTAGAGGATAGTGAATGTGGTGTGGGCAAGTATTTTGTTGATTGGTTCTAAACTTAGATCATTACAGATGGTATCAGAGCTGACCCGGGACCATGATGATGTGGCATATTGGGTGTGTGTATACATCTTTTACTGAGACTGATCCTAGATTAGAGATGTTACTAGTCCAGGGGATCAAGTGATTCGAGTAATCCCAATAGGGACATTGTGTACATAAGGAAAGGCAGTTTGTAACACCCCATATTTCACATGAGAGAAACATGAGAAGCCTTATATGGATTATAGGCTCAAGATCCAGAGCAAAATTACTTAACGCTTATCCTTGCTCAAAAGGACGCTTATCCTTGCTCAAAGGATATCCCATGTGGTGTGTGCATATGTTTCGTTGACCGATTCTGGATCAGGGTCATTATAGACTAACAATCTATAATTTCACCGAAATCTCTAGTAAGGGTAAAGTGTAAAAGCCAAAATCCATTTTACTCAATCGAACTTTGTGAACTTACTCAAAAAGCACCTTGGATTTTGGTACGGTACAACTTAGTAACTCAAATATTGACCGTGAAGTACTTTGCCCTTTGACCTTATATCTGTTAGTTGACCAACTAGTAAAATTACATATTTAGTCTCCAAGCTTCTTAGTTTATCTTTTTTATACCCTAAACTTTACCACTACTCACTTCCGAGCACCATGGTTGACCCAGCCATTGATTTAGCCGTTGTCGCCCCACCCCACCTTACCCTACGCAATCACTGCTAAGCATTGCAAGCCACCTTCATCCTACGCGAAATTGAGCCCCTTTGTGACCCATTCCACCATGTCTCCTCTTCGACCCATCGCCCCCAACGCCACAGCCCAGCTTTGCAACTCATAACGCCATGTCCCCTTGTCGTCTCATCATGTCCCATCCTCAACCCACTGCCCCTACTGCTCTACATTTTTTTCCTGCCTCACAACAGCCTTCGCCTTCCCTACCATCCTTTACTTCGCTTATCTCCTCATGATGACCTTTAGGTTGCACTTGATTGTCGGGCTGGGCAGCTACGTGTTGATCTTCGGTGAGCAGAGCTAACAGTTAAAGGCGATGATGGAGATGTCCGTCTCTGATTTGTTTTCCTTTTGAAATTTTGTTGTTGATTATAAAAAAATAAAATTAATTTTGTAATTGGTTAATTTTTTAATTGATTATATTACTTGTAGCAATATTTTTTTTAACTTTTTAGTAAATTTTTTCCCAATATTCTTTATAATTTTGAAATTTTTATTAAGTTAGTGTTTAATTATCATTAAGTACTTCAAGTTAAGCATTTTTGTGATTTAGGGACTAAGACTTTAAATTGTTACTATCAAGTTACTGAACTATTAGAAATCTAATAGAGTTGACGTCAAATTGACCAAGTTAATGAGTTAAAGGGTTTAGAGAGCCACATTTTATAGTTGAGGGATTGTGTTTTGCACTGAGCCGAAATTCAATGACTGAAAAACCTAAGTCACTATAGCTGAGTGAGTAAAATAGTTTTTGGCCAAGTGTAAATTACCCCAACGGTAAATTTGATTTATGGACTGCTGTTTATTTATTTATTTATTTGGGCAATTCACTGTTTAAAATATTAGAGGCTGTTGTTGGGTTTGAGGTCAATTTTGTAGGGAGAAAATAAGCTAGGCAGCATAAATGGGATGGCGTGCAAGAATGTTAGGAGATGCAGAGGAAGGAGTAGTATAGTATAGGACAAGAGGAGAGGGAATGGGACACTGAAAGCAACCCCATACCAGTTTAGTCCTGCGCCTCGTCTTTTTGTGCCAGATTTCGCAGCCACTTAGTCCCACATCTATTTCTTGTCACACATGCACCGACGATTCTGGGTACACTGTCACTGCCACAACATCACACCATATTTTCTTTTATTCTATTTTGTTGCGCTCCAAATTTCGTTTTAGTTGCAACGTTTTGTTCTGTTTTTTTTTTTTTTTTCCTTTGAACAAGTAAACATTTTATTCAATTACAAGGCATTGCAAGCCTAACGAAGACACAGTCAACATACTAGCCATCCAATACTAGTGTTAATATATATATATATATATATATATATATATATATATATATATAGTTAACTGGATTCAAGTCTTGTTTACTTTAATAGTCAGAAGTAAATTTAAATTTAATAATACTTGTTAGTTAATTAACAATTTAAATTATCAAAATTAGTTTTCACCTATTTAAATATAAAAAAAAACATTTTACTCCAAATAATTAACGTTGAATATGAAAGTTTGATAAATTATGAGTCAGTGCTTACCCATATAGACCACCTTATAATGTAGCTGCACACATAAAGTTGTGGTGTTTTAAATTGTCCCAAAAAGGATGACTCTAATTCAACAAGCATTGCTTTAAAATCAAAGTTATAGAAGTGCTGTTATTGCCGTTTGAATTTGCACTGGAAACGCTACCATACACCAAAAGAAATGAATGCCAAAAAGGGCAAAAAAGTTAATCAATACCCAGCTTTGAATGTGGAAATCAATGGAATGATGAAAATGGGATACTCGGTTTACTTATCTTTTGTCCAACCCCTTTCCCAAAGGTCCCATTTCCTTATGGATAGCTTCTTTGATTGTGAGAACCATGTTGGGTAGTTTCTACTTCAAGGGAAATATTTCCATCAGCTGAAGTGGCAAAACTGGCGTTCAAAAACTTCTCATACATTCTCTATATTGAGTAGAGTTGATTTATGCTCCATAAGGGTATCTGTGTGTGCTTATTAGGGATGATAATAGATTGCTTATTTCTTAAAATCTAGAGGGCGTCATCGGAACATATATACAATTTGGGTTTAATTACTTGATGGGAGGTGGAAATCGACTCCGAGCTTAGTACCGAGCAGTGTCCTCCAATGTCAACCAAACAATAGCTCTATTGTTTTAGACATAAGAGCATCACATTTTAAATTAATAAAATGGTTCCGTAAATTTTGCTTTAGTAAAATCAATCTTTTACGTTGTGAATACTTCTATTTATGAGGCAGACGTGCTCTGTAATGATGTGTTGGCAACAAACTGCCCCATCTCGTTAAATAAAGATCATAACTACGCTACATCTATTTAGGAATAAAGATCTACTATAAGTATCCCATTTATGAAAAAAAAAAAAATTCCTACTTCATGTGTATGCTCTATAAACTTGGTTGTTAAAACATTCTATAGGTGAAAGTAATATAATTTAATAATCTTATAGATAATATACACAATTTTTTTCTGGAACAAATATAATAGTTTTATTTACAAAAACTAAATAGAAACATCAACACACAAAGACAAAGCTAAACAATCACATAACAAATTCAAAAGTACTAGTTTAAAAGAAATTTTATCCCAAAATAAGTTACACTAATGTATTTTTAAACATTTTTTTTTCTATTTTGATTCAGCCATACAAAATATAGTTAATTACTTTCAACCGTTAGTTATAATTACGTGAATATAAAAATTAATCCAATAGTTGAAAAGTTTTGTATAATTAATTAATACATCTATGTGGCATAATCCTTAATTTTTACAAGAGATATCTCATCCTTCTCATTTTACTTGTAACATTTTCCTCATCCTTCCGTAAATAACTGAAAACCAGAATGAAACTTAATGAGTATTTGTGTCTCATGATGCTATGGAGAGATGAACTTTAGCTCAGCCATCCTAATTAGTTTGGCAAAGAAGGCATCATCAAGTACCTTCGATCACTTTAAGTTACTAATATATAGATTTGTTTTTAATGATTCCTGATTCCATGAACATTAACTTCAATCAACCTGATCGATTAGGTCCAGACGCGACCCAACTTGAAATTGTTACTGCCAGCTCAAACTAATTTTGATCCATAATCATGATGGCTGGCCTTTATCTTTTGTTCCACCAATTACTAATCTCAGTTGCTTCATTCGAACTAAATTAATCTACATTTGACACCTCGCCATTTCCAATTTCCACTGACACCAGTGCGTATATAATAATGGGGTAATTTGCAGTTATCCGAAACTTAATTTGATATTACATTTGCATACTTAAGGTTCCAAAATCCACAGTTTTCTCCCTATTTCTTTACACTTTTGGACCATAATTTATAAAATCCTAACTTAAGTATCCATTGATTATCTATCAGTAATTTTAATCTATTCAATATTTTTTATAGTCAGTAATGGACATTTTAAATTATTAGTTTTTCTTATCTATGAATGCAAAAAATTATTTTAAAATGTCAATTGATTGTAAAAAAAAAATACAATAAAACTTGACACTACTAGAACATAATCACTAGATAATTTAAATCAGAATATTAGAAATTGCTATAGACAATGTAAAAAAAGCAGTAAGAAAAAGTACAAATCTCCAAACCTAAGAAATTTAACTATAGTATCAACACATGGTAACTTGAAAAATACCCTATAAAAATTTCACTCTTATTATGTGTTGTGGCAACGTCGGGTTTTCTGGAGTCGCCACCAATCAGTTTACCTAGGTCGATTGGATACCTTAAAATTGGTCTGCGAGAGTTCGGGGATCGGGAGTACGGTTACGCTAAAACAACTTTGTTATAGCGCCCAAAATTGGCACCTTAATTGATTTTAATTTTGTTTTGCTTTGCTTTTAAATAATTTTTAGTTAATTTTTAAAAATAGAAATTTTAACTGAATTATGTCAAAATGTAGATTTTTAAATTAATGTGGGTTTTTAAAAAAAATCTTTGGTAATTAATTTGTATGAAATTTGATATTTCCGAACCATGGACTCTGCCGAGTCACCCGGACACGGAAGTTTTAATTCCGAACCATGGACTCTGCCGAGTCACCCAGACACGGAATTTGATGAAATTTTAAATAATTTAATCCATATCGTAAATATAGATTTTTATCTTTGAACTTAATTTTATTCATTTTTATTAAAAAAAATTTGATAAAAAATTCATTTTTTCATTATTTAATTAATTATTAAATTTTGTCATATATTCTTATAGAGTTTTAAGTTTTTTTATGATCTTAATATTAATTTCTTTTCTTTTGTTTTTCTTTTCATTCTTTTAAAAAAAAAGTCTAATCTATAGATCTAAAAAAATATATACTTTAAAATAATTTTTGTGAAATCATTTAGTTATGGTTTTTTTTATATTTATTTAAAGGAAATAAAAGGTTAAATTTTGTTATTTAAAGGGATTAAAAAGATAAGTTTAATTCTTTTGTTATTTAAAAGAAATACTAAAAATATGTATTCCAAATAATGATAAAGGGTGGGGGCTTTTGTTGTAATAGAAATAATAAAAAGATAAAATAAAGAAATAAGATGAGCGTCGTAATCAACTAAAAATGGCACATAAATAAAGTAAAAGTTAATTGTCCACATAAAGAAAAATAAAATTGCATGAAAATAAATAAATAAATAAAGTGGGGGTGTTTAGACGTCCACGTAAAATAAAGATAAGGGTGCATAACGTAAATGATTGCAGAAAAATTAAATAAAGAGAAGTGGGGGTTTTAACCGTCCACGTAAAAAAAATAAAAGTGCGATAAAGTAAATGATTGCAGGAGTTAAATAAATAAAGAAAAGTGGGGCTTTTTGGCCATCCACTTAAAAAAATAGGAGGTATAACCTTCCATGAAAAATAATAATAATAATAATAATAATAATAAAAATAATGATAAAAGTTAGTTGTTAGTAAAGTTAGTAAAGTTAGTAAAGTTAATTGTTAGTAAAGTTAGTAAAGTTAGTTGTTAGTAAAGTTAGTTGTTAGTTCTGCAAAAATTAAAAGGTTAGTGACTAAAAGGAACAATAATAATAATAATAATAATAAAAGTTAGTAATAATAACAAATAAATATAAACAAAAAGTTATTAAAGTTTTCTGCAAAAGATAAAAAAAACAAAGTTAGTGACTCAAATGAAAGAAATTGGAAAGATGAATGATTATGTGGGAGTTTTACCTTTTGAAATTAAAACTTGAATTCTGAGAATAGAAAAACAGGGACGCGCGCGCGCACGAGGCGGAAAGGGGGCGGAGCTGGGCGACGGCACGCCAGGCGAGGGGCGGCGAGGCAACGGCGGGCCAGGAGTGGGGCGGCGAGGCGACGGCGGGCCAGGCGAGGGACGGCGGGGTGACGGCGGGCCAGGCGAGGGGCGGCGGCCGGCGAACTAGGAGAGAGAGACGCGGCGGAGGGAGAGACGGGACACGACGGGAAGGGAAGCAGACGGCGGCGGGACGGCGTGGGAGCTACCGGCGGCGGCGGGATGATGACAGCGGGCGTGGCTGGGCCGGACGACGGCGGCAGAGGAGAGAAAAACGGTGAACGGAGAGAGAGAGAGAAAACGGAAATATTGGGGACGGTGCTTAAAACGTGAAAACAGAAACGTTTTGGTCTTCTAGGAAGAGGGAAGAGAGGCTATGGACTAAGGCTGTAATTTTCACGTTTTTTTGAAACGGAGCTATAAGGTTTTCTTTGTATTTTTTTTGTCTTTTCTTTTCTGTGTTAACACACAGATTTGGACCCCTATTTATAGGGGAAGAGGTGCTGGACTGTTCATAATTAAAAATTAATTAAATTCAAACTTATCTTTTAATTTGGTAAAATGACAGTTTCAATCCTTTATGTCTCTCAGACTCTGGATAAGTTCCTGAAGCTTCTGATTTTGACAATTTTATCATTTTCTGTTAATTGGGGCCAGAACGGTTATGCTGGCCCCAAATTGATGTGACAAACTACCAAATGCTCCTGGAACTTTCAGATTTTATCAATTTTTCCTGAAACTTCTCAATTTTGTCATTTTTACCTCAAACTTTTTAATTTTGTCATTTTTATGGAGTTTTCTTTTTTTCTTTCAAACATACACATATACACACATATATCATTTTAAATCAAATCTTCACAAAACAAAACAAAAAAATGTATTTTAAACTAATTAACTTAATTAAAATTTTTCAGTAATAATAATAATAATAAAATATATATATATTTTTTTAATTAATTTAATTTAATTTTTTTAGTTTAAATTTTTTAATGGTCGAACAAAATTGGGTGTCAACAGCTGCCTCCCTTTGCATGCTTCATGAGACATGATGCAAGCAAAGTCGTTACCAAATTTCGTCAGACTTAGCTAGGCATTGAAAACTTTCTCGCCGCCTAAATCCTGAGGTTAAGAAACTTTTCTTAAAACCTCTGCGATAGGAACTCTCCCATCGTTAAATAAAAATTGATTGATTGATCGAGGTTAAGGGCCCTACCTTAGAACCTCTACGATAGGAACCTTCCTACCGTCGAAAAGAAATTGCTTTGGTTGGTTTTAAGGTTTAAGGAAAGGTCCTTAGAACCTCTACGATAGGAAAGCTCCTATCGTTGTAAGATGGACTGATTGATTGATTGATTGATTGTTTGAGGTCAAGGAAAGGTCCTTAGAACCTCTACGATAGGAAAGCTCCTATCGTTGTAAGATGGACTGGTTGATTGATTGTTTGAGGTTAAGGAAAGGTCCTTAGAACCTCTACGATAGGAAAACTCCTATTGTTGTAAGATGGACTGGTTGATTGATTGTTTGAGGTTAAGGAAAGGTCCTTAGAACCTCTACGATAGGAAAGCTCCTATCGTTGTAAGATGGACTGATTGATTGATTGTTTGAGGTTTAAGAAAAGGTCCTTAGAACCTCTACGATAGGAAAGCTCCTATTGTTGTAAGATGGACTGATTGATTGATTGTTTGAGGTTAAGGAACTCTCCTTAGAACCTCGACGATAGGAACTCTCCTATCGTTGCAAGTTTGAGGTTAAGGAAAGGTCCTTAGAACCTCTACGATAGGAAAGCTCCTATCGTTGTAAGATGGATTGATTGATTGATTGTTTGAGGTTAAGGAACTCTCCTTAGAACCTCGACGATAGGAACTCTCCTATCGTTGCAAGTTTGAGGTTAAGGGCCCTACCTTAGAACCTCTACGATAAGAACTCTCTTATCGTTTAAAGAAAAATTGATGATTGATTGTTTGATGTTTAAGGAACTCTCCTTAGAACCTCAACGATAGGAACTCTCCTATCGTTGCAAGTTTGAGGTTAAGGGCCCTACCTTAGAACCTCTACGATAAGAACTCTCTTATCGTTTAAGAAAAATTGATGATTGATTGTTTGAGGTTTAAGGAACTCTCCTTAGAACCTCGACGATAGGAACTCTTCTATCGTTGAAAGTTTGAGGTTAAGGGCCCTACCTTAGATCCTCTGCGATAAGAACTCTCTTATCGTTTAAAGAAAAATTGATGATTGATTGTTTGAGGTTTAAGGAACTCTCCTTATAACCTCGACGATAGGAACTCTCCTATCGTTGCAAGTTTGAGGTTAAGGGCCCTACCTTAGAACCTCTGTGATAAGAACTCTCTTATCGTTTAAGAAAAATTGATGATTACGAGGCAAAGGTTCCGTCCTTAGAACCTCGTTGAAATTGAAATTGATTAATTGATTGGTTACGAGGCAAAGGTTCCGTCCTTAGAACCTCGTTGAAATTGATTAATTGATTGATTACGAGGCAAAGGTTCCGTCCTTAGAACCTCGTTGAAATTGAAATTGATTGATTACAAGGCAAAGGTTCCATCCTTAGAACCTCGTTGAAATTGAAATTGATTGTGGAGAAAAACTCATTCCTCCTTTTTAAGTACCTCAGACAATCGAAGTTGAAATGTTCTATTCGGAAGTGTGAATTTTCATAATAGGTGAGTGCAGAAATTTAGACTTCGATAAAATGAGTGAATTTTGATGATGACAATAACACTGACAAATTATGTAAAGGGAACGGATGTTTGGAATCAATATTCAAGGTTCATCTAATATTTTCTTCAGTAAATATAGATTCCCTTGTGAGATATGTCATCCAAATAAGGTTAAAGCTTAACTACCCCAAAATGTTATGCCTAGTAGACCTAATAGGATGCGTCTCAAGAGTAATAAAAATTACTCTTTACTCAGCCATTCCAACCTAAAGGCATTGTCCCATGGTTTTAATATCAGCATGGACGAAACTATCTTATCAGATAACGAAATTCCCTGAAAAGAAAAACTGAAATAAGAAAGAAAATGCTGATAATAAAACTAAAGAACAAGAAAAACGGATCGGATCGCTTCTTCTTCCACAATACTTCAACAGGGTGAGTAGAGGACAATTATGGGAGTGAACTGGTCGGGAAAGACTGTCGTGTCCAGTCTATCTGAATCATTGCTGGATCTGGTTCAGGAACAAAAGCTTGTATTTTATCTAGCAATTCTTCAGCAGTTGTTGCGGATATTATGATTCGTCGTGCCACTCTTGATATGAAATTCTTCTGCATAGCATAATCCACAAAAGCTATCAGACCTGTAAAGAAATTGTTAACATTCAACAGCCCAATGAGTTTCTTATGCAAATTAAGTTGGGCCATGGAAGCAATTTGAAAGACTTCTCCCAATGTGCTAAAACCACTTGGTAGAGCGATAAAAGCATCAACATTTAAAAGCATTTGTAACACACGCTCTTGCAAATTTTTAACCACTAATTCTTCTCCAATCGTGCCTCCAGAAACAAATTTCAAAGGTCCAGGGATGATGCCCAAAACTTGACTTCCTCCTAAAGATGCTGCTGATGCTACACCTCCCATTAATCCAACACTACCTCCTCCATAAACTAAATGTATTTTTCGCTCAGCTAATACTCTACCCAAATGGTTGGCTGCCTTTAAATACTCTTCATCTTTTCCTGGAAAAGCCCCAGAAAATACACAAATACTTCGGGATTTACGAGTTGGGGTTTTCTCCATTCCTATCCTTATCCTTGTGAGAAAAGAGGATATATTTATAGAGATGAAGAGATAAGGCAATAATTTTATTTTTCAAGAATGGATACATTATTGCCAATTATTCACAGTAGTCACGGGTATGACTCTGGTCAGGTATGAGTACACTATCGTTAACAGAAGAGGAAAATTTTCAAAATAGCTGCTAGCATGTACAGTAGTGACTACTGTAGCTTACGTCAGGAGTAGGTACGTGATTGTTGGAGGAGAAGGAAAATTTCAAAAGTGGCAGCTATATACAGTAGTCATAACTGTATCTCATGTCAGGAGTGGGTACATTATTGGGAGGATAATTTCAAAAGCGACAGCTAGTATGTACAGTAATCGTGACTTTGGTCCACATCTTCCACTGATTTTGCATCCAGTAACGGCTTCAATGCCTTCTATGAATCGGCGATTTGCATCCCATCCAGTTTTCTCACGAACTGGCAAACTGGGTCGTTTAAAGTCAGATTCCCAAGACTATAATGATCTCGTTCTTTTTGGAGAATTATCCATAATCCAACAATCTCAAATTGCACTATTCCGCAAGAATGCACTTCAAGAACCTCTCGGATATCTTCCAGAGATTCCTTACGCAAGCCATTCTTAATGAATCTTATTCTATCATTACGATTTCTGGTGATCACTCCTAGAGAACGACATTTATTGCCACAAATCCACCATCCACAATTATGACAAACGCCTAGCCTCTTTGCTCTTCTTTTTTTGGCATAAGCGCTTTTACCAAAGCTGGGCATACGGGGAAAGAACGCTTCTGGAACTTCACCAGCTGAACGAACCTTAGCTTCGATTAGCCACCGCACATTATCAGGAATGCCTTTGTGCATAAATACTCTGAATCGTTCACATCTAGCTTGATAAATCTTTTTAAGAACATTTATTGGGAAGGAAGGAAAATACTTTCGTAGGGCGGAAAGAGAAGACTCCATTGATGAAGGAGGTATTTAAGAGAAGAAAGAAATTAGTGATTGTAGGAAATGGAAATAACTAACACATATTTATAGAGATGAAAGGGATAATGCGTTAATTATACTTGCAGAAGCAAGTTCATTATTGTCAAAAGAAAAGACAAATGATAGCTTATATGTACAGCAATCATGACTGTGGCTCTCATCTTCCACTGATTTATGTCCAGTAACGGCATTAACGGCTTCTATGAGTCGAGGATTTGCTTTCCATCCAGTTTTCTTACAAGCTGGCAAACAGGGTCGTTTACAGTCAGATTCCCAAGACTGTAACGGTCTCGTTCTTTATGGTAAGTCCTCCACAATTTGACAATTTGACCTTGCACTTTTCCACAAGAATGCGTTTCAAGAGTCTCTCAGATATCTTCCAGAGATTCCTTACGCAGGCCATTCTTAATGAATTTTCTTTTATCTTCACGATTTGTGGAGATGTATTCTAAAGAGCGACATTTAGTATTACAATTCCATCGCCCACATTTATAACACACGCCTAGTCTCTTTGCTCTTCACCTTTTGGCATAACGGCTTTTACCTAAACCGGGCATGCGGGACACAAATGCCTCTGGGATTTCACCTGCCAGACGAACCTTGGCTTCGATTAACCACCGCACATCTTCAGGGATTCCTTTGTGCATCAGAACTCTTAATCGTTCACAGCGAACTTGGTAGATCTTTTTGAGAATGTTCATTGGGAGAGAAGGAAAATATTTTCGTAAGACAGAAAGAGTAGGATCCATTTTCTAGAGGGAAGTAAAAGAAAGAAGAGAGGAAAGAATCAGTTATTATGGGCAACTGAGAGAACCGACTTAAGAGTCACGGAGTACCGTATTCGCCACTTAACCGGAAAAGTAGATCCTACTTCATTTTGATGTGATAGATATTTTTTATCTTGGATATTCCATCGAGCTGACGTCGATCCAGTCCTTGATTATTGAATCCATTGTCCGCTTTTGACAAATTTTCAACGACAATATTTCTTGATGTCTGCCTTATCTTTGACCACAGCTATCTCTTATCTTGGATGCTGCTAAGCTGGCATCAACCCTGTTCTTCCAGGTGTAGCCTCGATTATTAAATCAATTGCCAGGCTTTTGACAATATTGTCTACTTTATGTTAACACCCAATTTCGTCCGACCATTAAAAAAAAACTAAACTAAAAAAAAATTAATTAAAAAAAAAATAATAATAAAAAATAATATATTTTATTATTATTATTATTACTGAAAAATTTTAATTAAGTTAATTAGTTTAAAATACATTTTTTTGTTTTGTTTTGTGAAGATTTGATTTAAAATGATATATGTGTGTATATGTGTATGTTTGAAAGAAAAAAAGAAAACTCCATAAAAATGACAAAATTAAAAAGTTTGAGGTAAAAATGACAAAATTGAGAAGTTTCGGGAAAAATTGACAAAATCTGAAAGTTCCAGGAGCATTTGGTAGTTTGTCACATCAATTTGGGGCCAGCATAACCGTTCTGGCCCCAATTAACAGAAAACGACAAAATTGTCAAAATCAGAAGCTTCAGGAACTTATCCAGAGCCTGAGAGACGTAAAGGACTGAAACTGTCATTTTACCAAATTAAAAGATAAGTTTGAATTTAATTAATTTTTAATTTTGAACAGTCCAGCACCCATTCCCCTATAAATAAGGGTCCAAATCTGTGTGTTAACACAGAGAGAAAGAGAAAAAAAAAATAGAAAGAAAGCTTAGAGCTCCGTATTAAAAAAAGGAGAAAAACTACAGCTTTAGTCCCTAGCCTCTCCTCCCTCTTCCCAGAAAGTCCCAAATTTTTTTTCCTTACGTTTTGACCATCTTCTTCGTTTGTTTTTTTTTCTTTTCTTCCGTTTCACTTCTCTCTCTCTTTCCTGCACGCTGCCCGTCCGCCATCGCCCCCACGCCTCCCCTGCCGTCGTCCCCTTTTCGGCACGCTGCCGCCGTTAGTCCGCCGTCGCCCAGCTGCCGTCTGCCCCCCCTCGCGCGCTACGCGTCACGCTCTGTTTCCTTCTCCAGAATTCAAATTTTAAGTTTTAAGGGTAAAACCCCTACTTAATCCTTCATCTTTTCATTTACTTTCACTTGAGTCGCTAATCTTCTTTTTTCATCCTTTGCAGAAAAAAAAACTAATTACTAACTCTTTTATCTTTACTTGTTTATTTATTATTGCTGTTATTATTACTAACCTTTTTCTTATTGTTGTTATTAATTAAACTAACCTCACTAACTCTTATTATTATTACTATCATTAACTCACTAACTTACTAACTATTTATTGTTATTATTATTATTATTATTAATTGCTAACATAACTAACTTTTATTGTTATTGTTATTATTATTTAACAACTAACATAACTTAACCTTTATTGTTATTATTATTATTAATATAACTTAACCTTTATTGTTATTATTATTATTATTTAACAACCTTTATTATTATTGTTATTATCATTTAACAACTAACATAATCTAACCTTTTTATTATTATTATTATTACTAACTTACTAACTCTATTAACTCTTATTATTATTATTAATTACTAATTTTATTATTACTATTATTATTATTATTATTATAATTAATGGATGGTTATATCTCTTATTTATTATTTATTTAAGTGGATGGCCAAAAAAGCCCCACTTTATTTATTATCTTTTAATATTCATTTATTTGCTTAATGTGTTTTTCTTCCTTTTATTTACATATGTTATTTATACATCTTTTACTTTTTAAATGGTTGTCCAAACTAAAACAAAAGAAAACATCCACTTTATTCCTTTAATTTTCCTTTGTTTATGCAAACAATTTTATTTTTTTGGTTAAACTTATTTCACTTAATTTACCTTTAGCCATAAAATAAAAAATAAAATAAAAAAAATAATAATAATAACAAAGCAATAAGAAGAAATTTTTTTTATGTGAATAATTAACTTTATTTTAGGACTAATCAAGAATCCATTTTTATTACCAAGCCCCAATCCTTTGTTTTCTTTCATATTTTTAAACATTAATTGGAATATTAAAACGTATCCTTTTTATTTCCTCAAAAAATAAAAAAATAAAAAAATAAAAAAATAAAAAATAATAACAAAAATTCAACCTTTTGTTTTTCCTTTTTATAAAAAAATCATAACCAAACAATTCCACAAAAATCAATTATTTTTAAGTATATTTTTAGACCCAAAGATTAGATAATTATTTTAAAAATCTTTCAAAAAGAAAGAATGGAAAATAAAATTTTAGACAACATTTTTTCCAAAATTCCATAAAAATTTATGACAAAAAATAATAATTAATTAAATAATGAATAGTAAATTAAAGATTTTTAATAAATTTTTATTATCAAATTTTAAATGAATAAAATTAAGATAGAAATCCATATTATGATAATCCTCCGGGATTCATGATATGGAAATTAAAGTATTTAATTAAAATTTCGTCAAATTCCGTGTCCGGGTGACTCGGCAGAGTCCATGGTTCGGAATTAAAACTTCCGTGTCCGGGTGACTTAGCAGAGTCCATGGTTCGGAAATATCAAATTTTTATACAAATTAATTACTAAAGATTTTTAAACCGGTATTAATTTAAAAATCCACATCCGATTAATTCAGTTAAAATTTCTAGTTTGAAAATTAACTGAATATTTTTTTAAGCAAAGCAAAACAAAATTGAAATCAACTAAGGTACCAATTTTTGGGCGTTTTAACAAAGTTGTTTTAACGTAACCGTACTCCCGAATCCCCGAACTCTCACAGACCAATTTTAAGGTGACCAATCGACCTAGGTGAAACAGATTGGTGGCGACTCCAGAAAACCCGACGTTGCCACAGCTTGGCGACTCCACTGGGGAGTCGACGTTAGTGAGTCGAGCCTACAAGTTGATTTGTTTTTATTTGCTTTGCTTATATTTATGTGGATTTATATGTTATATTTACTTAAGTAAACATGCATTATGCATTCACAATATGAAGCTCTATACCCGAGCTTCTTCAAAGCGAACATGTTCTTTCTAAGCGGAATTGGTGTTGTTGTCCTTGAGAGGCCATGGTCTCCAAGCCTTCACCGGTTTCAAAGTAGCAAAGTAGTGTATTGCCTTCTGAGACGGTTAGTCTCTGCATGGGCCCACGAAAAGCTACGACTCGAATTAATCCATTCCTTACATAAACCCTAGAGGGTAAGGAATCGGGCTGTCACTATAATTTAATGACGGGATTCGGGAACTATCCCTTGCCTTTTTGATAAGCCACCTTATGCATATAGAACTCCCCACTTAACCATAGAACTGACCATAGAATTTCTACCATTTTACCAACGCCATAAGCATATCCTTGTTATGCTGTGTTGTTACTCTACACTTTTCTTTGTATGGTTTTAACTTGTTTATCCATAATACTTCATGAGTTGTTAATTACTATTTAACTTGTTAATAACCTTATTTTTCTTTTGTTATACTTCCGTTCTGTGCAATTATTCTTCATGCATCAAAACCACGCATCAAATTATGCTAACTTTTTGGTCTTTATAATGACAACTAAAAGTTTTGAAGTTCTACGATAATGGATAAGCAAACTCACTCATCGCATGCATGCATTACATTAATCACGTGCATATAAAGTCTGATAAAAACATAATCTCACTTTATATTGCATGCATCCATTACATCAATCACGTGCATACAAAGTCTGATAAAAACATAATCTCACATTGCATGCATGCATTCATTGCATCAATCACATACATGTAGAGTCTAATAAAATAAATATTCCTTTAAAAAGGTAAAATTGGACCTTAACACCGATATTCAACTCGACTTCAAACAAGATTAATGGCAGAACAAGCCGAAGGACGTCTTATGGAGATGAAGTCCAAGATTGAAAGTATGTCAGAACAGATGAGACAATTGATGGAATTAATCAAAGGGAAAGCAACTCAAGTCCCCATCAAAGAAGTACAATATCCCACTTATCCCCCGGGATTCACCCCGCAACGAGTCTCAGTCCAAGAAAACCTGTTTCAAGAATCAGGACCGTCTGCTAGTGTTCACCTGAAACAAGACACTGTACATGAAGAGAATAATATATTACCAAAAGAAGAAGCAGAATCTCAAAAGCTCGAAACAATAGAGAAGAGACTGCGAGCCATTGAAGGAGGCACTATATTCGGATCTCTCTCAGTGGATGACCTATGCTTGGTACCAGATGTCATAATTCCTTCAGACTTTAAGGTGCCATATTTCGTGAAATACGATGGAACGAGTGATCCCATCACTCACATCACATTGTTTCTAAGAAGACTACAACCACTCACAAAAGATGAAAAGGTGTGGATTGCACTTTTTCAGGAAAGCCTCACAAAATCAGCATTACAGTGGTATCTAAGTCAAGGTCCAAGAAACATCAAAACTTGGAATGACCTTGCTCAGGCCTTCATCGGCAATTATAAACATGTTATGGACTTGGCTCCGGATCGTCAAATTCTCCAAAACATGGAGAAGAAAAAGCAAGAAACTTTCAAGGAATATGCCCAACGGTGGAGGGATTCAGCTGCACAAGTTCAGCCACCTATGACAGAAAGAGAAATGGTCACTTTATTTGTTCAGACGTTGAAGTACCCATATTATGACAAACTCATTGGCAATTCGGCAACCAATTTCACTGACGTAGTCATGTCTGGAGAAAGGATCGAGCATGGGATTAGGATTGGGAAGATTACTGAGTCCTTTAGTGATCCAATGAAAAGAGGAGGACCATCCAGAAGAAAAGATGAAGAAATACAACAAATAGGACGAGGAAGAGGGATTCCCCTCGTAGGTACTGTTGCTACCGGGCCTCGCCGATCCTACTCTACCAATAGACCCAATGATTATTCTACCAATAAGCCCAACAATTATCCTCTCAACAGGCCTAATCAGTTACGGCCACCTGTTCCGACTTCTCCACAAAGGCCGAGAAAAGTTTTTGCGCCAATTCTTATGACTTACACTGAGTTATATCCAAAACTCATTGAAAGTCAACTTATCCATCCAATTCCTACAAATCCATTTAAACCCCCATATCCAAGGTGGTATGACCCCAACATAACTTGCCCATATCATGATGGTGCCGTGGGCCACGGACTGGAAAATTGCATAGCATTGAAGCGTATAGTCCAACAATTAATCGAGTCCAAGTGGTTGGACTTTTCCGATGAACCAAACGTCACTCACAATCCATTGCCGCCTCATCAAGCAAAACCAGTCAATATGATAGAAAGAGCACTGGCCGATGAAGAAGTCAGTCAATGATATCATAACCCCTCTCAAGCATGTATATTCATGCCTTGTAAAAGAAGGGATTATCATGGGAAAGTCTTCTTTTGGAAACGAAGAAGTCGAAGATGAGGAGTAGTGCAACTTTCATGACAGTAAGAATCATTCTATCTAAGAATGTTCAGAATTCCGTGAAAGTCTACAAAGACTCATAGACTCATCCCAACTCATCATTTTTATATCAGATAAAGATGATGATGTAAATGTGATCATTAAAGAACGGGAAGTCAATGCTACGCTAAGACCACTAGTCATACCAATTTTGAAATCTGCTCTTAAACCTTTAAGAATTTAAATCCCGAGGCCATTCTCATACAAATCAGACAAAACTGTTTCATGGAGCCATGATTACACTTCTAACATCACATCAACTCCGTTAGAAGTTGGGAGTATAACTAGAAGTGGTCGGTGTTATTCTCCGGAGCAAATGAACAAGCTCCAACAAGATAAGAACGTTACAGTCCCAACAAGTAGACCTCTTGATACAAATACATCCAAAGAGCAAGAGATGCCTCGAGCAGTAACAGATGAGCAAGCTACTGAGTTTCTCAAACTCATAAAGCAAAGTGAATACAGCATCGTTGAGCAGTTGAACCGCCTGCCAACAAAGATCTCCATACTTTCACTACTCATAAGCTCTGATGCTCATCGAGAAACCCTCCTCAAAGTCTTGAATAAGGCCTATGTTGAGCCAGTTATTTCAGTGAATAATTTTGACCACCTCGTCAACAACATCACTGCACAGAATCTCATCACATTCACTGACGATGAGATACCAGCAGAAGGAAGGGGTCATTCTAAGGCTCTACATATTTCGGTTAAGTACAAGGATCGAATTATGACCAGGGTTCGTATTGATAATGGGTCAGCTCTAAACAAAATGCCACTTGAAACCTTACACAAGTTTGGTATAGACTCATCATACCTCAACAATAGTCATATCATTGTTCGAGCATTTGACGGGACGGATAGAAATATTGCGGGAGAAATAGAGCTACCAATAGGGATCGGCCCTTGTGTCTTCCACATCACATTCCAAGTTATGGATATTAATCCTTCTTATACTTGTCTGTTGGCCAGACCATCGATTCATATGGCCGGAGCAATTCCCTCCTCATTACACCAAAAAAAAAAAAGAAATTCATTTTTTAAGGAAAGAAGGCATTCTGCTATCACCTATATCAACGGTAGCAAAGACCAATTGACCTTCTCTTTTAAGTTGGTGTGACCCAAATGCCAAATATAACTAAAAATTGTGTGGCACTGAAACTCAAGGTCCAACAGTTGGCCGAGTTCAAGTTGCTAGGCCTGATGTGATTGGTAATTGAAAGTGAAGATTTTGAGCTGGAATTACATTGATTTTGGAAGGGCTCCAAGTCAGATCTGACCTAACAGTTCGCACACACTTTTGAATGATAGGAAATCCTTTGAATAAACTTGTATCTTTGATAGCTTGCCAAAGTAATTTAATAGTAAAAATCTCCTAGATTTAGTCCAGAATCTAGGGTGTAGTCTTTGTTAAATGGACACCTGGTATTCTTTTTCTGGTACAACAAAAAGATGTAATGTGTGCATTCTACCACTCTTTACCAAAAATTCCATTTTTACATCTATCTCTCACTCTTACACTACCCATTATTGCCATCACATTTTACTTTGTAAAAGATACTACTCGTGGGTAAAAATGAAAGTTAAGGGAGATTTGATAGTAGTGACCTTGAAAGTGCTGCCAAATCTAGTAAGAAGGATTTCAAATGTTGCACCTCAACTCTAAACAAAAGAATTCACAGTGGTTATCAACATTCTTGCAAGAAGTCTCGGGTTAGCTTCCAAAGAAGGTAGCTCTCATATTAAATGACTTCAGTGGCCCCCCAATTCTCACAAATGCTCAACAAAAAAAAAAAAGGGTTCTCGGTTCTCCGCAACACAAACTCCAAAAAGGAAAGAAGTTTTTCCCTTCCATCAAAAGCCATTAAAGAGAAAATTCAAAACAAAAAAAAGACTTAGAGCAAGCACAAGCAAGAAAAGCCACTTGTGTCATCTCACTTCAAGAGGGCTATGATCTCGGTTCTCCGCAATACAAACTCCAAAAAGGAAAGAAGTTTTTCCCTTCCATCAAAAGCCATTAAAGGGAAAATTCAAAACCAAAAAAAAGACTGAGAGGAAGCACAAGCAAGAAAAGCCACTTGAGTCATCTCACTTCAAGAGAGTTATCAAGTATGTCATCACCATAGCTCACACAAAAAAAAAATAAAAAAAAAACAAAAAAAAAAGAAAAAAGAAAAGAAACGAAGCTCAAGTTAGAGCCAAAGAAAGAAAAAGAAAAAAAGTGAGCTATGGATTCTAGACTGAAAACCTGCAAAGGCGGTTTAGAAGACAAAAGCAACCCTCAAGATAAGCATGCATAAAGATCACACTAGTTGGGGGGCAACAGATGAGATCTAACTTTCTGGAAAGAGTAGCAAGTTGAGGTCATCACTATTGAGTTTTTCACCATAATCAAATTTGTTCACAAGTAGTATTAAAAGACCCTTCTTTCACACCACTCAAACTTAACTTTACTCAGACCTAATATTTACCTCTTAATATCATTCTCATTCAGCTAAAAGACTGCAACAAAACAAAAAAAAAACATTCAAACTTAATTTTCCTGACGCCTAACAGTTACCTTTCGATATCATCATCATTCAGCTAAAAGGCTATCCTTGTGAATCATGTTTGTACCTTATTGCCTTGCACAGTTTATGTCTTCGAGTTGGAAAGGGAAGAATGACAGGATATTTTAATTAAAAACAAAGACCGTAAATTACTTTGTCAAGCTTTGCAAATTGATGAAAGTTTTTCTTTAAGGCAAAACCATTATTCATTAATGTGTGTAGACTTAAAAGTGAGGAGATAGCTTGAGTCTTTCTTTAATAAGATGTGGTTCTTGTAAGAGAAATTTACGATTAAGTGCCATCATAAAGGTCTAGAAATGCTCGACCTTCTGTTAAATCAAAGGCGAGATGATACCTTTTATCCACATAAATACCATATTCAGGGGAGTAAAGTAGTCTCTACGAAGCGTAAGAAGAGTACTGCCAACAAAGAAGTTCAATAGACAAGGGGGCAACTCTTATGGATCAAAACATGAGTTCAAGGAAGAGCAATCATTCAGATTATAACATGGGCATAAGTAAGTGTCGGCACGGTCACAAGAAAATGGGCAAAGCAGACATTGAAAGTAAAGCCTTTGATGGTATCAAATCCATGACAATGGATGAGTACCCGAAAGAGATATAAATTATGAGGCGGGCCAACTTTAAAGAAATTGAGGCCAAAATTCAAGAACAAGTCAAAGAAAGGGGATTTTGAAAAGAGTTGGGCTTTTGAGGCAGCGAACAAAAGGTGGAAAGCATAAAGAGATTCAATGATAGTCCAAGAAGGCCATCACAAAGAGGATCCAGTAAAACAAAGACATAAAGAACTAGATCCATACAAAAAAAAACCATTAGTTACACATGCTCTGCATTCATGCATTTCATATCATGCATACATAGCCTTTACATAACAAGGACCAAACGGGAATCACATTCACAGCACAGTTACAGCAGTATAAGCTGAGATCTCAATGTCATCAGCTCTTACCAATCTATCACTGGATACACAGCTAATATGCGGGACCAACCCGCATCAGGAATTCAAGGATAAAGTAGACAATATTGTCAAAAGCTTGGCTACCGATTCAATAATCGAGGCTACACCTGGAAGGATAGGATTGAAGTATCCAAGATAAGAGATAGCTATAGCCAAGGATAAGGCAGATATAAAAAAAAATATAAAGTAGACAATATTGTCAAAAGCCTGGCAATTGATTCAATAATCGAGGCTACACCTGGAAGGACAGGATTGATGCCAGCTTAGCAGCATCCAAGATAAGATATAGCTGTGGTCAAAGATAAGGCAGATATCAAGAAATATTGTCGTTGAAACTTTGTCAAAAGCGGACAAAAGATTCAATAATCAAGGACTCGATCGACGTCAGCTGGATGGAATATCAAAGATAAGAAATATCATTCACATCAAAATAAAGTAGGATCCACTTTTCCGGTTAAGCGGCGGATACGGTATTCCGTGACTCTCAAGTCGGTTCTCTCAGTTGCCCATAATAACTGATTCTTTCCTTTCTTCTTTCTTTTACTTCCCTCTAGAAAATGGATCATACTCTTTCTGTCTTACGAAAATATTTTCCTTCTCTCCCAATGAACATTCTCAAAAAGATCTACCAAGTTCGCTGTGAACGATTAAGAGTTCTGATGCACAAAGGAATCCCTAAAGATGTGCGGTGGTTAATCGAAGCCAAGGTTCGTCTGGCAGGTGAAATCCCAGAGGCATTTGTGTCTCACATGCCTGGTATAGGCAAAAGCTCTTATGCCAAAAAGCGAAGAGCAAAAAGGTTACAAGCCTGCCATAAATGTGGACGGTGGACTTGTAATACTAAATTTCATTCTTTAGGGATGATCTCTGATAATCGAGAAGATAAAATACGATTCATTAAGAATGGCCTAAGTAAGGACTCGTTGGATGATATCCAATTGACTCTTGAGACGCATTCTTGTGGATCTGTGCAACGTGAACTTCTTGGTTTATGGAGCATTTTTCATGAAGAACGAAACCGTTACAGTCCCGGGAATCTGACTGTAAATGACCCTGTTTGCCAGCTTGTAAGAAAACTGGATGGGAAGCAAATCCTCGACTCATAGAAGCCGTTAATGCCGTTACTGGATGCAAAATCAATGGAAGACGTGGACCACAGTCACAATTACTGTACATATAGTTTGTTATATTTGGAAAAGTTTGCATTTTCTTTTGACAGATGTACATGCTCCCCTAAGTGTAATCGACACGTTATCCCTTTTCATCACTATAAATGCGTGTTCTTCCTTCTGATTAAGCAGCGGATAAGATACCCCGTGACTTCTAAAGTCGGTTATTCCAGTCTCCTACAATAACTGATTCATTTCCCTCTTCTCTCAAATTCTTCTCTCATCAATGGATTCTACTCTTTCTGCACTGCGAAAATACTTTCCTTCCCTTCTAATAAAAGTCCTTAAAAAGATCTACCTTGCTAGATGTGAAAGAATCAGAGTTTTTACACGCAAAGACATTCCTGATAATGTGCAGTGGATAATTGAAGCTAAGGTCCGTTTGGCGGGTGAAGTTCCAGATGCATTTATGCCCCGCATGCCCGGTTTAGGTAAAAGCCGTTATGCCAAAAGGCGAAGAGCAAAGAGACTAGGCGTGTGTTATAAATGTGGGCGATGGAATTGTAATACTAAATGTCGCTCTTTAGGATACATCTCCATAAATCGTGAAGATAAAAGAAAATTCATTAAGAATGGCCTGCGTAAGGAATCTCTAGACGATATCCGAGAGACTCTTGAAACGCATTCTTGTGGAAAAGTGCAAGGTGAAATTATCGGTTTATGGAGGACTTACCATAAAGAACGAAACCGTTACAGTTTTGGGAATGTGACTTTAAACGACCCTATTTGTCAGTTTGTAAGAAAACTGGATAGGAAGCAAATCCCCGACATATAGAAGGCATTGAAGCCATTACTGGACATAAATCAGTGGAAGATGAGAGCCACGGTCATGATTCCTGTACATATAAGCTGTCATTTGTCTTTTCTTTTGACAATAATGTACTTGCTTCTGTAAGTGTAATTAACGCATTATCCCTTTCATCACTATAAATATGTGTTAGTTATTTCCGTTTCCTACAATCACTAATTTCTTTCTTCTCTTAAATACCTCCTTCATCAATGGAGTCTTCTCTTTCCGCCCTACGAAAGTATTTTCCTTCCTTCCCAATAAATGTTCTTAAAAAGATTTATCAAGCTAGATGTGAACGATTCAGAATATTTATGCACAAAGGCATTCCTGATAATGTGCGGTGGCTAATCGAAGCTAAGGTTCGTTCAGCTGGTGAAGTTCCAGAAACGTTCTTTCCCAGTATGCCCGGCTTTGGTAAAAGCGCTTATGCCAAAAAAAGAAGAGCAAAGAGGCTAGGCGTTTGTCATAATTGTGGATGGTGGATTTGCGGCAATAAATGTCGTTCTCCAGGAGTGATCACCAGAAATCGTAATGATAGAATAAGATTCCTTAAGAATGGCTTGCGTAAGGAATCTCTAGAAGATATTCGAAAGGTTCTTGAAGCGCATTCTTGCGGAATAGTGCAATTTGAGATTGTTGGATTATGGATAATTCTCCAAAAAGAACGAGATCGTTATAGTCTTGGGAATCTGACTTTAAACGACCCAGTTTGCCAATTTGTGAGAAAACTGGATGGGATGCAAATCGCCGATTCATAGAAGGCATTGAAGCCGTTACTGGATGCAAAATCAGTGGAAGACGTGGACCAAAGTCACGATTACTGTACATACTAGCTGTCACTTTTGAAATTATCCTCCCAATAATGTACCCACTCCTGACATGAGATACAGTTATGACTACTGTATATAGCTGCCAATTTTAAAATTTTCCTTCTCTTCCAACAATCACGTACCTACTCCTGACGTAAGCTACAGTAGTGACCACTGTATATGCTAGCAGCTATTTTGAAAATTTTCCTCCTCTTTTAACGATAGTGTACCCATACCTAACCAGAGTCATACCCGTGACTACTGTGAATAGCTGGCAATAATGTATCCATTCTTGAAAATAAAATTATTGCCTTATCTCTTCATCTCTATAAATATATCCTTTTTTCTCACAAGGGTGAGGATAGGAATGGAGAAAACCCCAACTCGTAAATCCCGAAGTATTTGTTTATTTTCTGGGGCTTTTCCGGGAAAAGATGAAGAGCATTTAAAGGCAGCCAACCATTTGGGTAGAGTATTAGCTGAGCGAAAAATACATTTAGTTTATGGAGGAGGTAGTGTCGGATTAATGGGAGGTGTAGCATCAGCAGCATCTCTAGGAGGAAGCCAAGTTCTGGGCATTATCCCTGGACCTTTGAAATTTGTTTCTGGGGGCACGATTGGAGAAGAATTAGTGGTTAAAAATTTGCAAGAGCGTGTGTTACAAATGCTTTTAAATGCTGATGCTTTTATCGCTCTACCAGGTGGTTTTGGTATATTAGGAGAAGTCTTCCAAATTGCTTCCATGACCCAACTTAATTTGCATAAGAAACTCATTGGGCTTTTGAATGTTAACAATTTCTTTACAGGTCTGATAGCTTTTATGGATTATGCTTTGCAGAAGAATTTCATATCAAGAGTGTCACGACGAATCATAATATTCGCAACAACTGCTGAAGAATTGCTAGATAAAATACAAGCTTTTGTTCCTGAACCAGATCCAGCAATGATTCAGATAGACTGGACACGACAGTCTTTCCCGACCAGTTCACTCCCATAATGGTCCTCTACTCACCCTGTTGAAGTATTGTGGAAGAAAGAAGCGATCTGATCCGTTTTTCTTGTCCTTTAGTTTTATTATCAGCATTTTCTTTCGCGTTTCAGTTTTTCTTTTCAGGGAATTTCTTTTTTAGTTTCGTTCATGCTGATATTAAAACCATAGGACAACGCCTTTAGGTTGGAATGGCTGAGTAAAGAGTAATTTTTATTGCTCTTGAGACGCATCCTATTAGGTCTACTAAGCATGACATTTTGGGGTAGTTAAGCTTCAATCTTATTTGGATGACATATCTCACAAGGGAATCTATATTTACTGAAAAAAATATTAGATGAACCTTGGATATTAAACATCCGTTCCCTTTACATAATTTGTTAGTGTTATTGTCATCATCAAGATTCACTCATCATCCGAATAGAACATTTCAACTTCGATTGTCTGAGGTACTTAAAAAGGAGGAAGTTTTTCTCCACAATCAATTTCAATTTCAATGAGGTTCTAAGGACGGAACCTTTGCCTCGTAATCAATCAATTTCAATTTCAACGAGGTTCTAAGGACGGAACCTTTGCCTCGTAATCAATCAATTTCAATTTCAACGAGGTTCTAAGGACGGAACCTTTGCCTCGTAATCAATCAGTCCATCTTGCAACGATAGGAGGGTTCCTATCGTCGAGGTTCTAAGGTAGGGCCCTTAACCTCAAACTTGCAACGATAGGAGGGTTCCTATCGTCGAGGTTCTAAGGTAGGGCCCTTAACCTCAAACTTGCAACGATAGGAGGGTTCCTATCGTCGAGGTTCTAAGGTAGGGCCCTTAACCTCAAACTTGCAACGATAGGAGGGTCCTATCGTCGAGGTTCTAAGGTAGGGCCCTTAACCTCAAACTTTCAATGATAGAAGGGTTCCTATCGTCGAGGTTCTAAGGTAGGGCCCTTAACCTCAAACTTGCAACGATAGGAGAGTTCCTATCATCAAGGTTCTAAGGAGAGTTCCTTAAACCTTAAACAATCAATCATCAATTTTTTTTAAACGATAAGAGAGTTCTTATCGCAGAGGTTCTAAGGTAGGGCCCTTAACCTCAAACTTTCAACGATAGAAGAGTTCCTATCGTCGAGGTTCTAAGGAAAGTTCCTTAAACCTCAAACAATCAATCATCAATTTTTCTTTAAACGATAAGAGAGTTCTTATCGCAGAGGATCTAAGGTAGGGCCCTTAACCTCAAACTTTCAACGACAGAAGAGTTCCTATCGTCGAGGGTCTAAGGAGAGTTCCTTAAACCTCAAACAATCAATCATCAATTTTTCTTAAACGATAAGAGAGTTCTTATCGTAGAGGTTCTAAGGTAGGGCCCTTAACCTCAAACTTGCAACGATAGGAGAGTTCCTATCGTTGAGGTTCTAAGGAGAGTTTCTTAAACCTCAAACAATCAATCATCAATTTTTCTTCAAACGATAAGAGAGTTCTTATCGCAGAGGTTCTAAGGTAGGGCCCTTAACCTCAAACTTGCAACGATAGGAGAGTTCCTATCGTCGAGGTTCTAAGGAGAGTTCCTTAACCTCAAACAATCAATCAATCAGTCCATCTTACAACGATAGGAGCTTTCCTATCGTAGAGGTTCTAAGGACCTTTCCTTAACCTCAAACAATCAATCAACCAGTCCATCTTACAACGATAGGAGCTTTCCTATCGTAGAGGTTCTAAGACCTTTCCTTAACCTCAAACTTGCAACGATAGGAGAGTTCCTATCGTCGAGGTTCTAAGAAAAGTTACTTAACCTCAGGATTTAGGCGGCGAGAAAGTTTTCAATGCCTAGCTAAGTCTGACGAAATTTGGTAACGACTTTGCTTGCATCATGTCTCATGAAGCATGCAAAGGTGGGCAGCTGTTGACACCCAATTTCGTCCGACCATTAAAAAAAATTAAACTAAAAAAAATTAATTAAAAAAAATAATAATAATAATAAATAATAATATATTATTATTACTGAAAAATTTTAATTAAGTTAATTAGTTTAAAATACATTTTTTTGTTTTGTTTTGTGAAGATTTGATTTAAAATGATATATGTGTGTATATGTGTATGTTTGAAAGAAAAAAAGAAAACTCCATAAAAATGACAAAATTAAAAAGTTTGAGGTAAAAATGACAAAATTGAGAAGTTTCAGGAAAAATTGACAAAATCTGAAAGTTCCAGGAGCATTTGGTAGTTTGTTACATCAATTTGGGGCCAGCGTAACCGTTTTGGCCCCAATTAACAGAAAATGACAAAATTGTCAAAATCAGAAGCTTCAGGAACTTATCCAGAGCCTGAGAGACGTAAAGGACTGAAACTGTCATTTTACCAAATTAAAAGATAAGTTTGAATTTAATTAATTTTTAATTTTGAACAGTCCAGCACCCATTCCCCTATAAATAGGGGTCCAAATATGTGTGTTAACACAGAGAGAAAGAGAAAAAAAAAATAGAAAGAAAGCTTAGAGCTCCGTATTAAAAAAAGGAGAAAAACTACAGCCTTAGTCCCTAGCCTCTCCTCCGTCTTCCCAGAAAGTCCCAAATTTTTTTTCCTTACGTTTTGACCATCTTCTTCGTTTGTTTTTTTTTCTTTTCTTCCGTTTCACTTCTCTCTCTCTTTCCTGCACGCTGCCCGTCCGCCATCGCCCCCACGCCTCCCCTGCCGTCGTCCCCTTTTCGGCACGCTGCCGCCGTCGCCTGCCCGCCGTTAGTCCGCCGTCGCCCAGCTGCCGTCTGCCCCCCCCCCCCCTCGCGCGCTACGCCGTCACACTCTGTTTCCTTCTCCATAATTCAAATTTTAAGTTTTAAGGGTAAAACCCCTACTTAATCCTTCATCTTTTCATTTACTTTCACTTGAGTCACTAATCTTCTTTTTTCATCCTTTGCAGAAAAAAAAACTAATTACTAACTCTTTTATCTTTACTTGTTTATTTATTATTGCTGTTATTATTACTAACCTTTTTTTTATTGTTGTTATTAATTAAACTAACCTCACTAACTCTTATTATTATTACTATCATTAACTCACTAACTTACTAACTATTTATTGTTATTATTATTATTATTATTAATTGCTAACATAACTAACTTTTATTGTTATTGTTATTATTATTTAACAACTAACATAACTTAACCTTTATTGTTATTATTATTATTATTATAACTTAACCTTTATTGTTATTATTATTATTATTTAAAAACCTTTATTATTATTGTTATTATCATTTAACAACTAACATAATCTAACCTTTTTATTATTATTATTATTACTAACTTACTAACTCTATTAACTCTTATTATTATTATTAATTACTAATTTTATTATTACTATTATTATTATTATTATTATTATAATTAATGGATGGTTATATCTCTTATTTATTATTTATTTAAGTGGATGGCCAAAAAAGCCCCACTTTATTTATTATCTTTTAATATTCCTTTATTTGCTTAATGTGTTTTTCTTCCTTTTATTTACATATGTTATTTATACATCTTTTACTTTTTAAATGGTTGTCCAAACTAACACAAAAGAAAACATCCACTTTATTCCTTTAATTTTCCTTTGTTTATGCAAACAATTTTATTTTTTTGGTTAAACTTATTTCACTTAATTTACCTTTAGCCATAAAATAAAAAATAAAATAAAAAAAAATAATAATAATAACAAAGCAATAAGAAGAAATTTTTTTTATGTGAATAATTAACTTTATTTTAGGACTAATCAAGAATCCATTTTTATTACCAAGCCCCAATCCTTTGTTTTCTTTCATATTTTTAAACATTAATTGGAATATTAAAACGTATCCTTTTTATTTCCTCAAAAAAAAAATAAAAAAATAAAAAAATAAAAAATAATAACAAAAATTCAACCTTTTGTTTTTCCTTTTTATAAAAAAATCATAACCAAACAATTCCACAAAAATCAATTATTTTTAAGTATATTTTTAGACCCAAAGATTAGATAATTATTTTAAAAATCTTTCAAAAAGAAAGAATGGAAAATAAAATTTTAGACAACATTTTTTCCAAAATTCCATAAAAATTTATGACAAAAAATAATAATTAATTAAATAATGAATAGTAAATTAAAGATTTTTAATAAATTTTTATTATCAAATTTTAAATGAATAAAATTAAGATAAAAATCCATATTATGATAATCCTCCGGGATTCATGATATGAAAATTAAAGTATTTAATTAAAATTTCGTCAAATTCCGTGTCCGGGTGACTCGGCAGAGTCCATGGTTCGGAATTAAAACTTCCGTGTCCGGGTGACTCAGCAGAGTCCATGGTTCGGAAATATCAAATTTTTATACAAATTAATTACTAAAGATTTTTAAACCGGTATTAATTTAAAAATCCACATCCGATTAATTCAGTTAAAATTTCTAGTTTGAAAATTAACTGAATATTTTTTTAAGCAAAGCAAAACAAAATTGAAATCAACTAAGGTACCAATTTTTGGGCGTTTTAACAAAGTTGTTTTAACGTAACCGTACTCCCGAATCCCCGAACTCTCGCAGACCAATTTTAAGGTGACCAATCGACCTAGGTGAAACAGATTGGTGGCGACTCCAGAAAACCCGACGTTGCCACACTTTATATTTTTTTATATCTGCCTTATCCTTGGCTATAGCTATCTCTTATCTTGGATACTACTAGCTGACGCCAATCCTGTCCTTCCAGGTGTAGTCCTGATTATTGAATCGATTGCCAGGCTTTTGACATATTGTCTACCTTATCCTTGAATTCCTGATGCGGGTTGGTCCCGCATATTAGCTGTGTATCCAGCGATAGACTGGTAAGGGCTGATGTCATTGAGATCTCAGCTTATACTGCTGTAGCTGTGCCGTGGATGTGCTTCCCATTTGGTTCCTATCATGTAAAAGTCATGCATGCATGATGTGAAATGCATGAATGCAAAGCATGTGTAATTGATGGTTCTTTTTTATTTTTATTTTTATTTATTTTTATTTATTTTTGGATTGATCTAGTTCTTCATATCTTTGCTTTACTGGATCCTCTTTATAATTGCCTTCTTGGACTATCATTGAATCTCTTTATGCTTCCCAGCTCTTATCCATTGCCTCAAAAGCCCGACTCTTTTCAAAATCCCCTTTTCTTGACTTGTTCTTGAATTTTGGCCTCAATTTCTTTAATGTTCACCCGCCTTATACTTTATGCCTCTCTGGACAATTGTCCCTGTTATGGATTTCATATCATCGAAGGCTTATCTTCCAATGTCTCTTTGCCCATTTTCTTGTGGCCGTGCCGACACTTACTTATTCCCATGTTATAGTCTGAATGATTGCTCTTCCTTGAGCTCAAGTTTTGATCCATAAGACTTGCCCCCTTGTCTGTTGAGTTTCTTTCTTGGCAGTACTCTTCTTACGCTTAGTAGAGACTACTTTGCCCCCCTGAATACGGTGTTTATGTGGATAAAAGGTATCATCTCGCCTTTGATTTAAAAGAAGATCGAGCATTTCTAGACCTTTGTGATGGCACTTGATCGTAAATCTCTTTTACAAGAACCACATCTTCTTAAAGAAAGTCTCAAGCTATCTCCTCACTTTTAAGTCTACACACATTAATGAATAATGGTTTGGCCTTAAAGAAAAACTTTCATCAATTTGCAAAGCTTGACAAAGTAATTTACGGTCTTTGTTTTTAATTAAAATATCCTGCCATTCTTCCCTTTCCAACTCGAAGAGATAAACTGTGCAAGGCATTAAGGTATAAACATGATTCACAAGGATAGCCTTTTAGCTGAATGAGAATGATATCGAGAGGTAACTGTTAGGCGTGAGGAAAATTAAGTTTGAATTTTTTTTTTGTTTTGTTGCAGTCTTTTAGCTGAATGAGAATGATATTAAGAGGTAAATATTAGGTCTGAGTAAAGTTAAGTTTGAGTGGTGTGAAAGAAGGGTCTTTTAATACTACTCGTGAGCAGTATTAAATAAGGTAGAAACATGATTCACAATGATAGTCTTTTAACTGAATGAGGATGTTTGGTCTGAGGAAAGTTAAGTTTAAGTGGCGTGGAAGAAGGGTCTTTTAATACTACTCGTGAGCAGTATTAAATAAGGTAGAAACATAATTCACAATGATAGTCTTTTAACTGAATAAGGATGTTCAGTTTGAGAAAAGTTAAATTTAAGTGGTGTGGAAGAAGGGTCTTTTAATACTACTCGTGAGCAGTATTAAATAAGGTAGAAGCATGATTCACAATGATAGTCTTTTAACTGAATGAGGATGTTCAGTCTGAGGAAAGTTAAATTTAAGTGGTGTGGAAGAATGGTCTTTTAATACTACTCGTGAGCAAATCTGATTATGATGAAAAACTCAATAGTGATGACCTCAACTTGCCACTCTTTCCAGAAAGTTAGACCTCATCTGTTGCCCCCCAACTATTGTGATCTTTATGCATGCTTGGTTTGAGGGTTGCTTTTGTGTTCTAAACCGCCTTTGCAGGTTTTCAATCTAGAATCCATAGCTCACTTTTTTTGTTTTCTTTCTTTTGCTCTAACTTGAGCCCTTTTTCTTTTCTTTTCTTTTTTTTTTTGTTTTTTTTTTGTTTTTTTTTCTTTGTTTCCCTTTCCTTTTTTTTTTTTTGTGAGCTATGGTGATGACATACTTGATAACTCTCTTGAAGTGAGATGACTCAAATGGCCTTGCTTGCTCGTGCTTGTTCTCAGTCCTTTTTTGGTTTTGAATTTTCCCTTGTTGTCTTTTGATGGAAGGGACGAATTTCTCTTTCTTTTTGGAGTTTGTGTTGCAGAGAACTGAGAACCTTTGCTTGTGTTGAGCATTCATGAGAATTGAGAGACCATTGAAGCCATTTAATATGAGAGCTAACTTCTTTGGATTTGGAAGCTAACCCCGGACTTCTTGCAAGGATGTTGATAACCACTGTGAATTTCTTTTGAGGGTTGAGGTGCAACGTTTGAAATCCTTCTTACTAAATTTGGCAGCACTTTCAAGATCACTACTATCAAATTTTCCTTAACTTTTTATTTTCACCCACGAGTAGTATCATTTAGAAAGCAAAGTCTGATGGCAATAATAGATAGTGCAATGGCAAAGATTGAGAGATAGAGGTAAAAATGAAATTTTTGGTAAAAAGTGGTAGAATGCACACATAACATCTTTTTGTTGGAGAACAAAAAGAATTACCGGTTGTTAAAAAGTAAAGTGTGATGGCAATAATGGATAGTATAATGGCAAAGAGTGTAAAAATGGAAAGTAGTAGAATGCACGCATTACATCTTTTTTTGTACCAGAAAAAGAATACCAGGTGTCCATTTAACAAAAACTACACCCTAGATTCTGGACTAAATCTAGGAGATTTTTACTATTAGATTACTTTTGCAAGCTTTCAAAGATACAAGTTTATTCAAAGGATTCCCTGTCATTCAAAAATATGTGCGGACTGTTAGGTCGGATCTGCCTTGGAGCCCTTCCAAAATCAATGTAATTCCAGCTCAAAATCTTCACTTTCAATTACCAATCACATCAAGCCTAGCAACTTGGACTCGGCCAACTGTTGGACCTTGAGTTTCAGTACCACAGAATTTTCAGTTACATTTGGGATTTGGGTCACACCAACTTGGAAGAGAAGGTCAATTGGTCTTTGCTACCGTTGATATAGGTTGTGGCAACGTCGGGTTCGTTTTCGGGAGTCGCCACCAATCTGTTTATGTTTAGGTCAATTGGTTACCTAAAATATGGTCTGCGAGAGTTCGGGGGTTCGGGAGTACGGTTACGTTAAAACAACTTTGTTAAAACGCCCAAAAATTGGTACCTTAGTTGATTTTAATTTTGTTTCGCTTTGCTTTTAAATAAATTTCAGTTAATTTTCAATCTAGAATTTTTAACTGAATTAATCGGATGTGGATTTTTGGTAATTAATTTGTATAGAATTTTATACTTCCGAACCATGGACTCTGCCGAGTCATTTGGACACGGAAGATTTGATTCCGAACCATGGACTCTGCCGAGTTATTTGGACACGGAATTTGGTGAAATTTTAAACAATTTTATCCATATTGTGAATATGGATTTTAATCTTTATATTTATTTAATTTATTTACTTAAAAAAAAGGTTAATATTTTCCAAACCGTAAATCCTGACGGATCATCCGGACATGGAAGTTAATTTATAGTTAATTATTTAATTCTTATTTTTATTAATTCTTAGTTTAATTACTAGTTCGTAATTCTTTTTGTTTATGAAATTTTTAGATTTATTAATAATCTAAAAATTTTATTTTTTTATATTTTATATTTTCTTTTCTTTTCTTTTCTTTCTTTTCTTTCCTTTCTTTTCTTTCTTATATTTTTTTCTTTCTTCTTTTTTTATTTTTCTTTTCTTTCTTATCTTTCTTTTCTTTTTCTTATCTTTCTTTTTTTTTTTTGAATTTTTTTTCTTGTTTAATGAAGGATATTTATTATTTAAATAATTACTCAATTTATAAAAGAATTCAAAAGTAATTAATTTTTTTAATAAGAAAGTTAATTAATTAAACTTGAGATTTATTTTATGTTTTAAAAAAATAAATTAATCAAGAAAGATTTATATTTGTTCTTTTTTATTTAATAAAATAAATTATTTAATCAAGATCTTTGATAAAGAAACCAAAGAAAAATGTATATTTTAAAAATAAAAGAAAAGTCTTAATCTTTTATTTGATAAAAGGTGAATCAAAAATCAATTATTCAATCAAAATTTTATCTATTTAATAAAGGAATACAAAAAATTTATATATATATAAAAGTTTTAATATTTTATTTGTTTTATTTTGTTTTGATAAAGGATTAACCAAAAGTAATTATTTAAATAAGAAAACCAAAACATTTATATGTATATTTTAAAAGAAAAGTCTTGATATTTATTTAATTTGTTTTGAATAAAAGATTAACTAAAAAGTAATTATTTTAATTAAAATTTTATGTATAAAAAAATTTATACGTATATTTTAAAAATAAAAAAAAATCTTAATAAAGAATTAACCAAAAGTGATTACTTAAGGAAAGAAACTAAGAATTTTATGTATATAAAAGTCTTGATATTTATTTGTTTTGTTTTTTATAGAAACTTAACCAAAAGTGATTATTTAAGAAAAGAAACTAAAAATAAATTTTATGTATATTTTTAAACATAAAAGAAAAGTTTTGTTATTTATTTGTTTTATTTTTGATAAAAAATTTAACCAAAAGTGATTATTTAATGAAGAGACTAAAAATTTACATGTATATAAAAAATCTTGATATTTACATTTTATTCTTATATTCTTCTTGTTTGATGAAATATTTTTCTTAAAATAATTTTAATTTATATCTCTGAAATATATCTAATTAATAAGTCTAAAATATTTAAGAGAAATTCAATTCTTTTATTTATTTATTTTTATTATTTTTGAAATCATTTGACTAAGATTTTTATAAAGGAAACAAAAAGTTATATCTTTTCATTATTTTAAAAGAAATAAGTAAAATATTACTGAATAAAATATTAGCCCAAAAATTTTACTTTTTTTTTATTCTTTTTATTAATAAAGAAAACTAAAAAAATTTATATTTTATTTTTTTAAAAGAAATAAGTAAAATATTACTGAATAAAATATTAACCCAAAAATTTTACTCTTTTTATTAATAAAGAAAACTAAAAAGTTATATTTTATTATTTTAATAAATAATTAATATATTAGTCCAAAGTTTTTATTTTTAATAAAGAAAAATTTATTTAGATACTTTATTTAAAAATATTTCCAAGCCATGGATCCTAGCGGATCATTTGGTCATGGAGTTTTAATTTTTATTAAATTTTAATTATTTAATTAATTATTAATTATTAATTATAATTTTATTGGATTTTTCTTGAATTTTAAATTTTAAATATCATTATTTTAAAAAATGTTTAAAAAGAATTGATTTGTATATTTTTTAGAATTATTTAATCATGTTTGTTTATTAATTTTAACAAAAAGAATAAAAAGTTAACTTTTTGATATTTTTAAAGAAATAATAAAAAACATGTATTCCAAAATATCAAAAGATAATTGGCTTTTAAATTTTTGTTAGCCTTAATAATTAATTATAAAAGAATCTTCTTTTAGGTTTTATTTATTTATTTATGGGTAAAGGTGAATTAAATGAAATAAATTATATAAAGGAAAATTAATAATAATAAAGTGAGGCTTTTTGGCTATCCACTTTAAAAATAAATAATAATAAAGGTTAGCAAAGTTAATTAAATTAATTGTTAACAACAATAATAAAAGTTAGCTAAGTCAACAACAATAAAAGTTAACCAAATTAATTAATTGATTATAAATCAACAATAATAAAAGTTAGCCAAGTTAATTAAATTAATTATTAACAACAATAATAAGAGTTAGTCAAGTTAATTAAATTAATTAATTAACAACAATAATAAAAGTTAGTCAAGTTAATTAAATTGACAACAATGATAAAGGTTAGTTAAGTTAACAATAATAAAAGTTAGCCAAGTTAATTAAATTAATTATTAACAATAATAAAAGTTAGCCAAGTTAATTAAATTAATTAATAACAACAATAATAAAAGTTAGACAATTTAATTAATTATTAACAACAATGATAATAAAGGTTAGTAAAATTAGCAAGTTAGTTGTTAGTTGTTAATAACAACAAAAAAAAAAACAAAGGTTAGTAATAATAACAATAATTAACAAATAAATAAACAAGTAAAAATTAAAAAAAAGGTTAGTAATTTATTCTGCAAGAACAAAAATAAAAGGTTAGTGACCAAATTGAAAAAAATTAAAAAGATGAAGGATGGAATAGAGGTTTACCCTTTTTAAATTAAAATTTTGAAATCTCTGTTTTCAAAACAGAGAAGACGCGACCCGGGGAGGGGGGGGCTGACGGCAGGGACGACGGCACGGCGTGGAAAAGGGGGACGGCGGCTGGAGTGACGGCGCAGCGTGGGCAGGGGGACGACGGCGGGGCGACGGCGCGGCGTGGGCAGAGGACGACGGCGTGGGCGATAGCGCGGCGTGGGCAAGGGGGACGACGGCGGGGCGACGGCGCGGCATGGGCAGAGGACGACGGCGTGGGCGATAGCGCGGCGTGGGCAAGGGGGACGACGGCGGGGCGACGGCGCGGCGTGGGCAGAGGACGACGGCGGAGCGACGGCTGCGTAGGGTGATGACGGCGGCGTGGGGTGACAACGGCAGCGTGGTAAAAGAGGAAGGGACAGCGAGTGAAACGGAAGAGAGAGAAAGGAAGAAGATGGTCTGATCGTAAGAAAACAAAGTTTGGGACTTTCTGGGCAGAGGGAGGATAAGCTAGGGAATAAGACTGTAATTTTACCTTTTTTTTTAAACGGATCTCTAAGCTTTTTCTCTATTTTTTTCCTATGCCTTCTTCACAGATTTTGGACCCCTATTTATAGGGGAAGGGGTGCTTGACTGTTCAAAATTAAAAATTAATTAAATTCAAACTTATCTCTTAATTTGGTAAAATGACAGTTTCAGTCCTTTACGTCTCTCAGACTCTGGATAAGCTTCAGAAGCTTCTGATTTTGACAATTTTGTCGTTTTCTGTTAATTTGGGCCAGAAACGTTAGTCTGGCCCAAAATTGACGCGAAAAATTACCAAATGCTCCTGGAACTTTCAGAATTTGTCAATTTTTCTCAAAACTTCTCAATTTTGTCATTTTTACCCCAAACTTTTTAATTTTGTCATTTTTTATGGAGTTTTCCTTTTTATTACATACATACATTTATACACATATATCATTTTTAATTAAATCCTCACAAAACAAAAAAATGTATTTTAAACTAATTAAAAAATTTTAGTAATAATAATAACAATAATAATAATAATAAATTTTTTTTAATTAATTTTTTATTTAATTTTTTTTAAAATTATTTTAATGGCCGGACGAAATTGGGTGTCAACATAGGTGATAGCAGAATGCCTTCTTTCCTTCAAAAATGAATTTCTTTTTTTTTCTTAGGAGGGAATTGCTCCGGCCATATGAATCCATGGTCTTCCCAACAGACAAGTATAAGAAGGATTAATGTCCATAACTTGGAATGTGATATGAAAGACACAGGGGCCGATCTCTATTGGCAGCTCTATTTTTCCAACGACATTTCTATTCATCTCGTCAAATGCTTGAATAGTGATATGACTGTAGTTGAGGTATGATGAGTCTATACTAAACTTGTGTAAGGTCTCAATTGGCATTATGTTTAGAGCTGACCCATTATCAACAATAACTCTAGTCATAGTTCGATCTTTGTATTTAGCCGAAATATATAGAGCCTTAGAGTAACCCCTTCCTTCTGCTGGTATCTCATCGTCAGTGAATGTGATGAGATTCTGTGCGGTGATGTTGTTGACGAGGTGGTCAAAATTATTCACTGAAATATCTGGCTCAACATAGGCCTTATTCAAGACTTTGAGGAGGGTTTCTCGATGAGCATTAGAGCTTATGAGTAGTGAAAGTATGGAGATCTTTGTTGGCAGGTGGTTTAACTGCTCCACGGTGCTGTACTCACTTTGCTTCATGAGTTTGAGAAACTCAGTAGTTTGTTCATCTGTCACCTCTTGAGACATCTTTTGCTCTTTGGATGTATCTGTATCTAGAGGCTCACTTGTTAGATCTGTGACGTTCTTATCTTGTCGAAGCTTGTACATTTGTTCTGGAGAGTAACATGGACCACTTCTAGTCATACTCCTAACTTCTAACGGAGTTGATGTGATGTTGGAAGTGTAATCATGGCTCCATGGAACAGCCTTGCCTGATTTGTAGAGGAATGACCTCAGGACTCGAGTTCTTAAAGGCTTGACAATAGATTTTGAAATTGGTATAACTAGGGGTTTTGGCGTAGCATTGACTTCCCGTTCTTTAGTGATCACATTTACATCATCATCTTTATCCGACGTAAAAATGATGAGTTAGGATGAGTCCATGAGCCTTTGTAGACTTTCACGGAATTCTGAGCATTCTTGGATAGAATGACTTTACTGTCATGAAAGTCACACCAGTCCTCATCTTTGACTTCTTCATGTTTAAAAGAAGACTTTCGGATGATAACCCCCTCTTTCAGAAGGCATGAATATACATGCTTAAGAGGGGTTATGATATCGTTGACTGGCTTCTTTATCGGCCGGTGTTCTTCTATTACATTGACTGGTTTTGATTGATAAGGCGGCAATGGATTGTGAGCGATGTTTGGTTCATCGGAAAAGTCCATCCATTTTGACTCGATTAATTGTTGGACTGTACGTTTCAATGCTATACAATTTTTCAGGCCATGACCTGTAACGCCATCATGATATGGGCAAGTTATGTTGGGGTCATACCACCTTGGATATGGGGGTTTGAATGGCTTTGTAGGAATTGGACAGATGAATTGTCTTTTAATGAGTTTTGGATACAACTCAGTGTAAGTCATAGGAATTGGCGCAAAGACTTCTCTTTGTCTTTGTGCAGGTACTGGAGAGGTCAGAACAGGTGGCTGTAATTGATTAGGCCTGTGGACAGGATAATTGTTGGGCCAATTGGTAGAATAGGATAGGCGAGGCCCGATAGCCACAATACCTACGAGGGGAATCTCTCTTCCGCGTCCTATTTGTTGTACTTCGTCCTCCTTTCTTCTAGATGGTCCTTCTCTTTTCATAGGATCATTAAAGGACTCGGTAATCTTCCCGGTCCTAATCCCATGCTCGATCCTTTCTCCAGACATGACGACGTCAGAGAAATTAGTTGCTGAATTGCCAATGAGTTTGTCATAATATGGGTGCTTCAGTGTCTGAACAAATAAAGTAAGCATTTCTCTTTCTGTCATGGGTGGCTGAACTTGTGCTTCTTTGATGGGAACTTGAGTTGCTTTCCCTTTGATTATTTCCATCAATTGTCTCATTTGTTCTGCCATACTTTCAATCTTGGACTCCATCTCCATGAGACGTCCTTCGGCTTGTTCTGCCATTAATCTTGTTTGGAGCCGAGTTGGATATCGGCGTTGAGGTCCAATTTTACCCCTTTTTAAAGTAAGATTTATTTATTAGACTCTACATGTATGTGATTGATGCAATGAATGCATGCGTGCAATATGAGATCATGTTTTTATCAGACTTTGTATGCATGTGATTGATGTAATGCATGCATGCGATGAGTGAGTTTGCTTATCCATTATCGTAGAACTTCAAAACTTTTAGTTGTCATTATAAAGACCAAAAAGTTAGCATAATTTGATGCGTGGTTTTGATGCATGAAGAATAATTGTACAGGAAAGATAAGGTTATTAATAAGTTAAATAGCAGTTAACAACTCATGAAGTATTATGGATAAACAAGTTAAAACCATACGAAGAAAAGTGTAGAGTAACAACACAACATAACAAGGATATGCTTATGGCGTTGGTAAAATGGTAGAAATTCTATGGTCAGTTCTATGGTTAAGTGGGGAGTTCTATATGCATAAGGTGGCTTATCAAAAAGGCAAGGGATAGTTCCCGAATCCCGTCACTAAATTATAGTGACAGCTCGATTCCTTACCCTCTAGGGTTTATGTAAGGAATGGATTAATTCGAGTCGTAGCTTTTCGTGGGCCCATGCAGAGACTAACCGTCTCAGAAGGCAATACACTACTTTGCTACTTTGAAACCGGTGAAGGCTTGGAGACCATGGCCTCTCAAGGACAACAACACCAATTCCGTTTAGAAAGAACGTGTTCGCTTTGAAGAAGCTCGGGTATAGAGCTTCATATTGTGAATGCATAATGCATGTTTACCTAAGTAAGCAAATCAAAACAAATCAACTTGTAGGCTCGACTCACTAACGTAGGAGTCCCCAGTGGAGTCGCCAAGCTGTGGCAACGTCGGGTTTTCTGGAGTCGCCACCAATCAGTTTACCTAGGTCGATTGGATACCTTAAAATTGGTCTACGAGAGTTCGGGGATCGGGAGTACGGTTACGCTAAAACAACTTTGTTATAGCGCCCAAAATTGGCACCTTAATTGATTTTAATTTTGTTTTGCTTTGCTTTTAAATAATTTTCAGTTAATTTTCAAAAATAGAAATTTTAACTGAATTATGTCAAAATATGGATTTTTAAATTAATGTGGGTTTTTAAAAAAAATCTTTGGTAATTAATTTGTATGAAATTTGATATTTCCGAACCATGGACTCTGCCGAGTCACCCGGACACGGAAGTTTTAATTCCGAACCATGGACTCTGCCGAGTCATCCGGACACGGAATTTGATGAAATTTTAAATAATTTAATCCATATCGTAAATATGGATTTTTATCTTTGAACTTAATTTTATTCATTTTTATTAAAAAAAATTTGATAAAAAATTCATTTTTTCATTATTTAATTAATTATTAAATTTTGTCATATATTCTTATAGAGTTTTAAGTTTTTTTATGATCTTAATATTAATTTCTTTTCTTCTGTTTTTCTTTTCATTCTTTTAAAAAAAACGTCTAATCTATAGATCTAAAAAAAATATACTTTAAAATAATTTTTGTGAAATCATTTAGTTATGGTTTTTTTTATATTTATTTAAAGGAAATAAAAGGTTAAATTTTGTTATTTAAAGGGATTAAAAAGGTAAGTTTAATTCTTTTGTTATTTAAAAGAAATAGTAAAAATATGTATTCCAAATAATAATAAAGGGTGGGGGCTTTTGTTGTAATAGAAATAATAAAAAGATAAAATAAAGAAATAAGATGAGCGTCGTAATCAACTAAAAATGGCACATAAATAAAGTAAAAGTTAATTGTCCACATAAAGAAAAATAAAATTGCATGAAAATAAATAAATAAATAAAGTGGGGGTGTTTAGACGTCCACGTAAAATAAAGATAAGGGTGCATAACGTAAATGATTGCAGAAAAATTAAATAAAGAGAAGTGGGGGTTTTAACCGTCCACGTAAAAAAAATAAAAGGGTGATAAAGTAAATGATTGCAGGAGTTAAATAAATAAAGAAAAGTGGGGCTTTTTGGTCATCCACTTAAAAAAATAGGAGGTATAACCTTCCATGAAAAATAATAATAATAATAATAATAATAATAATAATAATAATAATAATAATAATAAAAATAATGATAAAAGTTAGTTGTTAGTAAAGTTAGTAAAGTTAGTTGTTAGTTCTGCAAAAATTAAAAGGTTAGTTACTAAAAGGAACAATAATAATAATAATAATAATAAAATTTAGTAATAATAACAAATAAATATAAACAAAAAGTTATTAAAGTTTTCTGCAAAAGATAAAAAAAACAAAGTTAGTGACTCAAATGAAAGAAATTGGAAAGATGAATGATTATGTGGTAGTTTTACCTTTTGAAATTAAAACTTGAATTCTGAGAACAGGAAAACAGGGACGCGCGCGCGCACGAGGGGGAAAGGGGGCGGAGCTGGGCGACGGCACGCCAGGCGAGGGGCGGCGAGGCAACGGCGGGCCAGGAGTGGGGCGGCGAGGCGACGGCGGGCCAGGCGAGGGACGGCGGGGTGACGGCGGGCCAGGCGAGGGGCGGCGGCCGACGAACTAGGAGAGAGAGACGCGGCGGAGGGAGAGACGGGACACGACGGGAAGGGAAGCGGACGGCGGCGGGACGGCGTGGGAGCTACCGGCGGCGGCGGGATGACGACGGCGGGCGTGGCTGGGCCGGACGACGGCGGCAGAGGAGAGAAAAACGGTGAACGGAGAGAGAGAGAGAAAACGGAAATATTGGGGACGGGGCTTAAAACGTGAAAACAGAAACGTTTTGGTCTTCTAGGAAGAGGGAAGAGAGGCTATGGACTAAGGCTGTAATTTTCACGTTTTTTGAAACGGAGCTCTAAGGTTTTCTTTGTATTTTTTTTGTCTTTTCTTTTCTGTGTTAACACACAGATTTGGACCCCTATTTATAGGGAAAGATGTGCTGGACTGTTCATAATTAAAAATTAATTAAATTCAAACTTATCTTTTAATTTGGTAAAATGACAGTTTCTGTCCTTTACGTCTCTCAGACTCTGGATAAGTTTCTGAAGCTTCTGATTTTGACAATTTTGTCGTTTTCTGTTAATTGGGGCAGAACGGTTATGCTGGCCCCCAATTGATGTGACAAACTACCAAATGCTCCTGGAACTTTCAGATTTTGTCAATTTTTCCCGAAACTTCTCAATTTTGTCATTTTTACCTCAAATTTTTTAATTTTATCATTTTTATGGAGTTTTCTTTTTTTCTTTCAAACATACACATATACACACATATATCATTTTAAATCAAATCTTCACAAAACAAAACAAAAAAATGTATTTTAAACTAATTAACTTAATTAAAATTTTTCAGTAATAATAATAATAATAAAATATATATATATATATTTTTTTTAATTAATTTAATTTAATTTTTTTAGTTTAAATTTTTTAATGGTCGGATAAAATTGGGTGTCAACATGTGTATAAAAATATAAATTGCACCGAAATTTATCCCTAACGTCTCAATTGTTACTTACTGATCCTAAACCTTTTTCTTTTATCAGAAATTCATCTAGCACTTGGCTAAACCAAGTTGGTACAGAAAGTGGATTTACAAAAAGGAAAAACTAATAATTTACATAGTCTATTAATTGTAAAAAAATTATAGCATAAATTGAATTAACGGAAACATAGTTACCGAATATTTTAAATTAAAATTTAGAAAGTTGATGTTAGATAATTACCTGATAGTTAATAAATTCAACTGTTTGAAAACTATTTTTAGTAAATTCAAATTGTAAAATAATTTGTTAATAGTTAATGAAATATATAAATTATCAATTTCTTTTCTATAAATTAGATGTTTATACCAACTCGATCTAGTGTGGGGCAAGGATAAATTTAAAATGAAGAGAAAATGTTTGAGACCATTATGCAACAATTGATAAATTAAGCACGGATTCACGACCCAAATTAAAAGTTTGAGTTTTTTTAATGTAATTTAGCCGAGTATAAAGCAAACAAATTATCAAGTCATGTAGGGAGTGGGTGAAATGCATTGGGGACGTTGCAATGATTTACTCTTCGGTGCATCCGCGACTTGGTCGCTGTTGAATTATCCATCTTTCTACCTTTAGTGAATTAATTATGAGATCAATGTCATGTAGCGTTAAGTTAACCACTTTCTAAACTAATGTTTCTAATTTTTATTTTTCTAAAAGGTCATTGTAACAAAAATAAATAAATAATTAATCTTAATATCTACGACTAAACTGTTCATTTGAAGTTGGTTCTATTGAAAGAATGTCTTGAGCAGAATTTATCATTTCTTGCAAGGGTGAGATTGACAAGAAATGTTAATTAGTATTTTTTTTTCAAGTAGACAAGTGAGAGGCCAAGAAGGAGGGCAGTGGAGATAGAACCTTTAGACTAGCTCTGGAAATCAATGGAACGAAATTGCACTAAAATAAGAAATAGAGTGCGAGTGAGGGAATTAAAATAGATCGAGGCTTCCTGCAAATCAATGCACCTGTGAGTGACAGTGAGGAACGGAATAGTTACAAGTCTGGACCAAGATCAGTCCTCTTCTCCCTTGGTCCTGTCCAACTTCAATTCCTCTCAGCGGCATTTATTTTACTAATTGAATGGATTGAAACTTGAAAGACTTTTCTCCCAAGAATCAATTCTCCTAAGAGTAATACTAACACCAATCAATTCCACCATCACATTAATGTATATCCCTAAGTTTGCTTCCTTTAATTTCATTCTTATTTTGAATTTAAATACACACCACAATGGAGGAGTGTGAAGCCTAAAAACTTCCAATCAACGGCTAATAAAAACATATTTTAAGTTTCCTAATAAACATATTACTCTTTCTAGCTTTCAAAGCCCAATATTATAATTTGGGGTATAAATAAAAAGAAAGGAAAGAAGAAAGAAATTCTACACTTCGTCGCACGTATAATGGATCGTTGAAGCTCTTTTCAGGAGAAAGCGGGGGAAATAGAGTTGGCAGTCGATACACTGTGGATAGACCAAATTCATTTAACGGCCTGGCCCATAGGGGAGGATTATATTCCTTGATGGGCTGGGCTCCATTACGACAACTTTGGGGGTTGTAAATGTAAAAGATGAAGCGATTGTGGCTGCTGGGATTCGAGCCCAGGTCTCCACGGCCACAACGTGGAATTCTTACCACTAAACTACAGCCACATGTTAATGCAAGTAAGTGTTTAAAATATAATATAGACAAATCCCTTCCGCAAAAAAAAAAAAACAAAATCCGAAGACTGGAGACGCATCTCCTGGCCTTCCGAGTTCCCACTACAAATCTGTAACGTTTGCCATTAAAATTATCGTTGATATCTCTATATAATCCCAGACGTGATCTTCCCCAAATCCCATCGCCAATCTCTCAAGAAAAAGAAATGGCACCAAGAAGCTTCTGCTCTCCCATCACTCTTGTTTTTCTTCTTCCTCTCGTAGTGATAGCTCCTGTTGGTGACGCTGCGAGGGCGCAGTCCGTTGTTGATCCCAAAGTGGCCACAACTCTCTCGAACAGATTAAAGTTGGTCGATGAAGAGGCACCGCCAAGTTACTGCTGGGACTCCCTGGTCCAACTTCAATCATGCACCGGGGAAGCCATCATGTTTTTCCTCAACGGCGAGGCTTACTTGGGCGACGCCTGCTGCAGCGCCATCCGCACCGTGGGGGAGCAGTGCTGGCCCGACATGCTTCGTGTTCTGGGATTCACGGAGGAGGAGGGCGACATGCTTGAAGGTTACTGTGATGATCAACACGATGCTGGTAGGAATCAGTCTCTTGCGGCGGCGGCGAACGAACCGGCTGCTGCTGTTCCAGGATCTATTCAAGTTGACGGGACGGAAGATTAGAGACGGTTCTTTTGCGCATGGGAATTAATTATTATAAGTGATAAGTTTAAGTGGTTCGTTTTGGGTGTCCATGAAATAATTAAGTCTGGTTGCTAGTTGGCTTGGCGTTAGATCATTTACGATGTCGTGTTCTTGTTCCTGTTCTTGTTTCTGTTTTTGCTTTTTTGTTTTTTATCCTCCCTGTTGGTTTCAGGAGTGATCGTTGCATGAACGGAAGGGTATATTGGTTTAACCTTTAATCTTTATTTTTTGTTGTAGCATGCGATTTGCTGTTACAAACGGTATGCCTTTAATATATTTATGTTTATGTTATGCCTTAATGAAGAGTATGAGAAATTCAAAAATTCGGCACTTGAAAATATAGATTAAGAACTAAACATATTAATTAACGGTAAAAGAAGTTAATTAGTTTATTTGTATCGTTTTTTTTAACTGAATAATGCTACAGACGTGAGTTTTTATTAAAATTCCTATTGAAGCACAATTAACTCAAAAATGAACAGTAAACATGTACAGGTGACTTGCTAGTCCCTAATAATCATTTCTGTTAAAAAGGAAAAAAATAAACTGATTATATCTAAAACAAAAAATCTAACTAAGCACTTGAAATTTAAATTGAATGGCTACTTGCAATTATACGATGATTGTTCTGGACATGTGGGCTTGGTGAAGAATTCAAACCTCTTCTCCCTAGCTAATATCAGGATCCGTCGAAATTAAGCCCATATATATCTATTGACTGACATGATTAATTGCCTTTGTTTCTTAATTATAATTGGAGATTTCACCCGTATAATTGGAGATTTAACTAATTAATCTGGTATAATTAAGAAGGGAAAAAAGATTGATTGAAACAGAAATTTGAAGAGACTGAAAATTTTACATAAACTTATTTTTTTTACTAAATAATGCACCAAATAAATTTCTTTCATAAAATAAAACAATAAATTAGTTATAAGAAGACAATTTAAATTGAGTTTGTTTTACCTTAGTTTCATGAATTATTTTTATATAAAGTGACTGTATTTTCTAAATTATCAATTTGTTGAAATTGGCACTTTAACAAAAAAAGTAATTTGAATAAATTCTTTTTGTAAAAAGTAATTAATTTTTTTTATTAATTTCTCAACTTAACCAACCCAATAGAATATCATAAAATTACTTTTGGGACTTCTTACAGTGTATATGGTTTTAATAAATTGATAAATTTGGAAAATAATCAGTTCATGTGATTGGAATAATGCACAATAATATATTAAAATTAATATAAAATGAACTGAGACTTAAATTTAGCTATCATTTTTTGCATGGGGTTCTATTAAAATTCAAGATATACGGTATAGGTATATTGTTATTAATTATCAAGTAAGAGGAAAATGTACTATATCTTCAGCATTTTCCATTTCAGATATCAAACAAATTGCACCTCATAGGGAGGGGCAACAGGTTGCTCAAGACTAGCGAATCACTAATTCCCAATATGCCTTGGACTTCGATCTCACGAATAAAAACCACTCGATCTCAAGTCGACACATAACATCTTTTAGTTTTAATTCATGATCCCCTCTGTCCGTAAAAACAATACATATGACGATGCCTAAAATTCTAAGAATATTCTTTATCTTATTCTCCATAGCTTGTTCTTGTTCTTGCTCTTATCCTGATGACGGCTCCCGCTGCCAACTTCCGGTGGAGGTTGATAAGAAGTTGCCTGCAGATGACCGTCGCTGCTGGGAATAATCTCTGCCGCAACTTCAAGCCTGCACCGGCCACTTTTAATTAGTGTTTCGAAGCCGTCGCCGCCGTGCAGGAGCGGTGGCCCAACATGCGCCACAGCTTAAATTAGGGTTTTCTTTGAACTAGCTGGGTTCAAATTTCTTCGACTTAATGATTTGCTGAGGTTGTCTTTGAATTAAGTCCGAACAACAACTACCCACTGTCTTCTTTGCTTGCTTGGAAGAATAAGATCATAGCTCTAGCTCTTAATTATATATATATGCGTGTGAGTGTATGTAGTTGTGTCGTACATAGTCGTCTTCCATTCCATGTTCTCTTAGTTGGCATGCATGTTTATTCTTCCCTGGTCTATGTAAACTTGTTTGTGGTCAGTGATATATTAAAAAAGAAAAATATAATAAAATATGAACGCTTTTTCAAAAATAACAATAATAACAACAGAACATATATTTTAAGTTTTGTACTTTAATTAGAGCATAAATTAAAAAAAAATGTGTATATATATATACACACCAAAATAAGTACTTCTAATCATTCAAAAATATATAATTTCCATCTCTTGTCTATATAAAAAGATATGATTAGCCAACTGCTATTATTGCTTTTTTTAATCAATTCATTTGTTTGGTTTATAATTTTTTCAAAAAAAAATTAATAATTATAATTTCATACATCCTAATAAAGTAATTTATCAGAACTAGCTAGTTCCTAGTAAAGCACAATAATGTATGGTTAATCTATTTTTCAAAGACTTACAAATCGATTATCATAATCCTTTCCTGAAAAAAGCAAAATTGCACTACGTACTAATCCAAAATCAATATTTTAGTTAAGCACTTGAAATTTCGCTTATATGACAATTTGCTAGTACACTAATACACTATCATTGCTCTAGGCTTAAGCTGGAGTTCAAGTTTCCATGAGTGGAAAAATCCCACCCAATCTCTTAATGGATTGTTCTCTTGATCACTCCTTTTATCTAAAATTTAAAACTTGTAGTGAGTATTAATTAGACAATATTTAGTGAATTTTTAGAGATTAATTTGGAGCCTGCGTGTTGTATGAGAGCAAAAAAGGAAACGAAAAAAATCACCGGAAAAAAAATCATGATTTTATTTGCTCTATTAATGCGTAATCAAAATTATTTATCCAGATATATATGTCAAGTAATTCAAAATCTCAAGCAATAAACGTTCTGCTTCTAAAGCTCTGGTACCTCTTCCCTATAAACATAGTCCTCCATAATAATTCAGCTGATCTGCATTGCCTGCTTCAGAGTCATTAGAGTCCAAATTCGTTTAAGATGGCCAAGTTCTCCTCCATCTTCCTCTTAGCTATATTAATTTTCTACGCAGGTAGTGTATATTATCACTTATCAAGCCATGCACTTTGTAATTTTTTTTCAGTTTGGTACTCAATGTTTCAATCTTTTAATCAATGTCTATTCCGTTTTCTTATTTGTTTGCAGCTGCACTGGAGGTGCTGCCGGGGCGTGTGCATGGAGAAGGATTGATATGCCATGCGAACCTTGGAACAAGCAGCAGCTGCGACGAAGGGGTATGCCAAACGCAGTGCGACGGTCAGTATAAGGGCAGCCGTGGGACTTGTCTTAATACTTTTGTGGGGTGTTACACCTGCCAATGTTCATGGAACTGTTAAAGTGTCTCTTAATTAATTAATTAGGATACATTATGTCTAAGATAATTGCACTAATGAATTACTAGTGGCAGTGTTCCATGGTTTAGAATGAATTGTTTCACAATTAAGTTGTTTACAGTAATAAAGACGTATATATGTTCTACAGTTTTACTTTTGCCCTACGAAATATATATATATGAGTCCGTTTATATGTATATTCTTTTAGGATGGAAAGAAAAATAAAATAAATGAATATAGTAATTTTTATGAAAAATAAAAATAAATGTTTGCTATATATGCAACAATTAATTGTCACTTTCGTTGTATGAGAACGATGATAGATGAGCAATCACGGTTTTTTGGTATACAATAATGTTAATTATGCCATAGCGTTAAATAAATCAAAGCTTTTTATATAGCTCTGTTGGTTTCCAGTGAATTTGTTTCTGGGTATAAAAGGTATTAATTTCTATTTTTCGAGTTTATGGACTGTATTTGATTATATGTTTTTAATGGACCGTTATAAATATAAGTGCAAAGAATATCGATTATCAATTTCTTTATTTACCACAATTAAAAGAAAAGCTAAAGGAAGTATGCTGAACCCTCAAACTTATGAGACTCATAAAATTAATTTAATCCCAAAATTTTGGACATCGTCCATCATATATAAGCCTCTTCAACTTGGACAGTGCCGATTTATATAATCTTAAACTTCAGTAATCACGGTTATATCAGAAATATTAGTAACCGAAAAGCTCAGAGTGAGAGCTGAATAAAACTTGAACAGTTATTTCCAGACCAAAGCAACGTCCGGCCTTTAGGCTTCCCCATTATTCTCTGCGACCAAGCAACCAAATCGTTCAACTCCTCCACTAGTCCTCCCTCCATGCACTTCTATAAATATCGACCCCCATACCTCCATCTCTCACATCCAAATCATCAATATAGATTTCCACTCATGGCTTCGTCAACTTTCAAGCTCTTCCTCCTTCTGGCCATCCTCTTGAAGGCCAAGGCGGCGCCTCCTGCGAGCAGCTTGGCAGCACGGCTGAAGTTGGCGGAGGGGGATCAGGAGCCAGGCGGCTGCTGGGAGTCGCTGATTCAGTTGCAGGCGTGCACGGGGGAGGTCATCCTCTTCTTCATGAACGGCGAGACCCATCTGGGCCACAGCTGCTGCGAAGCCATCCAAACCGTAAGCAGCCGCTGCTGGCCCGCCATGATGTCCGCTCTTGGCTTCACGGCAGAGGAGACCGACGTGCTTGCTGGTTACTGCCTTCACCACCAACCTCCGCCCGCACCTGGATCTAATAATTGATTGAGTTTGTGTCATGTGGGGAAGTGAATTAAACTATGCAATATTTTCCATGTCTGACGTATATTATGGATGCCATTAATAAATTTTGGCACTTGGGCACCTGTGGTTAATGGATAAAGAGAAGTGCTCCTAATTTCTTAAATATCAGATATTTGGATTGGGCTTTGGACTTGGTGGTGCAGGTGGGCCTAGGTCCATCAACAACAAAATAGTGTTCCACGACAAAGTTACGAGTAAAATCCGCCGATACTTGGTGGAACTTCGCAAGTTTGGGTTTCATTTTTCAGTCTTAACAAAAGGGAAAGCTTAAGAAACAGATCGCGGGCTCCAATTCCGAAGAAAACATGAACTAACCATTTGGATTCTTTCCCTGCTTCCATAACTCGACAGCAACTACGATTCAAATGGCGTAAAAACCTAATCCCACGACCAACCCCACCGCATACATATATACCTACATAAGCACATACATACGATTCTGTGCCGGCACCGGCTTAATTATAAAGTAATCTCTATGACAAGTGGTACTATACCCATGATTTGGTGGCCTCTAATAATCTCTATGACAAGTGGTTCAGGGTGAATGTAATCCATGACAGATATGAAGGTTTAATAACGGTGTTCAACGACGGCGAGAGAAAGGTTTGCCGGCAAGGATTTGTACTTCAAATGTGGAGTTTATGCTGCTCCTCCAAATGTAAGCCACTACATGGAGTCTAGGTGGAAGGACATCAAAATATTCACCAAGAAGTGATTGATTAGGTATAATTAACACGATCAACAAGTAATTAAGAATAAAATATTTCAATCTTCACAGGTGTGCCCTAATATTTCCAAGAAGCAGGGCCACATATACGATTATGAGGTTGATGACAAATTGGTTGGTCACGTGTGATGGACTTTGGAAGAGATGATATCATGACCTTTTTTATCTTAAATTAATTTGTGTGGATAGTTCTTAACCTTTAATTATCATTTTGGTTTAGTCTTGAACCCATTAAATATTCTATTTTGATTTTAAACATATTAAAGTTGTTTTATTTTAGTCCTCCACCAGCTAAAATCTATTAACTCAGAATAATTGTTTGACATAAAATTTTGAAACTCAAACTTAAATATTTGGCAATTGTATTTCAATAAATTCTCAATTTATAGAGAGAGGAAAAAAGATAATTTAAATTGTTTATTAATTATAAAAAAAATTTATATAGATTAAATTTATTGTAAGATGATTACCAAATATATAGTTTAAATTATAATATAAAAAATTGATATCAGACAAACATTTTGAGTGAACAATTTCGTCCAACAGGGGCTAAAATAAAATTTTGTAATAGATTTATGATTAAAATGAAACATTTTTAGTAGATTTAGAACCATGCAAAACAAAATAATTAATAGGTTAGAGAGTAAAACAGAATAACAATAAAATATTAGGAATTATCCATGCAATTTACTTTGAATAAATATATAATAAAATGTTAAAGAAACAACAAATAAAGCGCCTCTCACATAAGTCAAGAAATCAATCCCTACATGTAGCCATTGATAGAATTTGATCAGCAAAGAGTACAAGATAATTTTTTACGATACCAAACTCAATATTAGAGTACCATAAAATACGAATTATGCGTTTGAAATCTAAACAACAAAAACGTTATTAGCTTGTACATTTGAGTTGTTTCTATGTGTTCGAGTAAGGACAAATTCGAGAATTGACACTGGGAAAACAATGGCATATAATTGAAATTTGTTTGACATAAATTGGTATTTGAAGAACTACATCACATGAGTTTTTGATTGGAAATAATGTCTAAATTTAGCGTTAGAAGTTGAAATAAATTAGTAATATCTGTAATAGTTTTTTTTCCCCTAAACCTCTAACATTAAAAACTATCATTGTCCGATCTCCAACACTAAGTGCTGATGTTGTTTCCAAATAAAGCCATATACAAAAACACACTTTCATGATTATAGTAAATTTAGTAACATTTAAAATTAAGAAGGGTTTGAAAAGAAAATCTCAACTAGTACCGACAAAAATCAATCAAGTAAATTTAAATATGAACAATTGCTGAAATTGTGAAAGAAAATTGTAACTTAATTTTTTAATCTGAAAATCCACAAAGGAAGGTTGTACAAGATTAATGATCGTCACAACCATAGATTAAAGAGAGTGCGGTAAAATTTCTGTCCAATTTTTTAGTCTGATTAGCGTTTCCATATTCTTGATGCACGGTTTCTGTCCCTGTAATTACTTACTATTAAACAATCCGCGCAACACTGCCCCCGTGAAACAACAGAACAGCTCACCATGCATGGCGTCGGTTTTCTTGTATTTTCCGCCGAGAAATACAAACGGAAGACGATAGCTCTTCCATCGCGCTTCTCAGAACACCCTCACCAATTTTCAGTAGCTATGGACAAACTTCTGGTTCTCTGCCTTGTGATTTTGCTGATCAAAAGCTCTGATTCAACGGAGGCTGACCCCACTCTGGGGTTCTCTCCGGTGCCACTGACGGATGCCAACTTGGAGCTCCAGAGCCCCTACAACGTGCCGCTTGACCAGCGCTACAGCTATGACAACCGCGTGCACAAGATGTAGGTCTTCGCCGGCGACAAGCCCCACCTCCCCGACAGGCCCAATTAGCCCGGCACCGAAATCCGCATCTCTGTAAGCATCTTATTCTCACCTTTACCCAACAATTTAATTATATATGTAACATGCACACCACGATCAAAGTTTCAGAACTTGAATAGATAACGATCAAAATTTGATGATTGATCAATACAAAAGCTTGTAGCCGTTATAACTGAGCAGGGACTTGACTATGCCTCGGGGATTTGGCAATTCGAGGGCTACGGCTTCGTGCCCAACGGTACGTCAGGAGCGACGGTGATGCAAATTCACGGAGTGGCTCATGGAGCGACGTCACTGGTACTAAGGATCTACCAGGGGAACATGAGGTATTACAGCAGAGACTTGGTGGCGACGGACATGTACGACCGGTGGTTCCGGTTGAACGTGATCCACGACGTGGGCGGAGGGACGATCTTGGTGTACATCGACGGCGAGCTCAAGTATGTGGCGCCCAGCAAAGGCCGCGGTTACTTGTACTTCAAGTATGGAGTTTGCGCCGCTCCTCACAATATAAGCTACTATATGGAGTCCAGGTGGAGGGACATCAAAATTTTTTATAAAAATTTACTCTAAGCTTTCACCTTCATGGGCACGTTAACGATCACAAAGGGAAAAAGGAACTAATGATGTTTCGCCAACTCATACATCAATAAAAGTTTGAAAGAATGACAATTTTCACTCGGCATTTATCTAAAATTACACTTTACCTCTTTATTTTAAAAACCTCTCGATATTTTAAGAAATCTACATTTATCATCAATTTATCATTGTGTCATATATATCTTTTGGAGATTAAAGGTTAAAACCAATGATTAATTACATTGTGACACCGCAACCTTTAGTTTTTGTTCATTTCAGTTTTTATCTCCTAATTATTTTTTTCTTATGATTCCATTTTATATTTTTTTTATCTTTATATTTTCAATTTTTAAATAACTCTAGTTAAGGATATCATTCTTACTTTAAAAATTGACTATATTTAATTTTTTTTTATTTTGAAGCTTTACAAGTGTCTTCCTCACTTTTTTTTTTTAAAACTTATATGATAACTATTAAATCTAAAATCGAAGAAACGGTAACGCTTATATTTGCAATAATATGAAAAACTTCAAAATTACTTTTGTTTCAATTAATACATCATTGATCATTTTGTTGCAGTTTTAGTTATATATATATATATATATATATATATATCACTAATTAATTGTTTTGTAAGAATGTCTTATTCAACAAATTGCTTATTGATTCTTTATCAGTTTCTAAAGTGCTCAATTAGTTTACGGTTATAATTCTTTAACTTCATCTTTGACAGTGGATGAAATTGAGACTGCAAAGGTATTACTTTCTTTTGAGTTACAATTCAATAACTCTTCACATTTATATTCCTTTGAAAAGTCTTCTTTGTTATTATCTTCGCTCAAGAGGTGATACTATTCAATAAATGATATTATTCTTTGTTATATGTTGTCTTCTAATTGTCACTATTGCTCCGAGGGCTAGTGCTATTTTTAGTTAAGGAAATTATAAAGAAACATTTTTTAAATGAGAATTTTTTTAAAAAAAGAATTAATCAAACAATAAATATATAAAACTAAAAATACATCAAAATGACCAAATGTTCCACTAACTTGAACAAAATGCATTTTAAATTTTCCACGTTACTATAAAAATAACCCTTAGTTATCATTTGTTTGATCAATTATTGCTTTTATAATTACCATAACAAGTTTTAGAAAAAGTAAAGGATAGAGGTGACAACCAATTTCTAAATCAGAAATGGCATTATTAAATAGAGGAGATAAAAAAATAATTGAAAATATAAAAATGAAAGTGCATACAAGCAATGAAAAATAAATAAAAAATAAATCATAAGGAAAAAAATAATAGGGTAAATTAAAAGGAACAATATATATAAATATATTATGTTATTTGAATAATGGGAAATTACTACAATCCCCCGAGATTTAGTCAAATCTACATTTGTGTCATCCCTTTTCAAATATCCACATTTATCACCCTCAAAAGTTAAACATCCCTACACTTACACCCTCCATTGTTAACCGCTATTAATATGCCTAAACTTACCTACACTTACACCCTCCACAGAAAAGAGAGAGTGTTTACCTTGTTCTCCTACCCTTCTCCCATAAAAAAATTATCCCTTAACTTTTGCATTTAACAATCTATCACTAAATTAATTATGAACATTTTTTTAACAGATTTTCAACCAAAATTCAATTCGCCCCCCTCATCTCCTTCTTCTTCGCCTTCTCCTCAGTTTTCTCCTCTGCCTCACCTCCTATCATGGCCTTCTCCCCCACCCGTCTGTTCTCCACTTGGCGATCCAAATGGATGCCCTTTCCGTACTCCACCACCCTTCTTCACGGCGTCAAGAGCACAATCATGAGATCTCATCTGCTTGCCATCCACTTTCCATCTTTGACTATATTGCTTCATCTCCATCCCCCAACTTGAACGTCGATTTTGTTGGTTCGAATGTTGATTTCGTTCGACGAAGTCGAATCGGCTGGAGCGATAAAGTCAAATCAGACTTAATCACAGCTGGGGCAGAAGAGCGAAATCGAATCGGTAATCAGAGCAGCGGAATTAAGTAGGAGAGCGGACGTTTGATGAATCGAAGCAGCAGAATCGGCATAGTCGTGTCGAATTGGGCCAGGAGGAATCGGAGCAATCACATCAGGTCACCGCCGCCCGGATTGGGAACGGATTTGCTTGGTACTTTGTGGAAGGAAACGTTCTCGCAACTTTTGGGCATCTGTTCTGGTCCCTTCTCTGTGATTTCCAATTCTTAAGCTTCTATTGTTTTGTTTATGATGCACTCCTAATGATCTGAGCAATGTGGAAATCAATGTTTATTGTAGTTGATCCTGACCCATTTCGCCTTATTCTAGCTAGAATCGAGCTTTTATGGGTTAGGATTTTTGGGTTTAGGATTTTGGGAACCTGGATCGACTTGAGTGCTTAATCGTAGTAGCCTCACCTTTTTTACTGTTGTTAGCATTGAATTTTGGTTGGAAATTTGTGGTTCTGGCTGTGTCTATCGAGTTTGGCTAGAATTTGTGTGGACTTGGAGATGAATTCATGGGTGATTTTGTGTCGGAAGGCAAAGGATGGGAAGTTAAGAGAAGGATTAATTTTTGTTGCTGGGCAAAATTTTGGAGGCAAAATTATCAAGGGAAGGAGGTGAGGAAGGCAAAACAAATTTTTCCCTTTTTGTTTTTTCTTAACCGTCGTTAACAGAGTTAGCTTTGGAGAGGGTAAGATTATGTATAATAACTTTTGAATAGGGTTAGTAAAGATATTTGAGAAAGGGAGGATACAAATGTAGGTTCGACCAAACCTTAAAGGGGGTTTTGATAATTTTCCCTTTGAAGAATATAAGTAATGAAACAATTTATATGTTAAAGAAAAAACTCAAATGAGAACTAAAATTGGAGTCTAAAAGTATAATTAATTCATGTATTTTAACCTCTAAAATAGACAGTGTGGGATAAATGTAGGTTTTTTAAAACCTTAATGGGACTTTTAAGATGCCTTACCACTAAAAAAATGTGATTTTCCAATGGCCTAGCATTGGGAATTTAGATTTTCCAACACAAGACCCTTGGAAATTGGCACGTTGCAAAAAAATTCCAAAGACCAAATGTGAGGCCGTTGGAAAATGGGTTGTTGAAAATTTCCAACTCTCTAACCTCTTACAATTATTTCTAACAATTAAACAGTTTTACAACAACCTGGTCATTGGAAACATGCCAACGGCTCAAGTACTCAAGTAGATGGAATTTTCCAATGACCAGGCCATTGAAAAATCTTTTTAAAGAAATTAAAAAATATATTTTGTATGTTATATTCACAAACTTTATATATTATATTATTAAAAAAATTCAAAATACAATATATTTTTTGTGTTATAAAAAAATATATTTACTAAAATTATATTCCTTATTTACTGAAAATCACATAATTCAAAAAATCCCAAAAATCAATCCACTAAATCACAAAATTAAAAAAATCAGATCTATAAAACAATTTAAAATTTCAATTCAACAATCACATTTAAAAAATTTCAAAAATCACAATTCAATAATTTAAGATTTGGAGGACAATTCCAAAATTAGAATTCAAAAGTTTCAAAACCCAAATTCGGAGATGACCGAGGCAAATGAGATCGAGGTGGACAGTAGTGAGCCCGAGGAGGCGATGGTGAAGAACGGCGACTAGCCACAACAAGCCATGGTGATGAGGAACAACAAGAAACGGTGACAAGCACAGTGAAAAACGGCAATACACTTGGATGACGTAAACAAATGATAGATGACAGATGAGAGATGGAGAAGAAAAGGTTGATTGTTGAGAGATGAAAGGGAGATGAGAAGGTTGAGGCAGATGAGAGAAATGAGAGACGAATGAGAGATGAGAAGGTTGAGGCAGATGAGAGAAATGAGAGACGAATGAGAGATGAGAGGCTTGAGGCAGACGAGGGTATATATAGTTAGGGTTAGGTTTGGGTTTGGGTTTCAAACAGTTAAGTCGTCGAAAGTTGAAAATTTGAAATTTCTTATGGCTTGGCTGTTGGAAATTTACCAATGACTCTACATGTTGAAAATTTCCAATAGCTTGGCCGTTGAAAACTAAGGTGTTTAGCATTTCTAACGTGATGCCATTGAAAAATAGTCTTATCTTTTTTCAATGGTTCACTACATTGGAAATTTCCAATCATTTGGCCGTTAGAAAATGTATGTTTTTTAGTAGTGTCTGAAACAAGAACAGGTACAGTGTAATTTCGGGTAAACATAAAGGGATAAATTGTAATTCCTTCATAAAGTTTAAAGATGGGTGAGCATGGGTTATAAAAACCTAAAACCTAATCCAAGCCACCCTTACTGAGTTGGTTTGTGCTAGGTAAAAATAGATCATGGTTCACGATTGGTTCTACATTTAGGAAAATTATCGATTTTTAGGTTGGTTTATATAATGAAAACTATGATATTACTTAATTGCCCATACATTTACATATGAACATATACACTTAGACGTGTACATTACTAAATTGCTCATATACTAAGAACATGTACATTTAAATGTGGATTAAGTTATGTATTATATTGAATATTTTTTAGATTAATTATAGATGCAATTAGGGTTGTTATCGAACCGAGCCAAGCCCAGGCCTGAGCTCCTTGGACTTGAGCTCGGCTTATTTTACTCTGAAGGGTGCTCGGGCTCGACGAGCTTGGGGAAATGATGCTCGAGTTTAGCTTAGGATGGTGCTTGAGTTTGATTCGAACATTCGAGAGGCTCGAAAATCTTGTTAATGAGCTCGATGTGTAAGCTCGGTTCAAGCTCGATTAGCATACATGAACACGAGCTCATTTTTAAAAAACAATAACAACAAAATTGAAATACCAATTACTAATCTCAGCAAATCCAAATAGCACAAGTCTTACCAATTACCAATCTCAGTAAATTGAAATAGAACAAATCTCACCAATGCATTATCAGTAAGTTTTACCAATTACCAATTCTTATGACTACGGACAAAATCTCAACAACCAAAACCACACAAATACAAGCAATAAACGAATCAAATTAGCAATAACCTAATCTATCTTATACTCTGCCTATCGAACCTAAATTCATTTACTGACTATAAAAGGAAGTAATTTTTACACAAGTAAGGATTTGAACCCTAACTGGTCATAATATGTGGTTGTCTGCATGCCATTAGACTAAAACTCTAAGAGATCTCATGGTTAAGACCTTACGTGATCGGCATTTAAAATTTTAATCAATATTCATAAAAAATAAAATAAAGTTTCATGTACATTTTTTTCCCTTTTAATACTGCCATGAGATGTTTGAATTTAGTGGATCTTGCGGTTCATAGCTATTATTGACCCGATCGATAGTATCTTTGCATGAAATTCCACGTACAATTTTGTATATATCATTAATCAAACTGCCATTAAAAAATGCACAATTTTTTAATTAGTCATGTAATGTTTTAATTTCATGTTCCTAAAATATTTATTTTGTCAATATTCATGTCCAAATTGATTGGTACGTAATAAACGAAATAAGAACGCTATTAACCTTGTCTCATTAGGTTTAATATTCAATATTTTTCTGGCCGTCTCAACAATAATCAATCGTCTACCCCAGTTAATTATCTCCAGGCACGAACAGTATAAAAATATGATCACACAAGACAAGACGGAAGAAGCAACAAAAGACAGTAAATAAACAAATACGTACCTTTGTGGTTGGCATTGGGTCCTTGTCTCCCACCATCATTTCTTATAAATCTGCTCAGCAATTAATACACAATATCGGATTTTGAGCTCTGGAAAATAACATGGAAAAGCTTCTTCTTCTGAGCTTTATCGTGGTTTTTGTTCTCTTCCAAGGCTTCAACTTGTCCGGAGCTGATGATGACCCTACTGATGGGTTCACGCGGGTGCCATTGACGGAGGCCAACTTCGAACTGCAGCGGCCGTACGATGTGCCGCTGGACCGACGTTACAGCTTCGAAAATGGCGTCCACAAGATGTGGGTGTACGCCGACGACAAGCCGCATGACCCCAACAGCCACACCCAACCTCGCACCGAAATCCGCCTAAAGGTGATGAGCTAGCCCAAGGTCAAGCGTTATGTTCATGAAGTGGTCTTAATTAATTTATTCATGCATGTGACGTGAGCAGGGACTTAACTATACGACGGGGATATGGCAGTTCGAAGGTTACGGTTTTGTGCCGAACGGGACGTCGGGAGCCACCGTGATGCAAATCCACGGGGCGTCGCGGGGAAACACGACGCTGCTGCTGAGAATCTATGAGGGAGACATGAGGTACTACAGCAGCGAGGTGGTGGCGAGGAATATGTACGACCGGTGGTTCCGGCTGAACGTGATCCATGACATCGAGGGAGGGACGGTGAAGGTGTTTGTGGACGGTGTGAACGAGTATGTGGCGCCGAGCAGGGGCCCCGGGGACTTGTACTTCAAGTGTGGGGTTTATGCTGCTCCACAAAATATTAGTTACTATATGGAGTCCAGGTGGAGGGACATCAAAGTTTTTAATATGAACCAAAACTAATGCAGCTCAAGCTATTCCTATATGATAAAATTAATAAGCTGCCTTCTACAGAAATAAATTCTTCATCATCTAAATATTTTTTAGTGCACTAATTAATTAGTCTAATCTAATTGCATTTTTAATTAAGTACATCTTTTTAATTAATTTTGGGAAAAGCAAAAAATCAAAAAACAGAAGAAGCGTTCCCCACTTTCGACAATAAAGTTGGGTATCCCCCACCACAAGAAAAGAGGAATGCTGGTTTGCGTAGCTGTCCTTTTCGTCATTGGACGCGTACTCCAGATCTTGTGCCTCAATTTCACTCCTGGTCCCATTCACAACAATAGTAATAATAATAATATTATTATTATTATTATTATTATTATGTTCATCCATATGATTTACTCCATCTCAGGCTGACTTAAATGCATTTATATTATTATTTAATAATTTTTAAAAAAAAATTATATTTAGAAACTACAAAAAATTATAGTGTTCAAACATAATTTTTTTTAATTTTTTTTATCAAATAATATAAATAAATTTAAGTTAATATTAAGTCAAAAAACTGAAATAAAGCAAATAATATAGAACAGAGAGAAAGTAATAATAATTGCTTTTGTGATAATAAAAGATACCGAAATATTTTGATCTCGCTTTTGCATTACCAACAAATAGCTTTCACATGCCAACGGAAAGTCTGGAGGTCCAAATGCGTTAGAATTGAATGGAAAGAAACTTGAAATGCAAAACAATTCCACTGCAATTTGTATCCAACAACATGAATCACATTACTACCAAGCTCAAGCTCAATCCACGCTCATCTCTATCTTACAAATACCCTGGGAAAAATAAAAAACCCCTATTTCTAGAACAAAGTCCACATTTGTGATCATGCTACATTAGTGTATCATCTCTCTCCTTAATTCACTCTCTCTATATCTGGGAATGAATGAAATATCAGAAGCACATCCAAAATCTAAAGCCAACAAAGAATCAAATTAGCTATCTGTACAATCCTATAGGATGGATTATATCGAACCACAATGGAGGCAACACAGCTTCCCGATTTGAAGAAACAACTGGTCAATAGGACCCAGACGATCATCATCTTCCTCACTTGATACACTAGGCAATGGTAGCTCTGGAGGTAAATGCCGATGGAACGCGTCAACTGCCGCTGCCACACCATCTTCGTTCTCTATCAGTTTCGCTAGCTCTGTTGCTCGAGATTTAACCTGGGGGCAAAGGGCTAGAGATAACGTCCTCCCACTTATGCACCATACGATAAAGCACAGACCATGAAGTTTACCAATTTAATTGCGTAGCTAATGAGAAATGGTTAGCAAAGAAAATGTGCAAGTTACCTCTGGTTCGAGCATGAATCTTATGGCGCTTGCAAGGTTCTCAACGCTCAGAATTGATATTGGAATTGGTGCAGGGCCTAGACCTTTTTCATATACTCTATCAGCCCAGAAGAACTGATCTCCGAAGAACGGAACTACTGTTGTTGGACACTGAAATTCAAAGGTTTGGCATTAGACCCACTTTTTGTCAGAACTTACTGCAATGTAGAACTTGAATGCAAGCAATCAGCAACGTTAAAGTAATCTGGGCATCCAAAAGACAATTACCCCAGCTTTTAATCCAGCAGCTGTAGTTCCAGCCCCACCATGATGGACCTGAAAATTTGTCTCAATAATAATCATCTTCCACGGAAACAATAACATATGATCTGAAGAAAACGGTAAGAGAAAGAAAAATAACAAATCCAAAGATGGTGACTCTATGGTTCAGTATCAACATCAAGCTCCTCTAAATAAAATCCAACATAGAAACTCACCACGGCATAACAGTGAGGAAACAACCAATCATGAGGACATTCTTCCAGGAGGAAAATATTTTCAGGAACTTCTGTAACTGCCAGAAACAAAATGAACTATGAGAATTTTACTTCTTTGACATAACACATAATACACAATGAACAAACTTCTTAAGGCTATATCGACGATAAAATACAGTGACAAAGATGAGAACCTAGTACAATACCTTCACACTTTGCAACAAACAATCAAAGCTCTATACTGAACAGAGGGAATGAAACATTTCATGTGTAAAAAGTGGGTATTCTTTGAAAGTATACAGGGAAAAAAAAATCAAAACAACGTTGTTAACTCTCATGTACAGCAATGCAGCTATTAAGTGAAACGGAAAAAGAGAATGCATTTGCAATTATCGGCTGACAAGAATAAATTTAGAAGAAATTACTTACTATTCCCAAGATTTCCCCAACCTCGGTCAATTATTCCTCTTTGTCCAGTACCTTTTAATGCCTCCAGTATGACATCTGTTGTCTTCCTCGCATCATCAAGAGGCTTGACAAGAAAAAGAAAATCAAAATATTAGATGTCCTGCAATGCTCCATAGAAATTGAACCAACAACTGAACTTAGCTCAAGCTAAAATTTCAAACTAATCCTATCCTCAAGAATGCTTATAGGACGCTCATTCAGACAAAGCATCAAGTGAAAAGAAAAGAAACTGTGACAAACGGCACAATACCATGCTCCCGAATCCAATATATATAGGTGGTGGTCCTTTCTGGATCCACTTAATGAACTCTTCATGAGGTTGATATTTTGCACCCAGGTTCAAGAAACAGTAGCCAACAACATCAACTGAAGGACCCCAATCTGCAAAACAAGTTAGTTGCACAAAAGAAACAATTAAGCGCATCTACCACAGAGACATAATGTAATGAAATAAGAAAGGAAATAACAGAACAGCAAATACATATTGCAAATCAAATGGCAAGCAAATTACGGCACCGGACTTTACTAAAACTTGTTTAAGAAATCATTCTTTAGGTTCATATTTTACTGATCTTTGAAGAAGAATGCATGACAGAACAATTATACGAGTTGAGTTGCTTAAAACTTCAATTAAGGTAGATGCCAAAAAGACATCAGAGAGCTGAAAAGAAGACATTGCGTCAATTTGCAAACGGTAAGTACTCCCTCAGTTAAAAAAAATGATATACTTGAAAAATTGTCCCCCAAAATGAAGTATCAAACTCATATTTCTGTTCCAGTTTTTTCCAACTCTGCCCATGGTAGGCAAACCACCAAAGGTAGAGAATATCCAATGTATAAGCGGGTATGCGAAAACCAAACACTGAATATAATGATATTGTATAGCATCCAGCAATTAAATCAAATGCTACTTTGAGACAGAGACTATATGACATGGTAGAGAAATAATTCCCTACCTAGGGGTTTTGGCACCAGATGTGGGCTCCACATATAGCCAGTCGGAAAATGTGATATGGACCCATTGTACATACTAAGGTATGCAATCGGAGCAAGCTTCAACTTCCTTTTTCTGAAGTCATTGATGTAGCCCCTAATAGTCCACCATACCAGTAGATCAACCACCATGTATGAAAGCTGGATCCAGAAAAGACAATAATTTGACAGAGGCTTCTTATTATAACTGATCCACAAGATTTCATTCCTCACTTATGTGCAAGAAGCAAGAAAGAGGAGCTTACCCAATATCCAGCACTTTGAGGCACACGTGCCAATGGATGAGGGAATTCATATGTTGGCCTGCCTATTGAAAAAGAGAAGTAAGTGGGCATATTCTATAATAATTTTCTCATACTAAAATGACACCAGAATACCTAAGAGGCTAATGAAGTTCACAATTAAACCTCAGTTTCTCCCACTACATGAAAAAAAGATGGTTTCTCATTTTTTACCATACTCCTAGCAACAGCATTCATTGTGCACGCTAGCTGTACCAGATTAGGTTTGATGAATTTATTGTGCAATCCACACACAAACACAAACACCGCTGCAAGAGGGATCTTTATTCTATATAAAACCAGTAAAAAGATTTTTCAACCAAATCAACAGAAGGGCTAGAAGACATCTAAAGCTCACGTCCAAGGCATTGTGAAGAAGATATGAAGGGGAACACCAAGAGCTTCTGCCACATGTGCGTGTCCTACAACAGATCAAGAACATAAACCTTTACTGTTTGTCAATTATATATAAAAAATTATTTGAATGATATTATTTTCATAAGAACAAAAAAGGCATTTACATAATCTCAAGGGCTTGTTCTTATCCATCAGAAAGAAAAACAAAAAGTTAACAGCGTTTTACTAGAAGCAATAATAACCAAGAGATACTTTCTGCATTGCCAGGAATACAATGACAAACTACCTCAATGAGGGGGTGGGGGCGCAAACAATTATGGATATAAAACACACTAAGCTTGCCTCAAATCTGAATGCTATGATATACGTTTTGAGAGACAAACAGAGAACTAAGCTTGGCTCAAATGTTAACCCTAAACATTTGAACAGAACTTAAAAAGAAAAAAGTTGTCATGGAAAAAACGGCAGCAAGTCTGAACAAGAAAACCTATATGACTCACCATAAGCAGGCGGGTTTGCAATGATTGCCTGAGCTCTGAAATGAGCTCCAGTTACCAAATCAGGTTCTGTGCATGCTGGAAGAAGAGATTCAATAATGGTCTTTAACTGCTTTCTCTGTATAGATATTTCTCCAGGTCCAGATGGGATCAACCCTTTGTTTCTTGCCATATCTATGTATCATTAAACAGATATAAGTAAACATAAATGCCAAATTAAGATATAAACCGGAATATAACTGGTCGCAATTTATTTACAACTAAACAAATCATGATAATCATTAGCCCCCTGTTATACTAAATATAAAAACGAAAACATGATACAGCAGTGCTGAAATTTGATTTAATCCAAAAGCTAATGGTGTAAGATTTAGCGGATAAACATCAAGTTAAACCTTAAAGGAAATGAACTATATAACGGCAATATTTTCTACATTTGGGATCTCTTACATCCTGCTAAAACCCGAGGATCACCACCCAAAGGATAAAACTCGATTCCAGCTGACTTCACAAAACCACTGAAGTTAGCATGCGTTGCCAACCTAACATGATGACCAAATTCCTGCAACACAGATAAACTGAGCTATTGGTTCCTGACAAATGAATAATTTTAAAAACTTTACTCATCACATTTTCTTTAAAACAAATCTATGTATTTCTTCTAGCCAATATGTGCTCTACATTCTCTATATTAGCATGCTTATGAGAAAGAATGATTTGATCACATATTACAACACAGGGAATTGTCGCAATATCAGTGTGTTATTGCCTGTCACTTTTGGGTTTGAACTGTCAAAATAATATGACAGAGCCAGTGTTTTTTTAATAGTAAAGTAAGTTACAAGGAAAAGAGTCCCCGTGACAAAGACTTGAATCCAGATTTTGAAGACCTCTTTAATTGTGGATAAGTGCACCAGTTCTTTCCCAAATCTCGTCTACTAAAAGCATGGTTGAATAGCATGTTTTATGGTTTTGGAAAACCTCATTTTCTACAGTTTGGGATATTCCTTTGGTGAAAAAAGAGAACTCCATTTAATAGTATCTCCTGATTTTCAGGGAAACTAGAAAACAAGGGAAACCAGATCTTCAAAATATGATGTTATACCATGCTCTTACTAGGCATTGACTAGAAAAATAGAAAAAAAAAAATAGAAACTTCTCTACAGCTAAACAGCCCATAAATATATGAAAGAAAGCAAATAAATAACAGATAAGCAAAATGGTCGATTGTTCAGCCACATTCTCCTTTTCCCCTCTTCCTGAAAGGTACTGTCCTCAACGTAAAAGGCATCTTTTCCATGCCTCCCCCGACTTTCAATAACTATACTTATCCTTGAAATTCAACTAAAGTCAGCAGTAGCCAGCATTGGATATTCCTAGAATTTTCCTAAGTTCCTTCATTCTAAAATAACATCATTCCTGACCTTATACTCCCTTTTTATGGCCACACATTTTTTATCATTAGGTGGTGATACGGAAATGGAATGGGAACGTGGACTTGGTGACCACACATCTTTCTTAACATCTGCATCTTAGCCATAGTCATCTTACCGACTTGTTTTCCAACAAATCAACACTCAAACTCATAAAACATAACTGGTCTTACAATATAGGATTTGCTATTTTAATGTGATAGACACTTTCTTATTACATAAAACCCTAGTACCGCTCCCATTGAGTCCACCATTTTGTTTTCTTCCTCATGACATCAAAGTTCTTCCAAGAAGTTCATAGTTTCCCATGAAGAACATGGAATGCAATAGATATGAAATAAATGAACCTTATGGAAAATGCAATAGATAAACCACATGAAAACATGCCTGAAGTCGTTTTGCAATGGCTACAAATGGTTGCACATCTCCTCTTGTTCCAACCACAAGTATGGCAATTTTCAACCTTGGAATGGTTTTATTGACAACACAGAAAGAAGTATAACTCTGATCAACAGATGCTCCATCTATAGATTGATATTCTAACAATTCTGAGGCTACAGGTGGATTTTTTTCTAGATCAACTTCAACTGTTCCATCATTCTGAATCTTGACGAGCTCCACAATGATTTTTTTCTGAAAATTTCTCAACAATTGGAATATATGAAACTAGGAAGAAAATGAATTTCAACTTCTGAACAAGATACGCCATTCAATTAGGTACCTTTTCACGCTCAGATAGTCTCTCAAGTATTATATCAGGCCTTGGTGAAGATGGCTTCTCAGTCATTGACCTTGAGAATGCCATGTCCGTTTCATTGATGAGTGTATTACTGTGAACTGCAGCAGCAGCCGGTGCAGTGCTGCAATGACCAAAGGCTGTTGAGACCCACAAAGAGAAAGACAAAAGAGCATCAAGAAACATTAACCATAAAAAATAAAACCTAAAGGTCCATCTATATTTTGAACTGAAACTAAGCTGAAGATGGCACACTTACAACCTAATTTTCAAGCCAAAATTAAATTTATTGGTCCAGAGGACAGTGTGCAGGGCAAGAATTACAAAAACTACATTTTAGGTTTTCTAGAAGACCATAAAAAAAATGACATGAATTTGAACACATTAGGTACTGTTTGACATTTGAGTTGCATACACATGAGAAAATAGATCTGTTCCTAGAAAATTTTGAAACAAACATTGAAGTAAAAAAGAATCACCATAAATCCCAGTGTCTAATTGCAAACAAGTAACCTTTACCTTTGAATGTGAAAAGTGTTGAAAAGATTTAAGGCAAATTTTATGATCCATGATTTGTTACCATTACTAGATTATTGAGCCAAAAATTCAAGATCAGTTCAATGTCACAAACTAAGGGTTCAGATCAAATTATTCTCTTTCATCATGAATATATCTCATAATTACAGACCCTGCCTCCTTAGTCCTTCCATTGAATAAGGCATATATTCCAATTGAAGAATTTGTATAAAGGACTACATTCAAAATCTAAATCAGATTCATACTTAATTTCAATTACATATTCTCTTCAGTTTGGACGTATGGCTTTCTGCACACCATAGCTCTTCCGGATCTAGGAAATTACAGTTCAGCGCAGAGTGCACTTTCTTTGGCACTTATAAATAACCAAAAGGAACTGCGAAGTAGTGCCAAAAAATCTTACTTAATCTTACCTATATATCCAAGACAAAAAAAAAAAAATATATCAGTTTGAATTATGCTAGTGAATGTACCTAACAGTAAAAGTTCTCTGATTTAGAAAATACTAGGTCAAGTATAACAAATACAAGACAATCAGCAATACAGGCGTTACCACTAAAAAGGCATGTAACCACTCAGATCAAGAAGAACAAGCAGCAGCAAGAAGAACTATATATAAAGCTAACAATCTATTACGCTATCTACCTATGTATACACACTACTAACCTCTTCGGTGTGAAGAATTATCCGTCAACTCTTCTTGCTTTGAAACCTTTACATCTGATGACTGCTGACCTAAACTTGACTCTTGATTCTCTGCCTCTCTGGAAAACACCCCATTAGGCTGCTCATTCAAAGAGCTATATCCTATAGGTATTGCTTTATCAGCTCCATGCACCTTAACCATATAACTATCAACTTCCTGACCACTGCAGCTAACAGTTTCCTCCTTCTCATCTTTCCCAGAATGATCAAACCCATTACTCCACATGGTGTGATATTAGTGCTAAGCCTTGACTACTTAACCCTGAGAAATCATGGTTCCTATTTTCTCGACCTTCAGACAACAGAATCCAAAAATTTACCAATTAGAGCCCAAGGGCACAAGTTCCACCAACTCTCACAAGGACAGCAAACCAGCACCCTTCATCCTTCAATAGTCTTACCAAGAATCGAAAAGCCCAACTCGCAAAACCAGATACTCGGATGCTCCAAAAAATATCACAATAAAGCAAAACTAGCAACATTCGGATCAAGAAAAGAAAATGTGGAGAAAACCCCCCTGCTATATATCAACAGAAAAACTAACAGCAGGGCCAGACAGTCAACCCTAGGAGCAATTAATTGCGGAATTTTATGTCTCAAAGGATGTACAAGAACAAGACCTTTCGGACTTAAATCCATAAAGATGCTCAGCCAAACAGCTCATCCAAACAAATCCACGGAAATGAGCAAAGAACCTGCACCCACCAGTCAACAAATAAACCATAGAAGGTTAGGTGAACTGTGCAAAGAAGAGAGCTTTATTCCCTAAATCAACAGTGGAAAAAAAAAAAAAAGCTGTAGGAGCAAGGTAGGCACGTTTAGCACGAAAAGGGAAGAAATTGAAGTTAGGTGGGGACTATAAAATCCATACTTAAACTATACTGAGAATAATCAACATGATGCTTGCTTCGTAGGAGGAATCAAAAGAATCGATCTTTCTTCTTGGGGAGACGTACCTGTTCATAATCCGCTCCAAGGGCAACTTCAATGGCGCAAGACAGGATTGAATGGTCAGAGAAATATCCAGTCTCTGGGTTTATTCGAGGGTTTTGAGATTAAACAGACTAATGTCTGGCAAAATGCAAACATGGGCCTGCTGGATTTCGAGAGCCCTTGTGATTAAGAATTAAACTGGACTGTGTACGAGAGCTAGAGAAGTAAAATTCTGGATCTTTGACTGTTCAAGTTCAAGTCAAAGAACCAGAAAATTCGGGGAGGGGTGATGAAAGATCAAACCAATTAATCAATAAATTAAAGGAAAATCTGACAACAGCGAGGAAATAGGTGATTGAAACTTTTCGTTACAGAACAAAAAACCAACAGTAGCGGCGTTCAACGTGGCAATTTGGCAGGCCGGCTAGAGGTCTACTCCCACTTAAGTGAAACAATTAAATTTAAAATAATTAATTTTTATCCTTATATATTTTTATCTGAAACTAATTTTAATTAAAAGTTTATATTACGTTACTACAATAATTCATTGAAAATACATTTTTTTTATTTTTACTAATTTTTATGAATTTTTTTAGTTTGTGAGATTAAAAAGAAAAATTTTAAAAAAATTTAATAATATAATAAAAATTTACTTTCAAATGTGTAGCATGTAGCAAGGCGCAGATGGTTAAGTTAGGCTTAATCGGCACTGAAATGGAGGGTGTAAGATTACATATGGAGTATGGGGTGGTGTAATCACAAACAACTTGGAGGAACAACAGTAACAAACTAGAGAGGAAATGTGTTCAAGGAGGCTAGGGGCATGATTTGGACCAAGTTGATCCATGCTAGAATTCAGAAACTAAAATGACTAAGTCAATAAAATTCGAGAGAGTAAAATAGATTCTGGCTTAATTTACATAAATAAAGATTCTTCCCCATTAAGATACTTCTGGTTAAAATATAGAATGTATTAGGAAAGAAAATTAAAAATTCTAAACTGGAGCACAGTTGAAATTACATTTGGAGTGTTGGAAATTGGAACACTAAGGTTGGCAATTGGCATGGTTGCATAGCTACAGTGACGGAACCAGAAATTTTCACTCCCGGGGGGGGGGGGGAGGATTGAAAAAATTTGTCAAATTTGTACAAACATTATACAAGCAAAATAATACAGTTCATACAAGTCATAAAATTTATAACAGTACATAAACATGATTAAGTTTACTTGTAAAAATTCAAATTCAAAATGTGACACAACGCTCCTTCATATATCTGAAATCATCAAGTATTAAGTCCAAACTAAAAGTTTCTGCAAGGTCTTTCTCAATGTACAAAACTAAAGTATCAACAAAGAAATCATTATCCATCTTGTTTCATGTATGTGGGGTATTGGCGCATTGCATTGCATAACCAAATAACAAACTCTGAAACTCATAAATCATAATTAGATTATGTATATGCATACAAACGAGACAACCAACAAAAATCCCAGAAATTTTTATAATTATTCATTTTATCATAATTATTCATTATCCATAACCATGTCAAACTTTGAAAAATCTCATCAACTTTTTGCACATTTTACATTTTTACTCACAAAGCATGAATTTATATGTAATTGAATCTCATCCCCCCCCCCCTCGAGTGAAAATTCCCTGTTCTGGCCACTGTCTGTTCTTGTTCGTCTGTTTCACTGTTTGGTTATTATACTCTAGTCAATTGACTCAATTCAATTACATATAAATTAATAAATATCATTTAAACAATTAAACAATTACTCAATTAGATAATGATAAGATAAAATTCAAACTAAAAATTGACAAACAATAAAAAATTATTTAAACAATTAATAAGTTAAGTTTAGTTACCACTTACCAAGTACAGGCAGCCAGCAGCAGGCAAATTTGTGGTCGGGACTCGGGACTCGGGAGTTGGGAGCCGGGAGCGGGAAGCCCTCTAGTGCCCTGGTGTGTGCAATTTGCGAATCGCAAATATGGACGAACAACAAAATAGTTGAATAGGGACGCGGAGCGGTAGGTCGGTAGCCAAGAGAAATGCGCTCACCGCTCAGGCTCAGGCGGAGGCGGAGCTGTGGAGTGCGGAGGTCGTCGCGTGCAACTCGCGAGTCGCGATGTCAACGTCGTCCAAGCTTTTCCTTTGGATTGGAGCTCTGACTGCTTTGTGATTTTGGTCCTGATTTGGACTCGCCGAGATTGGGGTTTTGGAAGAGTGCAAACTCAAAAAACGTCACCGTTTGGCGTTTCCTATATTCTAATAATTCTATAAGCAGCTGCTTAAAGCTAAAGAGACAACCACCAATTTGGTCCCCAATTTATTAAGCGCATGCCACATTGCCCCCCATCTTTATATTCTTCCATATTTTTCGGGGGGCAAGAATACCTATCTAATCCCCAATTTCTCTCGATGTAAGCAATTTAGTATCCTATATATCAAAAGTTTCAAAATTTTCGGGGGGCAGCAGTACCACCCCTGCCCCTTAATAGGTCCGCTCCTGCATAGCTGGCTTTCGATCCTGTTGCAACTTGCAAAGTAAATCTACATTGACACATTAAATTCAAGATTTTTTTTTTTATCTTCAACTACTTTTTAAATATTTAAAATCATATTACAAGTTTTGAGAATTAATATGAAAGAGATTATAAATGCTTTGAAGGAAGTTTAGTAAAACTTATTTCTGTTGACGCTCAAAGCTCCAACCCAAATCTTAAACTTGACCACGTTACATATACTTAATTACAAGTTTGCTATCAGAGAGACTTGAAGTTGATCATTTTTTTTTATCTAAATATGATTTTCTTTTGAAATACTATGCTGGGAATCACAGGTCACCGTAGAACAAATCAAGCTTTATTGAATCAATTAAGGTCGTAACAAAGTGATCATGACTGATTGCTAAAGTATATTTTAGATGAGGACAATATTACGGTTGCAAAAAGTTTCTTATTTTCTGGTGCTCAAAATATTACGGTTGCAAAATATATTATAGGAAATAATCCAACCCACACCATTCCATTCTAATGATGCCGAATATTTTCTGATGTAAGAATATGTTCTCCGGTTGAAAGAGAATATCCTGTACTCCCTTGCCCTAACTTTTTTTTTTTAGAGTAACAAAATATTCGGCACCATTAATTGTTACAATTTTTTTTTTCTTCCAAATTCTGCCATTCCTTTTAATTAGTAGTTTACATATGTGTGTGTATTTATTTATATATGTATGTATGTATGTATTATGAAGAAAGAGAGAAAACATGTGTAAAGTTACACCCACTTCATTTTAACTTAAGTTAATTGAATTTCAAACGACTTATTTTTATTCTTACATCATTTTTACTTAGAACTAATTTTAATTAAAAGACAATATTATGTGGGTGCAATAATCCATTAAAAATAATTTTTTTTGGTAATCTTACTAAATTTTTATGAATTTTTCTAGTTTTAGACATTAAAAAAGAAAACTTCATAAAAATTTAACAACATCATGAAAATTTAGTTTCAAATGAATTATTATATCTACATAATATTGACTTTCAAATGAAATTAATTTTAAGTAAAAAAATGTAAAAGTAAAAATAATTCAGTTGATTTAAGTTAAAACGAATTGACCCTTAGACTAGATTTTAAACTTTTAATTAGTTGATCAAATTTTCTCTGCATGATGTGAAATATATTAGGCATAATTTTAGACTTTTTGTCCAAAATTAGTGTCATTGTGTTTGAATTTTTGAAACAAAGTATACTTATGTGTCACAATATTCATATTTTTTATAAAAAATTTAAAAATCATAAACATTTTCGGATGGATGGGTATAAATAAAGATTGAATTTTTAACGGCCAAAAAAATTGGTGGATATCATGTTACAACCACAAGAAAAGTTTGACTTTCAATGATTATTTTTATTAAATAACTCATTTACCAAAATAAAAAAAATTTGGTTTAGGTATAAAGTTTTGCGAAACATTTTTTCCCCCTCACTAATTAAGCTATATGAAATCATGCTTCGATTGAACCCAAACAGAAAGAATAGATAAGAAAAATAGAAAAATCTTCACAACTAAATACTACCAAATCAAACATTTAAGTGCTAGACTTCGATGAAAGTTCTTTGTCCTAATATTAAATGGATATAAACTTACACGCGGGCTTGCATTAACGCCAAATTATAGGTTTACTTTGAGAAAACATTAGCAACTAAATAGGGCTGACACAATTTTTTTTATAATAGAGATGCCAAAATAAATATTTTCCTATATTACAATTCTTACAAAGGAATTTAATCACCAATTTTAAGCAGAAGCATATTCATTTTTAAGTTCTAAAAATATTGCATGTATTTTACAATTTTAGAAGGCCCAAATCCCTGCTAACCCCATTTAATTACGCCACTATTAGCAACCCCTATATCTTGCAAGGAAAATGCTCACCACAAAAGGATAACAAAACTATTGCCCCACTGAATAGTATTGTAGAAAATGATTGAAGATAGAGCTAACCCATTTCAATTTAATCTATCAACTAATTGTTTGGCTCAATTAAGTTGTATTCGACAGATCAAGTAAAAAATGCTTATTAACGCATATTTTTAATTTCCTTCATTTTGATCTAAAATTAATTTCATTGAAATCTAATAGTTCATTTGCCTAATAATCATTTAGATCATTTTTAAAAAAAAATAAATAATATTATGAATTTTTCTCCTCACCCAGCTAAAACAACCAAAAAAAAATACTACTTTCTTTCTGAAAAAAATTTAAAAGCGGTTTTGGACTTTTAAAAATATAAGATTTCAATACCAAGTTAAATAAATAATCACTATGAATAAAAAATAATTACAAATAATCACACTTATCAATAATCTCCGTCCTATGCAACTTATACAAGTGCAAATAAACAGCTCCTTTTCCTTTTCTTTTTAATGGATATATAGCCTTGGAGAAAAATACATAAGGCTTCGAAAAAATAAAAATAAAATAATGGAATATTGACACGGATTAATATTACATATATATACAGGATGATCGATGATGAATTCTAGCTTTATATTTTCTTGATCACGATTAATATTTATGCTCTTCGCAAGATGCCAGTTTGATTTCCTTGATCACAAGAGCTCTTGCCCGATTGATGGTGAGAAGGCACAAGTAGACATGCTCTTCAAGCTCCTCCACTTGCTTTCTAAAACCATCGTTGCTCTTCTTCAACTCCTTCACCACATGCATGCAATACATCTCCTCCTTCCTCTCCAAACACGCCCTTATCATTTCCTTCTTGTGCTCAACTTCGTCATGCAACCTTCCCACAAGCCTGCTCATCGTATCGAAGTCCCTGTTCAGAATATAAGTTCCTCTAGCCGCCACATCAAGTTGCTCCCTTATTTTCCTGAGGAATTCCCTTCTCAGACGTCGGAAACCGAAGAGTTTCTTCTTCAAGAACTGGATGTTGGGCATGGTGAATATTGCCGGCGCCATGAGTATTGCCACGAAAGTATGCGCCGCGATGAAGATCGCCATGATTGCCACCAACCCGATGATGGTTGTCTCGCCAATCCCCGAAGCCTTGTTGATGTGATCCATCATTCTTATCTTCCTAGCAACCTTCTTTCTTTTCAATCTCAGGTGACGCAAGATCGATGAATACTTGTCATTTATCACCTTGAAATCCCGTATCTCAAAACTCGAGAAAGGGTTCTTTAGGGCCGTAAACGAGTAGAGCTCAGAAAATATAGATCTTAGAACAAGATGATGAGGGGGAAAACAATAACCATCATCGAGGACATCTAGGGCTCGTTGAATGAATCCGTAGTTGTGCAGGATCTGGTTAATATTTATAAGAAGGTGACCACAAAACTTGGAAGCTTCAGCACTTATGTCGAAGTAATTGAGCATAAGAGCCTTTAGTTCGGGCAGGTTTGAGAGGTTTGCAGATTCGAGAATGGCAGAAACGGTATCTTGGGCAGGTTCAAGGAGAATCTCAGAGAAACTTTGGTCAGAATTGCTAGAATCTTGTCTCGCAACGAGCTGAGCTTTGGTGAAGAAATCTGTGTAGGACTTTGTTCTTAAGGCACTTACGTATTCCTCGTTCACATTCAAATTCTTGCAAAGTCGTGCTCGCGTACCTGAAATTAATTGGATGACAACAACAAAAATTAGTGTACTAAATAAACATAAATCTGAATAAAATATAAATTAATAACGCAAAATAGAGTGTGATTAATTAACGTAAGTACCTCTTTTAGATTTGGCTCTAAATATTGCCAACATATCGATATCTTTTGATGTCTTGTCCTTTCTTTTCTTTGAAGAAGAAGCAACAAACACAATCGAAATAATAGTTCAATAATTCTCCAAAGTTGATGAAGATATATATAGGCCTTTCGTTTGCGATTGGAGTTGAGGTATTATAATAATTTTTTTCTGTATAAGAAAGCGACTATTTTTTTTATAAATATAAATAAATAAATAAAATTAGAAGTATAGTATAGTATAGTATTTAGCAGGTACGCCAAGTTTCTGATGATGATGAGATGAGGCTAATCTGGTGGAGAGTGAGAGATGTGTCCAATTTGTTGGCAAGCTTTAAGCCGAATTTCGCTTCTCTTTTTCGGGAACTTTATGGGTCTGTTAACCGCCTCCTGATCTCCTCCTTCTCTAGCTTATATATCTCCTTTCTTTTGGACCGAGATAAACCAACTATACGATACTTGCCCTTGTCTTGCTTGTACAGTTCTGCAACCTTCTCATCCTGATCCGTCGAATTCATGCATTCTTGGACAGTTGGACGCGGCGAGAAAGGAAATCAAACCATTCAATAATAAAATAGTATTGGGAATGGGAGAGAGTGATTTCTATTTATCAAGATCTTGTATATAAAGAACAAGCAACCGAGTTGAGCCAAAACCAATTAGCAACGTACGACTGCTTTCGGTAGCTTTGAAGATTGGACTCTAATACTGTGCTAAAAAATCAAATCTTAAACCAATTGGTAATAATTAGGGGTGAATGTGGGTCAGTTTGGGTCGGTTTTCTGGTGGAACCAAACCAACTCGAAATAGGTTTGGTTCTAAATTTTTTTTATCCAACTCGAGAATCGAAAAGAACTAAAATCATGATTCTAGGTTTTTCGATTTATATCATATACCTATAACAACATTAAAATTCAATCAAATTGCATTCACAACTTGTTTATGAAATATTTAACATAATATACAACAAAATCCATATTTAAATACATACATTCTTAATAATATTTAAAGAATTTCACATGCTGTTACACTACTAAAAACACATGTTTTTCCAACTGCCTTATTTCCAACGGTCAAGCAGTTGGAAATTTTCCAACTGCTGAGGCAGTTGGAATGAAGAAAAAATATTTTCCAACTGCCCAGCAGTTGGAAATTTTGATAGAGGTAATTTACGTAGTAGTTATATAATAATTCCAACGGCTTTAGCCGTTGGAAAATGTGGGAATTATATATATATAATACTTCCAACGGCTTGAACCGTTGGAAAATGATAATGGGTTTGTTAGTATGAGGTGAAAATGTTCCAACGGCTATAACCGTTGGAAAAAAACATATGGTATTATTAGTTTGTGAAGTTTCCAACGGCTTAAGCCGTTGGAAAATAATTTGGTTGCCAGATGTAGTTTCCAACTGCTGACACAGTTGGAAAAAATATATGGATTTAGTGTAAAAATTTTCCAACGGCTTAAGCCGTTGGAAATCTATTTAATGAAACGGTGCACTTTGGTCTTTTGTTTCCAACGGCTAAGGCCGTTGGAAATGCTCAATTTAAATCACCCCCCTCCAGGCGGTCATCGTCTCCAGAAGCCAAAAGTTCATCTTTCTCGTTTCTCTGTTCCTCCTTCACACACTCACACACAGCACCTTCAAATCTTTGATTAAGGGGTGATTCGAGTTCGTAGAGCTGATTTGAGCATGGATCTGGTATGGTTTTGCAAAATCTGTAGTTAGATTGCATTTTTTTTGAATTTTTTCTCCTATTTTTCGCGGATTTTCGTTGTGAGTTGTATATATTTAATGTGTATTTTTTTTGCTTCTTGTAGCTGATTCGAAGCAATTTGGAGAGATTTGAAAGAAGTTTAGGGTCCGATTTGAGGTTAGTTGGTTAGATACGTTTTTTTAATTTTTTTTCATTTATTATAGTTAAAATCCGGAAATATTTCATGGTATTTTGGGTTGAAAAATGTAAAATGTATGTGATTTGTAGTTGTTGATTGTTGGGTGTTAAGTATTTGGGTTACCCATTATAATTTAACATTTATATCCAAATTTTTGGCTTTTTTATTAATTTCGGGATTAATTAAAAAATAGAAAATAATGGCTTTTAAGGTAATTTATTTATGTAGTATATTTATGTGTCAAAATAGTTACTGTAATTAAAAATATTTAATTTTATATTTTAAGTAAATTGATTAGGTATTATATTTATGTGCAAAATTAGTTAGTAAATTTAAAAATATTAAATAATTAGTTTGAAGTAAATTGTTTAGGTTGTATATTTATGTGTGAAATTAGTTAGTAACATTAAAAATAGTTAGTAATTAGTTTGAACTAATTTGTTTAGGTAGTGTTATTATGAAACTAATTACTTAGTATATTTAAAAATAGGTTAAAATTAGTTGATAGTAAAATGCTGAGGTAATATATTTATGTTTCAAAATTAGTTAGTATATTTAAAAATAATAATTAAATAGTTTGATGTAAATTATTTAGGAACTATTTTTTGGTGTGAAATTAGTCAGTATCTTTAAGCGTAGGAATAATTAGTTGTTAGTGAAATTACTTGATTAGTATATTTTTTAATTAATAAACTTACTGTTTTAAGCACATAGTTTATGTAGTATATTTATGTGATCTGAAATTATTAGTTATTTTTAAAAATCCCAAATCTTTTGTGGATTGTCAATTGTTTAGGTAATACATATTGTATGTCTGTATAATGTTTAATTTGAAGCATTTTTACAATGTTTTCGTAATTGGAATTAATATAAACGTACAAAATATGGATATTTAAGTAAGTGTAGTTCATTAAGTGTAATAAATGCTGAGATTGAGGAAGCAACGCAGCAGCCGGATGAGGATGGTGGCGCTCCTGACATAGATGAGGTTGCGATTATTAGTGCAGCTGCGGAGGGCAGGAAAAAAGGCCGTGTATTTGGACTTGGATCAGAACAACATGTTGTGCCTGGACGACGACGACCAGCGCTTACGCATGCTGGCCATGTTGATGTCACACAGACTCCGGAGTTCACTCAACAAGTACAGCGAGTCGTAGCGGAGCAAACTGCACAACAAGCATCACATTATGAGCGGAAGCTAGAGCGTCTGAAGAGGAGACAACGGCTTGAGCTCGAGTACATATGTAACTCAATTGGCATTCCATCGCCCACGCCTCTTGCAGATGATGATGATGATGACTCGCCAACGGATTAAGATGATATCAGGTATATCATGGTACTATGTGTGTTTAATAACAAACAAACTTTTAGTTGGAGAATGAAACCATGTAATTTCTACTATAAATGCTTATGTGTGGATTTAGTTAGAACATTTATATAATGACGTAGTAATTTCAACTGTGAATGTGTGTATGTCGTCTAATATATATTGTTATGTAATTGGTGCAAAAAATTTGACTTATGTACTAATAATTATCTAGAATATAATAGGTTAACGTTTAAAGCAAGCAATCAATTCAAATGAACAGTGCAATGAATGAAAAAATAATTCGAAACGGAAAGTAAAAATGGCAAAATTTTCAATTGCTTTTTCCAACTGCCCCAGAAAATTTCCAACTACTCAGGCAGTTGGAACACAAAAAAAATGAAAAAAAAAATAAAGCAGTTGGAAATTCTCCAACTGCTTATTTTCCAACTGCTGACAGTTGGAAATTCCAACTGCTAAAACTTGGGCCGTTGGAAGAAAAATTTCCAACGAATGGATTTCCAACTGCCTCATTTCCAACTGCTGACAGTTGGAAATTAAGGTTTTTTTAGTAGTGTTACATAATGCAATATGACAGCAAATGTATCTAGTTGCATGTAATTTCACGCAAAAATACCTTTGTAAATTTTGAAAAATCACTGATCAGATACTTTATATCATTTTTTTTATCTCTATAAAGAAAATAATATTCGATCCGATACATATCTACATGCTACTTAAACCAAACCAACCACAATGTCATTGTAATTTCTTATAATATGAAAATGTAAATAATTTCCTATCCCCTGTTCAAATTTAGATTCAAGATTAGGAATATTAGTTTTAAGATTTAATATAAAAGACTAAAATACCCTCATAATTCTTCATTTTTTCAATACATAAATATATGGATAATTTAATAATATCATAACTTTGGTTCGGTTTCACCTCGAGTTGGTTTCATGTGAAATCAGAACTAATCAAAAAACCATCAGTTCTTATATATGTGGAACTAACCTGCAAACCATGATCAATTTTTATCCAACCCAACTCAACCAAACAATGTGAGTTTGAGTAGGATTTCGGTTTTACCCAACTCGTGCTCATTACTAGTAATAATTAGAGAGTTCTCATCACTATATAAAACCTTGATTGACCTTTTTTTTTTCTTGTCATGTGAGATTTTCCCACTTAACATATAGTTAATTAATTAATGTTGATTTATGGAAAAAGTTTATTTTTGCAACTAAATTAAGTGTGGATTTTGTAGGGTACGGTGAAATGGGGTGTAGAGACTACATACTAGAATTCATAATCTCGCTTGTAATATATTGAGTAGGAAAAAGAAGAAAAAGAATTAGGGATTAAAACCTTGTCAGTTACTCCCAAGCTAAGATTTTCTATTAGGAGCAGTGATAGCTAGATGTATTAATATTTCTGCAATATTTTGTCATAATTTGGCCTAAAAATTATATATATGAGATCTTCTAACTTTAATTTGTGCATCTAATCAAACACAACCTCATAAGATTTTGTACAAATTAGTAAGAACTAAACCATAACCCAAACAAAGTACTGAAATTTGCTTTTCCAAATTCATAAAGTATATTGAACATGCAATAAGAGTTTGTGGAGCCGTATTTTTTTTTCAACTATTTTCTAAATTTTGAGCTCCAATTTGTATTTCTCTTTTATTTGAACCAAACGTGCTTAGTGCATGGAGGGAATATTGGAGGTTCGGAGTCACCATTAGCTTATTAAGAACATAACGTAAGGCCTCACTCAGGCAGGTTAGCTGGTTATTAGGTTGATTCTTATGACCTCATAAAAGCACAAAGGGCGGGCCTATATATATATATATATATATATATATATATATATTAATTACTACAATTTCGCAAAGAATGTAGCCTATGTAGGGTTGGAATATTAGTTCGATTTTGATTGTTTCTATGGTGAAATATACAGTTGGGGAAAGGATTGGTTTAGATAAGAAGAACAAATGGAAACGGAACTTGGAGAGGCTGGTATTTCTGTTCTCTTCCTGCTTGGGCAAGTTGGACTTTAGTTGTCTCGTACAGCGTTAAAACTGCCTTTACGATTCCCAAATTCTCAATCTTCAATATTCGCCCATCACTACTTACAAATTAGGAAGTCACCCAAAACGTATCTCGCGTTAGGGGCAGCCTACTTCTGTTCTTTTCCCCTTTTCTTTTTATTCTTTTAGGAAGCACAATTAACTATATATTTGCTTATAATTAAGGCCTCGTTACCCCACCTAAAGCCTCATTTTCATGCATGCACCATAGTTGATTGCGAAATCAAATACTCCATTGATCAGAAAACATGGCTCCTTCCATTTTTCAGACTTTCAAAAAGTTTTATTTTAGTGTATTTGTAAACAAGACAACTGAGTAATAGTAATTTCTTTTATTTTTAAGGAAAGATGAACAAATCATTTGAGACTTCAGAAAAAAAAAATAAAGGCCACGTATTGTTAAACAAAGAGAGTAATTGGTTATATATTTGACTTAAAATTAAAATAATTAATAATCTGAATCAACAGTACATTCTCCACAAATACGCATAGAAACTTGATTAATTAATTTAATAATCCGAGCTAAAATATAAGGCTAGAGAGAAACTAAAATTTTAAACTTTGAAAACATTATGTTATTTTTCTCTTGATTGTATATTTTTATTATGAAAACTATGCTATATACAAGAAGTGTTGTATGCAGCTAGACATGCATTGGTAGAACCTAGCTGCCGCAATTCGTTGATCAATTCCGGTCATGGGAGGTTGGAGGCGGCCTTAACGCCAGGAGGGAGGTTGGGCTCCACTAGAAAAGGAAGCTCTTCACTAAGTCGATAATGTCAGAGAGAAAGTTTGGGATTATGGGGAGGCCACTGATGTTTGTTGGGGTAGAGATGAAGGAGATTTTGTGAGTCACTTTAGGAGAGATGAGAAAGAGAGAGAAAGATGCGAGCCAAAGATCAGATGGGGGAGAGTGAGAGGTGCAAGCCACTGATGTGATGAGATGAGAGAGAGAGAGAGAGAGAGAGAGAGAGAGAGAGAGAGAGAGAGGAATAGAGATGAGGGAAGAAGAAGATGATGATGAAAACCGGGTTAATAAAAGACTCAAAATTTTATTTTTAATTTTAGCAGAAAAAGATGTGTTTAACTATCAAACTACGGCGCAAAAGTGGGAATAACTTTTTCTTCAACTAGGCAAAAATAATAAACTTACAAAAAAAAAAAAGATAAAAAAATTATTAATTTGTAATGATAATTTTTATGGATATAATGATTTTTAAATAAAATTAATATATAATTTATTATGAAATTATACAAAAAAAATGTGATTTAGAGATTTTTATGTAAATAAAATTTAATATAAATAGTAATTTAATAAAAATGCTTTCTTGACACTTTTATATATGTACATTTTATAAATAAGTGCTTTCCCCCTTCCGCTTTAATTCACCTACAATAGAATCAAACAAGGTAGCTCAACTAGTGTATAGTCTCAATCAAAATACGGAGGTTGAGACTTCAATCTAAGTCCCCACAAGCCTTTCAACATAAAAATACTCATAAGCTTGCAATAGCCATGAACTGTGAGTGGGGATTAGTTTGACTTATTAGGTTAGGACACTCTATCATACTATAAAAAAAGAAAACTACTTCCATTGGTTGATATTTGAAAAAATGTATATGTGTACATCAGTTTTTGGTTTAAGCCACCTTTTGAAATGCATCATTAAACAACCAGAATTTAACCTATTGAATAGGGCTCATAGCCCTTATGAATTGGTTTCTCAAGTGAAGGATCGATTGTGCATTTTTTACATGATGAGAAATATTTGGTGTCACAGTTAGAACTTTTTGTTGATTAAGTCACAAAAAAAAAAAACTTATGGGCTACAAGGCTTCTATATTATCTTAGTTAGGGCATGCTATTTTATTGAAGATAGTTACCTAAGCTATGTCAACACAAATTATGAGTTGCATTCTAATTCCACAACAAGTGTTTGACATGCTTTAGGCATTGGTGGCGTTTCTTTTGGATCTAAAGCACTGGTTTGAGCGAAAACCCATCGATATTTGATTGAAAAACTCTGCAATTGAGATGGTGACTTAGAATTTAAGGATCTAGGAGTTTTCAATCATGCTTTGCTTGCTAAGTAAGGCTGGTGCTTGCTCATAACACTAAGGGCCAATTCGTTTCGTCTAAAGTCAACTGACTTTTTTTAACTTTTTCATCTTTTTTACGTGAAACCAATTTCATTTGAAAGTCAATGTTATGTAGATGCAATAATCAATTTGAAGGTAAATTTTTAGGATGTTAAATTTTTATGAATTTTTCTTTTTTAAGACTTGAAACTAGAAAAATTCATAAAAATTTAGTAAGATTATAAAAATTATATTTTTAATTAATTATTGTAGCTACATAATATTGGTTTTTAATTAAAATTAGTTTCAAGTAAAAAAAAATGTAAAAATAAAAAAAGTCATTTTGTAGTCAATTGACTAAAGTTGAAACGAATTAGGTGTAATTCTTTAGTGTTCGAAGTGTTTAGGAGGAAATATTTTGATTGATAAACACTACAAATTAACTCTAAAAGAAATGCTGACTTGGGACCTGGGAGCTTTTAATTGTACTTTGTTTGCTAAGTTGGGTTAGTGCTTGTATATAATACTGATTCTTTAATGTTCAAATTGTATAGAGAGAAAATATTTCCTTGTTCTTCCTTTTTAAGAGTTGTATTGGGTTTGTTAGCTTAAATCTAAAATGCTTAAGAATTTTAGTTTGTTTAGGATTGAGTTTATATTTTTATTTTGGATTAGATTTTAGTTTTCCTATTTATTTAGTATTTGATTTTTCTATTTTGATTTGATTTGAGTTTGTGTGGGGCAATAAAAAGGTTTCTTGAGTTAAAGTTTTGAGTATGATGAAAAAGCTAATATGGTGAAGAGACAAAATGTAGGGGTTTCAAGAGAGAGAAGATGTCCAAAGGTTAGAAAGGGCTAGGACGATGAGCATTTTATAATTATCATATTTTGTAATTATGTGATGGCAAGATATTTGGGTTATCAGTGATATGTAGGGCATACCTCTACTGTAATCTCTATATTTTTTTTTAGTGGATTTCTTTTATTCATAGATCTAGGTTAGTTAAAAGTCAAATCATGTTAAATTCATATGTGCCTATTTGATCGTGTTTGTTGTTGCCCTGCGCGTAATGGCTAATTAAGGAATTTTTTTCCCAACAAGTGGATCAGAGCTTATGGTTTGATTTCGGTATGGTGGAGCTTATGGTGGGTTAGCAACATGGTGGAGCTAGCGTTTATGTGTTTGATGCTCGTGATGATGTTCATGGTCATTTCTATTCATTGTTGTCTTCATGTATTTGTGGTGTTTGTTGTTCGTAGTCATGGTCATTTATTGGTTGCTGTCACATGTGCTCATGTGTGGGAGAATTTGAGCCAATGTGGAGATTATTATGTTTGTTGGTTCAAATTCTTAAGATTAAAGAATTTGCTTTTGTTTAAAATTTAGTTTTAGTTTTCCCATTTGTTTAGGATTTAGTTTTCCTATTTTGATGTGGTTTGAGTTATTTGTGGCCTATAGAAAGGCTTATTGTAGTAGGGTTTTTGGTATAAAAGAAAAGTCAATGTGATGATTGAAGATGCAAGATGTGAGAGTTCCAAGAGAAATGAGAGGTCTGGAAGTTGGAGAAGACGAGGACAAGAAGCCTTTTGTGATTATCATATTTTGTAATTATGTGAAAGCAAGATATTGAGATGATTAATAGTGTGTAGGGGATCCATAGACTAGCCTGAGCACTAAGGGCATATTTCCACTATAATCTCTATATTTTGTTCAAATAAATTTCTCTTATATGTGAATGTAGGCTAGTTAAGAACTAAACCAAGTTAAATTCATGTGAGTTTATTTGATCATGTTTGTTGTTCGGCTGTATATGATAGGTGATTAGAGAATTTTCCCAATAAGTGATATCAAAGCTTACAGTTTAGTCCTAGCATGGTGTAGCTTGTGATACATTTTTGGTATAGTGGAGCTTGTGATGTATTCTTGGTATGGTAAAGCTTGTGGTGTGTTTATAGTATGGTGGAGTGTATAGTTCAATGCTTGGCATAGTAGAATGTTTGGATTGTTTAGTGAAGCCCTAAGGAATCGTCCCGGGGATATTTGACAGTGGTTGCAACAAAGTACCGACCACTCGGTACAAGTTTGAATATTAAAAATTTTGTTCGTGTGTATTGATGTCTGTGATGTTGATGTTCGTGATCTTCGTGGTCGTTTATGATCTTTGTTATATTCATGTCATGGTGGTGTTTGTTGTTCATATTCATGGTTGTTTGTTTGTGCTTGCCGTTAAATGTGCTCGTGTTTATGAGGATTTAAGCTAAGGTGGAGATTGTTGGGTTTGTTAGCTCAAATCTAAGAAGTTTAAGAATTTTAGTTTTTTTATGATTAGGTTTATGTTTTTGTTTTGGATTTGGTTTTAATTTTTCTATTTGTTTGGGATTTGGTTTTCTTATTTTAATGTGTTTTGAGTTTGTGTTTGACCTATAAAAGGACTTCATGTGTTAGGATTTTGAGTATATGAGAAAAGTTAATATGGTAAATAGGCAAGATGTGAAGATTTTAGCAGGAAGAAGAGGTCCAAAGGTTGAAGAGGACTTGAATGAGAAGCCTTTTGCAATTTTCACATCTTATAATTGTGTGAAAGTAAGATATTGAGATTATCCGTGATATGTAGGAGATCCATAGGGCAATGTGAATACTAAGGGCATGCCTTTACTGTAATCTTTATATTTTGTTCGAATAAATTTCTCTTATTAATGGATATAGGTTAATTAAGAGCTAAATAATGTTAAATTCGTGTGTGCCTATTTGATCGTGTTTGTTGTTCCACTGTGTGTAATAGGTGATTGCGAATTTTTTTTTTCCCAACAAGTTCAGTGTTTTAATGTGGCATCACTTATTTTGCAAGGTTTACATAAGGGACATTCTATTTTGAAGATTAAAGATATTTGAAGAATTGGTTGTGGTGTTGAGGTTAATATTTGGAATAACAGGTAGTTATCATTTGATACTTCTTTGAAGTCGATTTCTCAACCACAGTTCATCGTTTTATATATTTCTCCACAATGATTATTCACACATAATCATTTTAAGTAAACTTAGTACATAACTAAAATTTACCAAACATGCATTTGTTTTGATACCATTTGTTTGAGGCAAGCTTAAACTAAATGCTAACGTGTACGTATATTATTATTTTTTTATATATTTGAACTCATTATAAATGTAACTAGGTACAAGTTAAAGTATACTACCTAGTTTACCTATTTCTAATCATCTACTGGCTACTTAAATGAAAGAAATTCTCCAACACAAATCATGATTTAAGGTATGTTTGGGAATAATGTTAAATTTTTAGCTTTACCTGTTAATGTTAGAAATTAACTTCAGCAGTCAACATTAGAGATTAACTTTTTAATATTTCAATGTTTAGTACACTTATCATATTAGACATAGAAGTTAAAAGGTTTGAGCAAGTCTATGTGAATGGATAACAATGAGAGACATGATGCAACATATTTGTGGCAATGACTATCACTATAAATGATTTTCAAACCTTCTATCAATATTTGAACCTTCTATATAAGGACCAGTTTCTTCTCATTCCTTTTCTTTCACTTTAAATTTTTTTTTGGTTTATGTAAGTTCTCTAGTCCCTGTTTCTAATTATTTGGGTTTCTTTGCTTGATTTTCATACTTGTATTTATGAGCTTCTCTTTGTTAATTGGCTTTTTATTTATTCTTAGTATCTGATTATGTTGTTAGTAATGAATATGCTACTTTTTTTTTTTGCTTTTGTTGTTGTACTTATTTATAAATTTAGTTTTTGTTGTCCTCTGTTTTTTGTTCCCTTACTTAGTCCATTCTTTTTTGTCGCTATACTCTTAGTCTTTGCCTACATTAGTTTTTTTGTGTTCCTCTTTGGCCTTATCCCTGACTTTTAATTCATATTTTTTTTCAAGTTGGTTCTACTTATTTCTAGTTGTCCTTTTACTATAAGCTTTCTAGTTCTAGGTTGTTTATCTAGCTCTTTCTACTTAGTTTGAGTATTGTTATTAGTTGTTGTCAATATGTTCATTAGTTGTTGGTTTGTGTCATTTGAATGGTTTAGTTCTTCTTAGTGTTTAGTTGTTTAGGTTTTGCTTTATTTATTTTCCTCTTTATCTTTTAGGTCATTCTTCATGTTAGCACACCATGTGCATGTTAAATTTCCTTAATGAACTTAACTATCAACATTATATTTTGCCTATCTCTTGCTCATTTTTTGGTTTGGTTGCTCTTGTCTTGTAGAGATAACTTGTCTTAAGAAAAGTTTCTTGACCTGAAAAGAGAAAATACTCCTTTCAATGTCTGTTATAAAATGAAAGAACCATAAGATGATAACCATTATTCTCAAAATCAGGGGATTCAATAAGATTTTATTGGCTTTAATTCTAATGAGCTTTTGGTGGAATAGTGCTCAAGCCATCTTATGATGTTAGGATAGGTTTATGGATGACCTATTATATCAATTTATGGTTGAGCTTCATTTCCTCTAGCAATATATAATGTTTGGATGAATGAAAAAAAAAACTAAAATTTTTATTAGGTCCATGAGACCCACATAAATGTCCTTAATAATAAAAAACTTGTAAAGTTGGAAGCTGAAATTTTCACTCTTAAATTCGTGTTACAAAAGTTTTAACAACAACATAAGGTTAAAGTGCAGGAAGCTAATAATCTGATAAAATAATTAAAAGACCAAAATGTTAACCTCTTATAAGAAATGACTAAAGCTAAAGAGAATCATAAACTTAAAGCTTTCTCCTTAAAGATGAGATTGGAGGAGCTAAAGAGCAAAAATTAGAAACTTCAACAATAAATGAACCAATTAAAGGAGTACCCTAAGTTTCACCATTCTTTAACCAAAGTACCAATTCCACCACCCCTTCTGAATCTATTGACATTTGGAAGCTATTGAATTCATTTAAGTTAGGATTCATTGTTCTATCTTCTAATGGTGTCGTATATTGGTTGAGTTTTGTTTGATAGAGAAGGGTGTTTTGTTTGCCTCAAATGTGGGGAACCATTGCATAAAGGTTTCAACTACATGAACCCAAAATCTGATTTTACTGGCCACCCCTCAAAAGTTATGTGGTATATTCAACAATCAACTAAAAAAGATCCAAAGGCAAGTAAGATAAATATCTCAAGGTTCTCCTTGACAACACATGTATTTGCACATATAGAAGATGAATGAGAATAAACAACACCCCAAAAGACCATAAAACATAGTGTTTGATCGTCTCGCCTTTTTAAGATGAAAATGCACCTGGTGAACTATGATTTTCACCATGATCAACTAGTTTTGCTAATTGCTCCTTCGGTAATGGATACAAGCCATCTTAAAATTTTGTCCTCCCAATCTTTGGGTACAAAGAATAAGTGCACATAGAATAAAAGGAAGGGGAAGTTGCCTACAAATAAAACCCACCAAAAAAGTCAAAAATGGGTTAATCAAGTTCAACCTAACTATTTGACAAGTCAAGATACTAATCCATTAGAGCATGTCAAGGAAATTGAGTGAAGAACAATCACTCTACCAAAGATACAGAACAAATGGTGGATTGATCTATCCATTAAGCCCTTGGACTCTTCTACATCTTAATCAACCATGATAATAAAAAATCCAAGATTATATCCAAGACTTCTGTAAGGCAAATTGGAAATAAACAAGTTGGTCCAAATAATATTCAACTACTTGTGAAGATGCATCATGCCAACTTAGTGAAAGACATTGCCTAAGGCACTCTTTTCACCATGATCTATCAAAGTCAAACTAGCTTCAATACTAGTCAGACGACTCGATGGCAAGCTCAAGCTCTTTTGTAACTTCAAGGATTATGGTGTAACTTTTAACAGAGGACTTTATCATATAACTGCTCTATGTTTCTGATCCCTTCCATTATTCTTAGTATATTTTTTATTACAAAAAAAATATTACAATTTTCAGTAAATTAGAAAAAATAAAAAAAATTTAAAGAATATATAATTACCTAAAAGTTGAAATTAAATAGGACTCAACTAGTTTTAGAATTTCTTTGAAGAACTACTTTAAAAACAAAAATATGCTAGTCTTATAAAAAAAAATACCTCAGACTTATGTATTCATTTTTTTTTAATGAAACTATGTTTTTATCTTTCTTTAGTTGAATACCTCAAGAAAAAAAAGTAAAAATGACAAATACACTACTAATGTTTTTAAGTTGGCTTAAGTCAACCACTACATTTTTTTTTACTGAATCAAACACCAACTTTATTAAATTAGCACAAATCCGTGACCGTCTTCCCAAACCTTCCAACCACACCTTTATCATGCCACTACCATCACTACAAAAGATTTTCAATTTGCCAACTGTCAAAGGTTTAGTCACAGCAGGAATAATGGCCAAAACAGTTAGCCAAAAGGTCTCTCAAAATTAGTAAGGTGATAGGTGACCATTTGGCAATCATTTAAAATTGGTTGCTAGAAATTATGGCTAAAGTGGTCGCCTTAACGATCGTCCTAGCCACCATTTTCCAGACCACTCATTTTAGTGGCCAAACGGTGGCAAAAATAAATAAATTTTAAATTAGCGAGTAAAATATCAATGGCCAAATGGTCACCCTTAAATTTTTAGGTAGCCTTTTTAAATTCCAACCAATTTTTTAAGCAATCATTTGAAGCTCACAAAGAGCTTCTCATTTCTTCATCTCTCACTCTCAATTTAGAAACTTATAATCTCAAACACTTCCCTAAAACTTTCTTAATGTTCTTCCACCAATTCATGTGCATCTCTTGCGGCCTCAATTACTACTCCCCCCTTTTTTCTGCCCATAAATTCTCCTCTCTGATGTTTATTTCTAGAAAGATAGAGGTCAATTGTTTGTTTCCTCTCATATGATCTGAGCAATTTACCAATCTTTTACCCTATAAATAACCTTACTTCTTGGAGAATTCTTGAGAAGGAACATTTCTAAGTCAAACAAAGAGTCAGAAATTGGAATCAAAACTTTGTGAGTTTTGGGTGTGTGCTTGAAGAAAGTAGCCAGCGAAATTTGGTGGCGAGAGAAAAGCTTAAAGCAAAACAAACATAAGGGTTAGTGATCATTTTGATGGTAGAGGATGATGGCAATTGGGCATAGAGTACAAAAGATGAATTTACCTATTTTTTTGCTATTCTTCAATTTCCTAGAGGCCATTGGAGGGAATGAAAAGTTGGATTAAAAATATAAAAGTAAAAAAAATTTGTAAATAAAAAATAAAAATTTCAAAGGAATGGAAACAAATTAATAATTTTATAAATAAAATAATGGAGCGACCGAACTAAGCGGTCGCAAGGAATGACCAAAATGAATAGTTACTATGAGCGACCGAAATAGACGGTCGCCAACTCTTGGTGACCAAGGTTTTGACCACTGTATTTTTTTGTCGCTCAAAAGTAAATTAGTCACTGTTTGACCACCGAATAACTAGTTGCTATAACCTATCTCTTATAGTGCATCTACCATGCTAATGATAGTTGCATATTGTCCCAAACGCATCAACCAGCCTTCCACTACTATTTCCAAGGATTACAACCCTTCAAATTGGATTTGACTAAAAGATAAGAAGGCTCAAATCATGTCCTCCATGTCTGCCCGTTATCCAATGACGAAAGTATATCCCCATGTCACTTTCATGTTGCTTTGTCCGATCCACTTGTTCCTTCCTCTCCCATCCTTAATTCCATGAGGAACCTTGGAATCCCTCTTAAAGGCCCAGAGAGATCATCAATGTTTGTGGCACTTTGGAAATCCTTTGAGCTAAACATGGATGAGAGGCCAAAGCAAGTGGAGGTAAAATTGGAATCCATAAAAAGGAGTTGGTTAGTTGAGGAGGTGCTTATCATCTTTTGTGAGTAGAGGGTCCATGGAAAACTTGCACCGGGGAGAGAAGGAAGAAAGTGGGCATAATGGTTGAAATATTAAATCTATAACTTTAGTAGCGATAGGAGTAGGGGGAGAAAATATAGAGACTATAGTTGATGTTTTATGACAAGATTCCATTAGACTTAACATTTAAAATGATAAAAAGTGATTGATTCGAGCCAACTTAAAACATTAATGATTTATTTGATCCGAAAACACATTAGTTATTGCATCGGTCAACCCAGAAACATTAACAGTCTCTTCATTATTTTTGCCCCAACAAAAATCTCTACTCTCACTACTTTTCTTTAATCCTGTACCATATTTTTTTTATTTTTTTAATTAGCCAAAAATTTTGAAACTTTTTAATTTTTAAAAGCTTTGAATTATCATTAATTGATTTTAATTTAATCTCCACACTCCTCAATATTTTTTTTCTCTAAAATTGATATACTTCAAATGTTCAGTTATCGACGTATAACAAAGTGCGGGCTGCATACTGGCCGATTACTAATTGGATGAGTTCGGCTCTTCAGTTTTCAAGTTGGTCTGAACACTGATAGCAACACTGGACCACAAGCCCAAGCGACACAAAAAAACGGCCCAACGCTCCAGAGTCCAGACCCTACCGAACACGTGGCTGCTCATCACAACAACCACTGCCGTGACCCTACCATGTCGGGCCCCACCAACCATAGAAATGGCAATAGGTACTCGGAGAGAACTCATTTACGGGCAACCGGCTCGGACTCTGTCGTTCTGAGTCAAGCAAACGACTCTGTCTCCCTCCCTCGTTTCTTCCCTGATCCCAAGTCCAACAGAACAACAAACAGAACCCAAAACCCCAGAAAATCCCCCAAATCCCAGTACCCTAGAAATTTTCTCCAGTTTCCGAATCTCTCTCTAAAGCGACCGAGACAGAAAATAGCTCCTTTTCCGCCGAATATGGCGTCGTCCAAAGTGCTCACCTCTTCAAATTCGCAAAATTCGGATCCTTCTCGTCGCTCCTCTTCCGCTTCTTCCTTTCCAAAACCCGATCGAAACAACAGCGGTTGCAGCTCCAGGTTAGGGTCTTCAATGACTGTCGAGGGGATTCTCCGTAACATGTACAGCTCCGGCTCCACCGCCGCGGATTCCACCTTGGTCGATGCGTCCATAACGCTTCTCGAGTCCACGGCGGCGGTTTCGAACGCTGATCCACAGGGGAATCAGAGCGACAGTGCCAATGGTGTGGGCAGCGCCGGTGGGAATGTGGCCAGGAGCGTGGAGGAGGTTTGGAGGGAGATCGTCTCCGGTGACAGGAAGGAGATGGCAATGAAGGAGGAGGTGGGAGACGAGATGATGACGCTCGAAGACTTCTTGGCGCGGAATGGGGTGATGGAGGAGGAGGAGGAGTCGCCGGAGGTTAAATTACAGCCAGAGAGACTCAGTGGTGGACTCTATGCATTTGATCCTGTTCCACAAAGCCCGTTTCAGATGCTTGACAAGGTGGAAGGCTCTATAGTTGGGGTGGGGAATGGAGTGGAAGTGATGGGAAGTGCCGGCAGCGTAAGAGGGAAGAGGGGAAGGAATGTTCTGTTGGAGCCCCTGGATAAAGCTGCCCAGCAGCGGCAGAGGAGGATGATCAAGAACAGGGAGTCTGCCGCTAGGTCTAGAGAAAGGAAGCAGGTACATTTTTTAGAAGTTGTGGTTTCTATATGTTGTGGAAGCATTTTTCTGATTGGCTTGAATTGTCACTGTTAAACTTGATTGTATCTTTTTTTTGGTACAATTAACTTTGATTGTATCTGCAGGCATACCAAGTTGAATTGGAAGCGATGGCAGTGAAACTAGAGGAGGAGAATGAGCAGCTGCTGAGAGAGAGGGTATTACTTTTCTTTTCTTTCTTTTGGTCATTTCAGGCTCTTTTTGCTCATGATATCTGTGGGGTGACTATTTTCTGCACTTTGATGTATTATCATTTGGTTTCCTTGTCAATTGTTGTTATTTCATATCAATATGATCGATGCTTGTATCCAGTTTCTTTTCATCTGTCCGAAGGGTAGAAATCAGTTTCATAAAGACGTCTTTGTATTATAAGAAGACCTCAGTTTGGAAGAGACTGAAGATTTGTTGATGGGAATCTGTGATATACTAGATTCTGTTTAGTGAATAGAAATACAAACTGCTTAGGTTCGCATTCTGGTTGCCTATATACAATCCAAAATTGAACTTTTGGGCTCCATTCGCTTAGGTGCCAGCCTAATAAGGTATTTGCCTCCTACCTGATCACATAGGGGCAAATGACTACTATCGTGCATATTGAATTGGAGCTGCCCAGACTGTGGGATATTCTGCTAGTGAAAATATTGCCTATAATTAGCCTTCTCAGATCATAATAGCTTCCATATCCTCCGAGTTTAGAGAAATGGCTTGGATTATATTTATTTTCCCTTCCCAGCAAGTTATGACACATGTATTGCTCTGGAAATAATTCTCAGAAAGGCTCTACAGTACATGCTTGTGCTCATTACAGATGATTATTTTTTAGCAAGTTTTTTTTTCTCCCGTTTGTTCCCCTGGCCTGACAACATTAGTCTGGTCTTGGTTCTAAATTGTTATCCATAAATCTTGCACTGCCCACCTTCACTTTAAACAGTAAGTATAAGTATTGCGAGTTTGATTCCTCTAGTCAAGTTGGTTTTGTGTATAAATTATGTTAACAGAACTGAAACACACTTCTCTTGTTCATTTGCTTCTAATTGTTTGATAGAGAACCCTAAACTTCTGGAATGCAGCTCTGTTCAGCTATGGTTTGTTACGTTCACTATCTTCCCTGAAAAATGAATGTAATAGGGCCTTTATGTGATTTGCACTTGGAGACTTCAGATCATTGGGAAACCCTTTAATTGAAAATTGCGCAGTCATGTTTTTATATGTGTACTGTTTTTTTCCTCTGCTCCTCTGAATTTAATCACTTCCTTATTTAGTACTGGAGGTTGTACGGATTTTTTAACCACCAAGCTTCATCCTCTGATAAAACTCAACTGGTTGAAATATAAACTGGGCCTTAATTTTAATTGTGCTTTAATTCTTGCTTTAATCATAACTTGAAATTACGATTTCTTCTAACGGAATTGCTATCTGATGTGAGTTTGTTTATTTTAATCCAACTGTTCTGCATCTGTATTTGATTTCAATTCCTTGTTAAGTTCTTTTCATGGTTTGCTGACCTTTCTACATGCATATCGACATATTACCACAGCATTCTCTTACAATAAAAATTGTGTTTCAGGCTGAGAGAATGAAGGAACAGTTAAAACAGGTAATGAATGTCCAGTCCTTGCAGCTCCAATTCTCACTAAACTATAGGGATACTGTTGTATGATAAAGTTGATTCAGTGGGACAAACTGAAAAAGGAAAAAAAAAAAAAACTCAGTTTCTCAATGACATTCACTCTATAACAAGTGGGTTAGATCATAAGCCACTTATGGTAAACACTTATGAAGTTGTATTAGTTTGATGCTTATGTATCAATTCCAGTTTTAAACATTTCATTTTCCTTTATGTTAACATGGATTTTTTTATTGGTTTTAGTTAGTGAGAAGAAAACTGAGGGCAGGGGAAAAAGAAATCAGTGAATAAGGAAAAGAAATACGAGAAGTAGTAGACCTCTCATGTCAAAAACTAATTAGCTTGTTTAATCTTTGTCCAGCTCATGGAGAAAGTGATTCCGGTCGTGGAGCAACGAAGACCTCAACGTGCTCTCCGTAGAGTTAGAAGTATGCAGTGGTAGATAGATATTATTCGTGAGATTAAGGGTAAAAACAAGCTGGTAAGTATTTGTTACAGAGTAAAGGATAACAAGAAGACATGTGACAAGACCTAGCAAGGGTAAATCTTAGAATAGATGGTTCAAGCCTATGCAGAAGTGTTCAGGTGGAGAGGATCATGTGGGAAAAGAATTGCTCATATCCGAACAGGGGATTCATGGGTAGGCTACTACTGAAGGAGATGCATGGTGTATTCCAGATGAGCTAGGGCTAGCAAGGATTATGGAGTGGCATACTGTATGAATTGGTTGGGCATTTGGCAATTTGTGGGAGCTCACTAACCAGGTATTATTACTACCGGGCCTAAATGTCTATATGATTAGTGTTTCGTTGTCGATTATACGAGCAGAAAAGACTTGGAGGATTCTCTCCGATGATGGTAGTATGGTGGTGCCTATTCCATGTTTAGAGTTTGGCTGCCATCAGCTGCACAAATTAGCTCATAAGTTTTCCATAGCACCTCTTGGCACTGTACTTGCACATGATGCATATTTCCTCCTATATTACATCAGTGTAGTATTTAGCTAGCATATGATCGATGATAACGTTGAAATTATACTTGTTCTAAAGTATGTATGATAGCGGAGAGTTGAAGTTTGTGGGAAAAACAAAATCAAGAATGTATTGGAACGAAAATGTTTCTGTTTGTGTGTGACGATCACAGGCCGTTGGATCAAACGTACAGGCGTGCAGGATAGTCCATGACACAAGCATGGTCCTTATTAGAATTTTGTGTCGCGTTACATGAAGATGGTAGCTTTCATTGTAGATCGAAGTACTAGTGATGCGTCAATCGATTCTCAGCTCTGTTACTATCCATTCGTCTGAGACTCTTGGTATGTGGTTAAGTTGCTCCAAATGTACCAAAACTTTAGTTCCCATTTCAACCTCCATTGTGTTGCATTTTGACCCTAAATCTTTATAATTTGTTGAATATTACTCCCTTTGTCCTGGAGTGAATGCAACATTCCATTTTGCACAAAGTTTTGGGCATTTTACTGTTTCCTAATTTTTTCTAGGTTTGCCCCTTAATCAGAACTGTCCATAGCGTCCCCTCTGTTGGAAACGGATTAATCTGGCTCCTGGTTGGAGAAGACTTGCCGAAGTCAATTAGAGGCTGACGGAATCAGGCTTGAAAAAGAAAAACCGTAGCTAGATGTTGCCAGAAAAGTGGACTGAGAAAGGGTGCATTAACACGAAATCTAGTTGGGAAAATCAAATGGCCCCTCAAAGACGTTGACAATAGTTTACCTGAATTTGACTTGGCTCTTTCTTCCTCGACGACGAATGGCTCTTTCCTCCGTTGCTTCACGCCTCTGTCAGTCCATCACTTCACACTGTCCATCGCTTCGATTCCTTCATTGATTCGTCATCTTTGTCGCTTCAATCCCTCCCTCGATTACCCGTTTTAGATATCTGCAATTCCAGCCAATGACTCTGTGTTGATCTTTCAAATTCATGTGGGGAAAGGAGGAAAAACAAAAGAAAAGAAAGAGAGAAAGGGATAAACTAATAGAGATATAATTGTCATTTTACTTGCTAAAACTTACTAAAAGAGAAAATTGTATAAAGAATTTGAACAACAAAAAAATAAAAATGGTCCACAGAATATGAGACAGAGATAGCAATTACTAACCTTAGTCAAATACTGAAAGTGAGATATAAGCTCAATTTACGAAAAAGAAAAATTTATAGCTTAAATGATCCAATAATTGGTGAAAAATGATGGCACTTATTAACTTCATAGAAAGACAATTATTAAATAGTTTAAGTTAAAATTTAAAAAGTTGACATTAAAAGGTTAAATGAAAGTTGAAATTCTAACTGTTTGGTAACTTTCTAATAAATTTAATCCATAACATAATTTTTTGATGGCTAATGGATTGTTTAAATTATCAAAATTTTCTATTTTGTGAATTAGATTTCCTGACTTTTTGTGTCAATTCTATTTTTTTAAGGCTAGGGATTCATATAGAATGAATTATAACAATTTGGGACCAATGTGCAACAAAATAGAGGTTGAGTACCAAATTGCAATGGAAATAAAAGATTTATGACTTTTGATGCAATTTTCCTTGTGGTATGCAAGCAATTTATTACTCCCTTTGTCCGGATATCTTTGCTCTATTCCCTTTTTCACGGAAACCAAGGCAGTTGTCTGGCTCGCACGTCTGTTCCAACATTGCCCTCCTCACCAGTTATCTGCCACTCATCGAACTCATCGTCGCGTCATCATCATGTTGTCAGTCGGAGTCGTTGAGGTTCCCCTCGCGCCACTACACACACTTATTCACTCCCTCTCGCCTCCAATATCTATCTTGTTTCTGTAAACTATGATCTCCATCGCATTTCTGTAAACCCCGCCAACCTCCTCACTTTCAACCCCAAGGTTGTCCATCCCCATCGATGTTGGAAGTTGGGTCTTCAATCCACCATTGTCCATGATCGGGTCTCATCCTCGATCCCCGTCGTCGTCAATCACACTTTGATCGCGTCAATCCAGTGGTCCGATTGCATCGATCTCCATCCCTTCAACCTTCGTTTCTTCATTCGACCTCCATGTCTGCCTTCGACCTTCGTCGATCAGAGATCCTTCCTCCATTGCCTCGATTCATCACATCTATTGGAGATGAGAACGGTCAGCAATCTTCGTCACCTTAATCTTCCATTGTCGATCGTTGTCGTTGATTTGCCATCATCGATCTACCGTTGTTGAATTGCCATCGTCGATTTGTTGGTCAGTCGCCCGATCGTCAATCGGAGGAGAGAACATAGGTTGGAATAGATGAATTGTGTGATTGGGGAATAAAGGATATAATAGTAAAAACACTTGGTAAAATTTACTAAAAGAGAAATGTTGCAAAAAATTGGGACAATCCAAAATAGAAAATGTTGTAAAGAAAGTGGGGCGGAAGAAGTATTTGGGAAAAAGGAAAGCATAAATTTCACCTTACATCTATAATTTATTTCAAAATGTGCAATTTAGTTGCTTTGCAACATGTTCATACATTTTGGAGGTTCCTTAATTATGACATTTATGCATGCTAAAGTCCAAAAAGGGTTATCCTACCTTAGTTTTATGTCTTAAATAGATACCTAATCTTTAAGTTTGTTATATTAAACCACCTAAACTTATATTGCATATTCTAATTGGGCATTTTCAGTTGATTTAATTGTTAAATCAGATGAAAAATGATGATGTGACATTAAATAACAAAAAAATAAAATTTTAATAACAATTTTGGTACTCGATATTTTCTAATCAATAATACTAATCCCTAAACTTCTAAATCTACTCTTGCTGCTCCTCCCTTCTCTCTGTGCTCTCCGAAGCCTTCTCCGCACACAACAAACAAAAGCAAACCCAGCTGCATCTCACCCATCGGATTCACGTTGTCAAAAAGCCTCTTCACCTCCGACGACGACCTCTTGCTTCTGGGCTTCTTATCATCTTTACTGCTTCAAAGATCTGTTTAACGAAGAAGAAATCAGTGACATTGAAATCAGCGAAATTGAAAATTTGTTCAATGACATAAAAACTAGAAATCAGTGACACCAAGAAATTTATTCAGTGAACAAGAAACTAGAAATCAGCGGAGAGAGAGAGACTAGAAACTAGAAATCAGCGAAGAAGAAACCAAAAATTTATTCAAGAAATGAGAGAGAGCAATCCGAGAGCTTCTGCGAATTTCAAGAAATCTGCATCGATTCTATTACCTCCAGAGCCTCTACTGCCGATCTGGCACTATTTGGCTGGCCGATGAATGACGTCGATCACGCAACTTACGGAGCTGATTTTTTGTTTGCACATCATGAGTGACGAATATTAGTTATTTTCTTTCCAATGAATTGAGCTTGCGTTGCCCTAATTGAGATTAGTATCAGTTTCTGAATTTCGGCTTGCATGCGTTTGACATCTTGATTGGGTTTCATGTGTAGCAAAGGAGATAATTGCTATTTTGGTTTGAAGGAAGAAAACAAATTAGTGTCAAAAGATATTTGGGTGGGAACGTAAAGGAAATCAGGAAAAAGCATGAGGGAGAAGAAAGAGGAGAGGATGAAGATGAAGCGGAAGCAGCTGCGTAGAGAGGCTGTTGAGATGGAGAAGAAGGTCGAGGAAGCATGACTTCATGATCCGGTGGAGCAAAAGAAAGTGGAGAGGGAAGCGGTGGCGGAGATGGCCCAGAGAAAGAGGGGTTTAGGGACCAAGAGTGAGCCTGATCAAAATTGTTATTTTTAAAGTTCAAGGTTAAGAATTATTGATTTAAAAAGTTTGAGTATGAAAGTTGTTAGGCTAAATTTATTCTAGTGTTATTTAATATCTTGTCAGCATTTTTCATTCAATTTAACAATCAAATTGATAGAAAGTAACTTATTGAAACATATGTTAGATAAGTTTATATAGTTCAATAGGAAGAAAATAAAGTTTTGATACCCACTTAAAACATGAAAATAAATTAGGGTACCCATGGTAAATTTTACCTCATTTGTGCACTTCAATTTCCTAATTCTTTTCCCCTATTTTTTTTTCAGATTTCAAATGATTTGTTTGTAAATTGGTTTTACACTGGTTTCATCATGCTTTGAAAGTTCAAGTCAAGATTTTGGCGAATGTGCAACTTTTTGTGTGATATAACTACGCATTTCCACTTAAAAGCTAATTTAAAAAAAATATCCTTAAGATTCAGACCGATAATAAATCTGACGGTTTTTAAAAAAATCAAAACTTGAAATATAATTTGAAGAACGTTGAACTTATATGTGGTTACCTTTTCTAGCTCCCTATGCAAAGTGTATCTTAAGAATCACATCTATATGTTTGGCCCATCCCTCGAGTTGCTTATTCTCAAATCTCAATCCTGGTGAAAGCAAGCAAGAGATGTTTAAGAATCATTTTATAAGAGCAAGTGTCATTCTCTTTACATGAGTCGAGATTTTCAAAGTGCTTTTGTTCTGTGAATTGTCACACTTGTTTTGTCTTGTTATATCACGCTATGTTTTTGCCCACTCTCATTTTGTTGCCAGCACAAGCCGGCCTACATCGAAAGTTTCAATAGCCAGCAGCAGGAGACCCTTTTCCTTACCCCCCCCCCCCTAAATTTTCATGTATCAAATCATTTTTCCTCCGGTTGAATTTTGTGACTCCTAACGACACCAGAATTCCTTTAACTTCAACAAAAATGTCCTGTGATTTTTTTGTTCAACTAAAAACCGATTCTAACACTTGCGATTTTTCAATTTTTCTCATTGTTCTTGTATTGTTGCCCTCTAACCAGTTCATGATCCGGCTCAGATTGCGCATGCTGGAGCCGCTCTGCTTTTTGTTCCTTCTTTCTTGTTTATCTTCCGAGTACTTTGGCAGTTCTAAAAAAGAAATACATAGTGTTCAAGTTTTTGGCCCTCAAAAAGGAAAACAAAAACAATTCGTATTTCAAATTTTAATTAGAAACGACAAAACATATTGAAACCGATTAAGAAGGCCCTTAATACAGAGGATACTACTGATATTTTCAGGATGTTTCATCCTTACAAACAAAGCACGAACGGGACAAAACAAAGGAGAAAATACTAGCGTTTGTCTGTACCCACGCCTAGAAGAAAGTGAGTATCCCAAAAGTTTAGAGACAGTAAATACCATTTAGGTTTATCATGAAAATTAAGAAAGGAAAAAGGTAAAATGGACAAATAAATTATTGGTCTTTTCGCTTCAACTTATATCACCTACTGTTTTTTTTTTTACAGTTAAATTATCTATTAACGTTCACAATCGAGCTTATATTAGCCACTGCCATAATGTTTGTCTAGTTGTATGATGATGTGACAAATCTTGATGATATGATGACATTTATGGCTATATACGTGACAAGCTTGTGTACAAGAAAAAAAGAAAAAATCCTAACTTTATTTCCCAACTTTTGTCTAATATTACAAATACTGCCAAAACTTTATTCTCAAACTTTTGTCCAAGGCTTAACCAACTCGTCCCAGGAGGTGGAGGGAGATGAACAAATCACGGCAAGTAGGATTGTAATCGACTGCATGGACCTTGCGAGCGTGCTCCTGGAGTGATCAAATGGGGTTGGATTGAGGCGAGAGAGCGGTGTCGTAAAACTTAAGAGAGCCACCAGCAATGGGTGCAATGATGAGGGAATTGTGAGACTCGGACTAAGCAAGGTCGTAGGCACCGTCAGTGGTGTCATAGGCGATTACTTTGATTATAGAGGGAAAATCCATAACATGGAGGTGGTCGTTGTCGAGGATGGCGAAGTTTTGGGCAGTGGCGACAGCGAGATGGGACTCGTAAAAAGGGGGAGAACTTGACGGAGCAGCCGTTAAAAAGGGTTTTGAAAATTGGCATCGTTAGCCAATTAATCTATTTCCTAGGTTTGGGATTTCTAGAGAAGATGGTTTTTTAGGTATAATTTCTAGTTTAGGGGCCTATGTGCATGAATTAAATAGTTTGGGAATAGATGTTATAATTTACCCAAAAGGATAGTAATTATGTGGCATTAACAAAACAGAATATTCTAGAAAAAATGAAATATCTCTTCGTAAGTTAACAAGTAGCTAATTTGCCCAATTTTCAAAACAATAGTTATTAGATTTTACCCGATCACAAACGTTAGTAGGCGATTTAACTGTAAAAAAAAAAAAAATAGTGGGTGATATACTCTGAAGCAAAAAAGATAAGTAGTTTTTTTGCCCATTTTGCCAAAGGAAAAAAGGCTTATGAATTTTTTCTATTTTCATTCTTAACTTTTACATTTAAATTAAAAATAAAATATATGAATATTAAAATAATAATTTAAAGAATAATATAATAATTAATTTACTACATATGAAAATGTTGTAAAAATTTGAAACAACCCAAAATAATAAATGTCGTAAAGAATATGGGAAGCAAAGAATATTTCAAACTTACTTCTTTCTTTTTCTCCTAATACATATCCAATTTATTATTATTTTTGCTCTAAAATATGTGCACAATTGTTATATGCATTGTTTTCTTAATGCACTATTATACAATTGTGCCGTCCTACTTATAAGATGTGGTTTTGTTCGTACAATTGTATTATTCAGTTTAGACAGCTGTATTGTTTAGTTCATACAATTGTAATCATATAATTGTGTTGTTCTGTTTATATAATTATGTTGTTGATTTCATAAGATGTACTATTCATTTCATAAATTGTGTTGTTCAAGGCAATGTGAGTATCTTGTAAAAATTGTTATTCATTTCGTAAGATCTATTGTTTAAGATATTATAACAATCTTGTAAAAGGTGATGTTTATTTTATAAGATATGTTGTTTAAAGTGTGATAACAGTTTTATAAATATTACAAAAGTATGGTTATAGTGTTGTAGATTGGGTGGCACCTTATAACTAGTTTTTTTGAAAAAAATATCATGTTGCACTTGTTTAATACTTTTTTTTATCTCACGAAGTTTGTCACCTTTATTATTCACATCAATTAATTTATATGACTTTTCTGTCTTTTAAGATTTTTTATAGAAATATAAACTTTTAATATGAAAATGGTATCTTAAAAGCTATATTTTATTAATATAATTTTTAAAATTTTTTCATAATTCAAACTAATATGAATATATTTAAATTAAACTTTAGTCGGAAAAAGGTAAAAGGACCAAGCTTTCAGAGGCTGATGGAGTATATATTAATCATTTTTATCTAATGTGAGCCTAAAAAACGAAAACAACCAAAAAAAAAAATTGCAATTGTTGTTATTGGCCTCTGGCTTATAGAAACCTGATGAATGCAACTGCAGATGTTTACTACTCCCTCTGTTTCACAAAAGTTGTCCTCTTTACTATTCACAGCTATTACTCTATGATTTTATTTCTTTTAAAATTTATCATAAAAATATGAACTTTTTACATGAAAATGAAACTTTAAAGATTCTAGTTTCTAAATATCATTTTTTAGAATTTTTTTCAATTCATATTAATATAAATATATTCATGTTAAATTTTAGTAAAAAAATGTAAAAGGGACAGGTAATATGAAACGGATGGCGTATTTTTTTTCTTTGTTGGAAAGAGATAAATTAAAGCAACCAATCACGATAGAATGCCCTTACCCTTATCTGTTAGGAAGAAGTGAAAGTCCAAAACACCCTACCTACGGTCAGTGTTCAGAGCTCTAAGTGAAGCAAGAGTAGCAGCAGAAGAATCTAAGATTGCATTCCGACAATCCAAAGACACCTTCTCTAGAAGCAAAGCCGGGCATTAATATGCATAAATCATGTTTACTCCAAACTTAGCAATTTAATCAACACCTTGGTATATTTCCCATGAGTTGAGCTATTCTTAGGTCCTCAAAAAGGCTCCATAATTCACCCATAAGAGGCGAAACTGAACCCAATTTTTAAGCAAACGCTATGACAAATTAACCCCTGTGATCTTGAATTATCCCACCAGCACTCGCAGTATTCTCACAGGGCTTAGCAGCCTCATCAATGTTAAGCGTAAAGGTGCCAAGGATAGGGGGTCCCTAACGGGGATAAAGGGAAAAGGGAATACTGCTATTGCTCTTAAGCACAGTTAAAGCATAGATTTTAGAAGCTCGCTCTTTACATCCCCTAACAACCAAATGAGGGTTAGAGTGACTACCCTCAAAAAGCACCTTGTTCCTTTCCTTCTAAATATCCCAAAGAGGAACAGGCAGAATGATAGACCAAGGAATACCAAAAATTGGGACTTACCAGCGTTCATACATATAGATTTGCATAAGGATTTCCAATGACCAGAACAAATAGGTATAAAACCAAGGTGATTCCAAAAATTTACACTAAACTCACAAGCAGTAAAAATATGCTCTATGGATTCAGGGGTTGAAATACATCCAGGACACAAATTAAACTGGATGATATCCAAATGGGACATATATTCGTTAGTGGGCAGCTTCTCATGCATACACTTCCAGATAAAACATTTAATCTCCAGGTAAGTTTTGAGTTTCCAAATCCAATCCCAACTGTCATTTGGGTCAAGAGTAGGGTCAACACATTATTTTACTCTGATAAGCTCTGGAAAGACTGAACCAACCATTTGCAACAAACCTGCATGCAAGCTTATCCCTAACATAATCATGTTGACTCACAAATATGCCATTAATGAAAGACATGCTATGTGGGGGAAGGTCGATGGAGACAGACATACCACGCCCAAAGGACTCAGCCACAGTTAGTTTATCCTTATTGTTTCTAAGTGGCCCTAAAACAAGGGGCCTAATAGAGTTGTCACTACACCAAATATGAGACTAGAAATTAATGTCTTGGCCATTCCCAACTTCCCTGAAGGTGTGCTCGGATACCTAGTCTCAATTTCTTCTGATAGGTTTGCATAGCTGGGAAACACATTTTGAATGTCTACTACCATATTTCCTAACAGAGTCTTGACCCAAAGGCAGTGGTTATCAGGCACCATTGCCAGGACAATTTTGCTAAGTTGGCTTCGTTTTAACTCTCTAGCAGAGGTTAAGCCAAGACCATCAACAGACTTAGGTTTAGCCAGAGTCCCCAGTTAACCAAGTGGAGTTTTCTATTTCCAAGGGAGGAGCCCCAAGTGAAGTCCTTGCTAATTAATTTTATCAATGTGATTAGTGATGGAGCTGGGAAGAGAGTTCAGTTGCATTAAATAATTAGGGACAGTGAAGAGGAAAAACTCTGTTGGCACAACCCTGCTAGCGAGAGAAAGGCACTCTCTCTTCCAACCACTTAACTTTTTATGCATGTTGTCAAGTAGGACAAAGGAACACTTCCCCTTAGTCCATTTACCACTAATCATGGGGAAGTCAAGGCACTTGCCCAGATCCTCAGTTTCCTGGAAACCAAGAAGATTACAAATATTGGTTCTAGCTAGCAGCAACAGGAGTTTTCTTAGAAAAAAGGATTTCTGATTTATCAGCACTAATCATCTGTCCCGAGAGCTCACAAAAATCTTTCACAACTTTATCAATGGTACAAACAGCATTGGGGGTAGCATTGGCCATTAGAATGTGATCATCAGCAAAAAATAAATGAAACATAATAGCTCCTGTCCTACCAATTTTAAACATGTCTCACCGCCATTTTCACATTCCATGCATATCCTGTAAGCAAAGAAATTCTAGACAGAGAATAAAAATATAGGGGGAGTCTAATACCTCTAGAGGGTGTAACTTCTTCAGACGTTTTAACATTAATGAGAAAAGACATGGAGTTAGAAGAGATTCAAGACATAATAAGCTTGGACTTAAGCTCGAACTGTTTGTTTAAGGTTGGATTTGATAACACCTCTAATTTAGCTATCAAAACATAACCTATAACTATAACTATCGACCACAAACAGAATTTACCCTAATATTGTATTGGAGTGGATTATTTTGAATTAAAAACGGTAGAAGCCAAAGGCAGGAGGATCTCGTAAAAGAGAGGGGAAATTGGATTCCTCGCCTTTACAGAAAGAAAATATTTTGACTGGGAAATAGAGAGGCTGCATGCTGTAATCACTGGAGTAATCATTTTAGAATAATAATCGCCATCATTTTGCATCATACGACACCTAAATTCCACTTGTCTTTCACTCTCTCTGTGAAAAGTTAAATCCCACTTGTCTCTCTCTCTGCAAAAGTTGGGGCCAGTATTCCACAAACAAAATCATGTTAACTTTTACTGTAGTAAAAATAATAATAATTAAAACAGAAAACTACAACACAACCTCCTATATATCTGCCTGACCGTAACCCGTTCAAAGGCATTTCCGAAACCATCTCTCATCTTTCTTCAGTCTTTTGTTTCCGTCAGAAGTTGACTGAGCAACTACAAGAGTTCATGAAGATCTCATCCATGTTTATCATCTTCTTTTATCTCCTCCCTTTCCTCTTCCAATTTTCCCATTCTGCAACAATTTTGGTGGATGGTGTTTCTAAGTTGAAAAGCCCCAATATTGTTCATGTGGGAGACTCCATAAGTAAGTTTTTGAATGCAAAATAAGTCGCAGAAAAGCGAGTTCCTTTTTTGCTTGATTAATCTTTTGTTGGGTTCTGATATGATTCTTGGTCTGGTCAGAAGCTAACTACTAATCAATGTTCTTGCTCTGTTTCCTCCTCAGTCTTCAACCACAAGAATCACTACAACCTCTACATCTTCAGGAGTGAAAATGCCTTCAATCTCTGCAATTTTTCTCAGGCCACTCTTCTCACCAAACCCAACTCGAACTCCTACATGGTACTTTCCTATTTATCTTCATCTAAAATTCAAAACTTTGCATTTTCAATTTCCAGAGATACCCATAAAAATATGAACTTTTGCACTAATTCGATCCAAAGTTTGATTCTTGAGTCTAACCTTCCAATTCTGTTGTCCTTTTTAGTGGTATCCATCACGGCCAGGCTTCTACTACTTCGCTTTCCACAATGGCACCCAGGAAGCATGCCAAAGTTCTAAAAAGCTAACTTTCGTAGTTCCTCCACTGCCGGGAACAGCGACCCCTTCGCCGGAGGCAGCTCCGGAAACGGCGCCTGCGCCAGTCTCCGGGGGAATAGTGTCGTCTTCCCCGGCATTCCCGTGGCCGTTCCAACCACGGCTGCCGGTTCCTCCGGGTCCTTCCCCAAGCGCAAGCTCTCCGATGACGGTGCCAAATTTTGATAAACGTAGCGGCATTCCATTCATCAACAGCAACCCGGCCGTTCCGCTGCCGACCGGGGAAGTTGATTCCGCCACCATCCGTCCGCTATCCACTTCTGATGCCGGAGAGAAGCAGGTATTGTGCTTGCTTCAGTAAAATATGGTTTTCCTTTTTCTTTGCATTTCTTTTTCCAAAAAGCATATGGATTATTTGCTATTTCAAATTTTGAACCTACTATATACACACAACTGAAAAAACTTTGGTTGTTGAAATAAACCTATATAAGGTTTAATAGATGATTCTAACTCTACATAATATTTTTTTATTATCAAATATTACAATCATCATGTTTCATCCCTTTTCCAAGATTTCCATACACTTGGAATTTTGTTTGTTTAATACTCATAATAATAACAATAAGTATGTGCCTATGTTTTTGTGCATACTATAAAGGCTTGAATATAAGATGCTTGTATTCTTTCATGATGGAGTTGCAATAGAGTCGTAATTGAGTAAACCTAAGAATATAAATAGGGGAAAAATAATTCATTATTGCTATCTTTTTTGTCTAGAACCAATATCATTTAAATGTTAATACTTTATCTAGTTAATGTTTACTTGAATAATTTTTTTAGAAACTATTTAATTTTTTTATGAATTTTTCCCGCATCCAACCAAAGAAAAGAAAAATCAATAGAAAATACCTAATTTTATTTTTTCAACAAAAAAAGGTTTTAAAAGTACATTTTGGACTTCTTTAAATATAAATTTTTAATCGGTATACAATTTGAGCAAATAAACATTATATATTAAAATAATCAATAATAACTCATTTCTAAAAATTACTGTTAAAAATTCAATTTAATTGACATGAGAATCACCATATCACGTGGCTTGTTAGAGTTCAAGTCTTTATTTTTGTAAGAGATCCCTTGCAACAGCCGGGTGATTTCTACCCAACTCAGTGAGCTTAGATATGACAGATTTGTAGTAATTATCTCTCATACCATTCTCGTGTAATAATTCTGATATATCAAACAAAAAGAGCTAAGAACACTAACATACCTGATACATAAGTTCAATAAAAAAAACTAGAGACCTAATATGATTTGAAAATGTACTATTTTTATTGTTTGGGTCACATGGCTAAACATCAATTACTTTACAATTATACGATTTAATCTTTATCTCCTAAACACTTTTAAAATTTACACTTTATGAAAGTAGCTAGATTTTATTATGGTAGAAAAGAGAATAGAGTTTATATAGATTTTAGAAAGAACTGAAAAATGGAGGCACTTAGTGTAATTAAGTAAAAGACCAAACCCAAAAAAGTGTCGTATCAATATCTTTTAAGATCTGAAAACGAATATGATGAAATGATCCAGTTATAAACTATTCAAAATTCACTAAACTACAATTTAGAAAGGTTAAGATATTAACTGTCTAATTATATGTCGGTTCGCACTTTACAGAGTGAAAATGTGAATTGAATCTATACGATCGTAGTAATTGATATAATAAGGACAGAGATTGTAAGTCGGAGGAGATAATCTGCAGGCAGAAGGTGGTAAGAAGTAGGAAACATGTTTGATTACTTGATGCAAGGGTGATTGGTTATTGCTTTTTTCTTTGTATTCCTTTTGGGTTCATCATCATGTGATGGGCTGCAGGTGGAGTTGGGGTTCCTATTTGCAACTCACCTGGCACTTCTCGTTCCTGTCCTGCCGCTGGCGCTGCCACTCTAAACAAGTCAAGCTCACGCGCATGGACATAGGCATAGACATAGTGGAGTAAAACTGTATCATCGGTCTCATTGGATCCTTTCAATTTGTCTCTCATGTCTTCAGTTTGTCCTAGTTTAAGTACACTGCAGAATCCAGCCCGGGTCATATTCATCCTTCTGGAAGGAAACAAAGACACCTCCAGTTACGGAGCCAAGCCAACAGGCAGAAGGATTAATATGACGTGAAATAGGACACGGTGTACTTGCAGCAGGACATAAATTACTGACTGGAGAGCAATACGAAATGATCAGAAACAGCTGAGGACCGGGCGATATAATTTATGGGGAAGAATGAACTTTCTGTAAAAATATGTACTCGTGGTAGACTAGAATTTAGAATTAGATTAGGGAAATTTGCTCCATGGGGGGGAAAAAGGCATTAGGTTAGGGAAAGCAAGCGGGTCTAGTAGTTTAGACTTAGAGGCAAAAGCAGCTCGAAGGTGATGATTAATGTAACCCTACCTCTGGAATCATTGCCACTTTAGACCTTTGTTTTTGCTGCCTGTGCCTGCCATTCAATCAAGTGTTATTCCTCCTCCCTAATCTAACTTTTTCTTTTTATCATCTTTTCCTTTTCCAATCTTTTAAAACAGAAGTAGACTTGACTCTTGCATTAGCTTTTACAACTTTGAAATCCGCAAACCTGCCTCATAAGTTTCAACTCCAATTCCGATGGCTTCCATACGCTTCTCAGAACTTGAATTAGAAACACAAGTAGATTTAAGGTCTTGTAGTTGTATATGGAGCACTTTTACTTGGGAGAAATCCCCATTCCAGCGCGCGGCCGCACTTCAAGTAGATTAATCTTTATCTATTAAGCCGAGATACTCCTAGTGCACCAAAACCCGTCAGTCTTGTAGGTATGTTCTGTGGCCATAAAATTAGTCAATTTGACTTTTCTTTTTTTCAGTAACCCAAAACCTATCAGTCCAATGTTGGTTGGGCCACTACCTTCATCATTTCATTTGGTCAGTATTAAACCGGAGAACAACAGCCGCCCCATAAGCCCCTTTCATAGATTAATAGGACAGCTCGAAATGCGTAAGATCAGGCTGGTTACAGTGGCAGGCATTTAAACCGGGCAGGGCGTAGGCGAGATCATTAGATCTCGTGAACGCAGGCCCAATCCCTTTCCATTGCGTCGCGCCCCTGGGGGCTGCCCACTTAAAACAAATCAAGACCCTTGCCAAGGTTGATGGGTCTTGTCAGCCTATATAGACTGCCTGCCTAAAACAGCACCTAACTTACCTGGGCTTACTTGAGCCCAATCCGTTCTCAACTCAAAATCACTTCTGGGAACCTGGGCCTATTTGATGTAACAAACTGCCCTGCTCTGACCTGAAATGTTTTTATTTGAAAATCATTGGCCTAATCACGCCAGAGGCCCTTTAACTTGGCTAACTCCAATGAGTTAGTTCCTCAGCTCAAACTCATTTTATGTTGGTCCTTTAACTTGCAGTTTAGTATATATTAGTCCTCTAACTTTGTCACTCGTTATAAATTAATCCAATCACCTCATAGAGTCATAACACTGTCACTTTTTTTGGAATGTTAGAAACATTGGGGACTAAAACATAAAATAAGGGAAATAACAGGGATTAGCGTAACAGCTAGCAAAAAAATTCTAATACGCCTAACTGATGATTTTTTAGTCCAACTAATGATTCTTTTTAATCCAAGTTAAAGGGAAAAAAATTTCAACAGACTCTGAATATAATCCTTTATACCTAATTATGTAATTTCCTTTATTATTTTTAATCCAAAGCTATATATATATTTCATAATTCACTTTAATTCAACCAATTCTCTTTAACAAAAAGAGTTTATAAAACAATCGGGATGGAAGGAGTATTTTCATATTACCACTAAATTATCATTTCAATTTTTATTTTTCATCTTTTTTTATTTTCATACAAACATACAAGAAAAAGGTAACAATAACACATAATTTTTTTTTATCTTTCTTAATTTATATACTATTTACAAATGGTGCAACCAATTGAGATATAGGGAGTAATATTTATTTCATATAATTATATGCATCTTTCATACCATTAGTTAATAACTATATTTTTTAGGCCCAAAAAGAAATAATTTATTGGTTTTGAGATATGTAACTATATATGTGATATTACATTTAATAAATTGAATATAATTAAACATAATTCTATTAATTAATTAAAATTTTTGCATAATACATATTTCTAATATTATTATTACTGTAAAAAATAATAATAAGAACAAATTGCATGAATTATATCCGGGGGAAAATGAATGCAGCTAGATTTCTTCAGAAAGAAAATAAATGAAGAGCTCATGTCTGGTCTGGAACAATATAAAGATTTAGAGCAGTTGGGCCAAAAGTTTGACCTGGTTGAAGCAATACTCGACAAGTTTCTTCACATGGGTACGTTACTTGAGCATCTTCCAGAAAACCAGAGACCAAACAAGAATACACAACATCCTTTCTTCACCTGCAAGTAAAATCTGTCAAGACATTGGCTGGAAAGTTCGGAGTACTGATTTTGTACTTAATGAGCCAGCCATATTACAGACCCAGCCAAAGCTTTCACAAGCTATACATACTATTAATAGTCGATGCAAGGATGTCCTTGTGCAATAAAAACTGAAAAGCAGTGCGAGGTACCACCTCCACAAAACTGCTAATTTGACCTTTAGCTGGCTTGGCATTTTATGCTGGTCCCCGTTATGCCCGCAAAACAACTATCACTGTTGAAAATTGCAGCAAGTCAAGCCTCACGAGTTAACCCCAGTACTCGGAAAGGAAGTGTGAAAACTTTCATGAGTTGCCTTGTTATTCCTCCTCCATGATGGGTCAAACGCATTGAAAGAATCCATTTTCTCCTAAACTGATAACATCTGCATGGAGGGAAGGGTTAACCTCAATTTTCATGTCAGCACTCTTGCTTACTTGCACAGCTTATGTTACTAGAGATCCAGTCCACAAATGCTCCTTTGGAATGCCATTTCACTTCTCAGCTGCCAAATACTACCCTTCCAGAAACCTACCGTAGACACTACTACCTACCGCCAATGTACAAACAACTTTTTGTATTTAAAGCTTTAGGTAATATGACAGCTATTGAGGTTTTGCGAAAAGAATCACTCATTTTGACAGCTTCTCCTATTTCCCCTACCACCTTTATTTATTATGTCACATTTATGAGATTTTGTTTCATATGAGGATGTAATATTGTACCAACCATGCATTATTCACAGCAAGGATGAGCTAGTAAATGAAACAGAGTTTGACGTGCCCCATTTCATTATTGGCATGGAGGCTTCTCTGAAAGAAGAAACTAAGACATTCAACATCCAGCGAAACACTAAATATCACTAGTTTGATCCCAAATGAAGCAATACACCCAAGCTAGCATGCCATCTGATAATATATGGAAAGCTTAACACAAAAGCAAAAGGAACTCACAATCAATAAGACAAGATTAGCAGTACTGGTCAAAGCACAGGGTTTCAAACCAAGCAAAACGGATTAATTAGAGCTTTTCCAATTTTCCAGAAGGATATCTATACATATCTTGTGAGAATACATCGAAGGGGCTCAGAGACAAGCAAAAATGGTTCAAAATGCAAAGTGACTCAAAATGCCATCAGTGGGTTTAGAAATTCATTGCTATTAAGATAGTAAACTGTTTGGACCTGTGACCATACTGATCAGAGTGCAACCGAGCTGTTGTCATATAGCAAGTTCTTGTACAGAGAATTCCAGGAGCTAAAATTTCAAATTGTTCTCAAAACCAAGAGGTCCTGAATATACCTATTAATCCAACATTAGAAATCGGACATGCCTGTTGTCATTCTTGAATCTGATCTTAATCACATCCATGTTCCACTGCTCAATGTCTGCTTCTCATCTTTGATAATAAGTACATCAGTTCACGGAAATTCCTGCAAGAAGAAATATTTTGCTGCCAGACAGAAGGCATCATATGCTGATTAGAGAATGATTATGTACAGGAAGTGGGCAAGGGAGATAAAAAAAAAAAAGTAAGCTTCTCAGCAGAATCAACCATTCTGTTCTCTCATCTTAATGGTGATGGGAAAAAAATTCCTCGTCATTGAACTTCTTGTTTAACCTAACAGATCAAGCAGCAAAAGCACGAACCATTGTGCTAAAATAAGCCAAACCTAGAGCTGCCCTGCAAAATTAATGCTAAAGTTCTCAAGTGGAGAAAAATAATTTTTTCCTCCTAATCATAACATGATCAGGGCAAAGCAGCTTAACCATGTTTCTGAGCAAGAGTGAATCGAGAACTTAAGTCTGCTAGTACATCCACTCATATCTGGATTAACAGAATTATATTGCAATTAAAATTGCATTTCACAAAAATTGCAAAAAGATTGTATGTATCTGCGGCAATTTTACAAAAGAAACTCAAAGTACCCAAGATTTCACTAAAAGCCCACAGTTTGTGAGGTTAGTTTCAGATATAGCAATCAGACACTTCATGCAACATTGCTGACCAATTGAGAATCACAGGTTACTTGTATTGCCTTGCTCATAAGGAATTCCTTTGGTGCGTCTTGACAAAGTTCAAAAAAGGAGGAGGAGGAGGTCAAAATTTTCATTGCCATTCATCTGTTTGAGAATTCTACAAAGAGACCGGCAATGTAGGCTAACTTTTGCCTGTCATAATAAACAATTTCTTTTTTCTTTTCAAAGAAATCCCATAAAATTTTCTGGATAACATATTATTCTCTAGAAATCAAAAGTTTGGTTAAATATGCAAAGTATCGGCTCTTTAAGCACACATAGCATGCATCAATGGCCAAAATAATGATAATAATAATAAATAAAAATAAAGAAATCTGGGAAACAAAATCAACTTGAGATCCAAGATACCATTTACTCAGGACTGGATTATACAATAACAAGAAGCTGGACATCAGTATCGCAGACAGGGAAGGTTCAACCTCAGGTCCTCATATCCTACTCTCTATACACTGCATATGGTAATAAATACAAGAAAAAAAATTTCCTCCCTTACCCTTATTCTGGGATCGCCTCAAGTTACATTTCTTCCATTTTCTTCAGTATTGTGTTCTTTTCTTATGCTTGTGCTCTTCATCTTCAAGACCTTTTCAGAAGCCAGAATCAACACGCACCAAGAATAACTAAGTGCCCGATTACTCAGCGGGGTGTTGAGTGACTGGAGTCAAGTCCCTCAGTCCTGCCGCGCACAATCCTATGAAATACGTCCCTCACCTGCTTTTCCAATGGGTCCAAACCCTCCTTTATTAGATCAAGTACCTTTGCCAACTCTTTAACTCTCTGCCTCACCTCGGCGTCTTTATCTTCTGTCAATGGGAACTGAACAGAATCAGACAATTCGGTCAATACACGAGAGCACTTCTCAATTTGATAAATCTCCTTCATTAAAGCACAAGCATTTTTCCTATCTCTCTTCTTTGACTCCTCCATAATCCGCTCGTGCAGCGACAGCATTGGCACTGCCCACGAAAACTGCCTGGGAATATAGAAATGAACCTGCAAGCCACGGTCTTGGCATGGAATTGCCGCAACAAGAGCCCACATTACAAACAACAGAACACATCCCATTGTATAAACAGGCAGGGCCAGCCCACCCGTGGCGGCAATCTCAGTTCCCCTCGGCGCCGTTAGGTTGCCCCCTATCGCCTGCAGCTGCTTGGCGGCGGACCAGGATCGCGAAACACTCCACGAAAGTGATCTGAAATGCCCAAGACAACGGTGAGGGTGGTCCTTGGAGGAGTTCCCGCTATTATTATTCCTTCCAAAAGAACGATTCCGGTGAGCCAGGGCAGAGGCAGAGTCCTTCTCATCGAGCATTCCAATAGCCAAATCAACGAGGGCTTTCTTGGCACGGCGGAACTGGCCTTCACCGAGCATTCGGTGATTGCCATCGAGAGCACAGAGCACAATCTCGAGAAGCTTCTGCCATTGCCTGATCTGCTCGATCCCGTCCCTGATGGCATTACAAACGTCGAGCGCCTTAACGCTCCGTTCATAAAAATCCGAAACCATCCGGTCCAGGGGCGACTTAAGCAGCTGAAATTTATTATGCGACAGAATGAGACGGAAATCGTCCAAACAACACAGGAAAGCCTCGAGCAACTTGCGCACCCAGGAAAGCGAAAGCAAATCGTCGGCGGAGACGGCTGAGAGCTCGTGGAAGCGATCAGCGACGAGCTTCTGGAAGTGCTCGAGGTGGAGGTCGGAGTCATGAGGGGAGTCCATGGCGTGAACCTGATCACGCTTGAAGCTGAGAAGGGATCGTCCGAGATGAGAAGCGGTTCCCTGGAAGTCCGTAGCGGGCATTATATTATCACATCGAAATCCGAGTTCAAAAATAAGAAGGCCAATCGAAATTCAAAGTCTCAATCTCGAAATAGAAAGAATTGGAGGATTCCAGTCCAGGGGAAATGAACGAAGAAACCCTAAGGAAGGGGAAGCAATATATTGGGGGCGAAGGTAGGGCCGCGTTGGATGGTCGTTTTGGAAAGGGAAAGGTACAGGGTCCGGTCAGGTCTACAATCCGAGGAGCGCCTCAGCCTCTCTCCGAGTGGGTGCCTAGACTGGCAGCGAAAGATACTTAATTGGGATTGAAATGGAAAAAATTAGGATTTGGAGAGGGAAAAGTTGCCATTTTCGGGGGCTGAAACAAGAAATAAATTGAATATTTTGGTTTAAGCTTCTACACGCCGAGCACACGCAGTGGACACGGATGTCCTTTTTTAGGCCGAAAGGTAGAAATTTCTTCGGACCACCTTCTACTCTTTGCCCCCCGAGGCCCGATTCCCTCGGTCCGAATTGCATGGACCGTTGTAACGCTGGCCTCCTGGTTTGAGTTTGACCCTCTTCTGGCTTCACCTCCATGATTAATTAAATTGATTTTTAATTTTTTATCGAATTAAGCGAACTGGTAAGAACAACCCAATACAATTGAACCAAAATATTTTAATTCAATTCGATTTGAAACCGAAATAATCAAATTTTCAGATATACTTTATATCTCTATTAAAAATAATTAAATTGTGAAGAGAAAGTTAATTTATAACTTGCTAATTACATCAGAATTGCTAGACAAAGCTTGCAAATTAGTAACCACATATTAATCAAACCGCCTAAAAGCATAAACGAAAAATTTAGTTACTGAATTAACCAATCCTTCCAACCTAAAATTGAACCAAGATCAATTTTCAGAAATTCAATTATAACTAAATCCGAAAAAAATCAAATTAATTCAAGTTTTTAGTTTTTTTTAGTTTCAGTTGAATAGTGCACACCCATATCCATAACTCCATAATTACAATCATAAAACACCAGACTCTCTTGTGTTGTTTTACAATGAGACTAGTCATATGTGAGGTGTTCATCCGATTGTATCGGTTTATATTCAATTTGAGCACGATAATAAGATTCATTCTCAATTTTTATAAAATTGATCCATATAATCTAAATTTTATGTTGAAAATAATCTTAAATTATTTAAATTATAATCCAGCTTATTCAGTTTATTTCAAGTTTTCATAATTTGCTTCTTCTTTATTGGGATTAAGAACATAGTAATAGGAAAAAAAATGATCAAAATTTATAGCATTATATTTCATACCTAAAGTTAAAGGTTGACATAACATCTAGTCCAAAATGAAAGAGAAATGACTTTAAAGGTTTATGAGAGTAATTGTGAAATACATATCACTTTTCGATTTATTTGATTTGTTCAGTTTTAAGTTTAGAAATTAATAACTAATTCAAACCAAATAACCAAATACCTGAACCATTTTATACAATGCAAATAAGCCATTTAAATTTTTCAGTTTTATACAAATAACAAACATCAATTATAATAATGATATATTATAAAATATTTATTTTTCTTAAATATAGATGGTTAATAGATCATCTAAATTTAAGTGGATGCTATAAATAATTTTATATCAAACCATTATAATAGCCAGTGAACTCGCATAAGGAATTGCCCCTTTAGTCGAAGCTATGCATTTTTATCTCTAAAAGGCATCTCACATGGGAAAGAAGTGTTTGGGTAAAATAGAAGTCTTAAGTCTCTTGTTTCGATCCCATGTGGGATAGCCCTTAATTATCAACTTGCTTCTTTCCCCATATGAGGGACTTAGGAAGAGGAATTGGACATACCAATTGCATCAGGGTTGAGGCCTTCTAGGCACATTGACCGTACCATTGTGAGGCTTAGAAGTTTTATATTGCTTAAAAACTTACATTCCCACATTAGGCATCTTTTAAGGACAAAATCATGCAGCTTTGGCCAAAGCGGATAATACCTCATGTGAACTTATTGGCTATCAAATGGCACAATCTACTAGAACACGATGGTGTGACCAGTGTGTCCATGAAGACTCAACCCTGATGCAACAGTCAGTGTGCTCACATCCTCTTCCTAGCCCCCCTTAGAACAACAATGGTGTGACTATTGTGCTCACAAGGACTTAGCCTCTAATGTAACCAATGTGCCCACGTCCTCTTAACAAGCCTTTTGTCTTGAGGGAGTGGCATGTTGATAACCAAGAGCTATGCATAGGGGTGATTGAAACTTTGGTTATATCTGAAATAACTGAATAACAAAAAAAATTTTAATTTTTTACTATCACTTTTCAGTGTAATTTTGGTTTTTGATTATAATAAAAAAATTGATATATAAATTCAATTTGGTTTTCAGTTTATTTAAATTTGAATTCAGTTAATTAAATTAACTAATTTTTTTATTCTATTAATATTTATGTTTGAGATTTAAAAGTGATTATGTATGTAATGGATGTTTGCTATATGTATGTATATAATGTTTGGATTTGAAATGACTTATGAATATTTGCTATGTGATTGTAATATGTGTTTACATTGGGATATATAAAGGATATTTATGATTTGAAATGTTTATGTATACAATTCGCTCATCTTAATTGAAAATTGAATAACCGATTTTTTTAATTATTTTAGTTTTCTTTTACAAATGAGACTATTCAGTTATTATTAAATAAGATCAAAAGCCGAACAAATTCAATTATTCAATTTCAATTAAAATCAAGAAAACTGATTGATCACCCGTAACTATACCACATGACATGAGATAAAAGCATGAGTCTCCCTAGCTTTATATAGCCCAAACATTTTTTTTTCCAACGTAAGCTGGTTTTTTTTTTAAACAACAAACGAAATCATCTGGCTACGGCGAAAAGTGAATAATAACTCGCTATCACATTGTATGTGAAATCATTCGAGAAAAGCTCTTGATTTCATTGGACACTTCAGGTTCCCGTACAATTAAAGAGGAAAGATGAGGCTCTCGTTTTCGAAGACACTAAACAAGAAACATCTGTTGGATCGCAAACTCCCAACTTTGTAGACGCAAAAATCGAGTAGGCTGATAGGCTGTACGTTCACCGAACCAATGTAGAGTGAGTTTCATGACCATGATCTTTGATTACTTTCTGGCGCAAACTCTTGACTTGAGTCAGTTTAAGCTGGGGATATTGTAGCTTATATAAAAGGTCTACACCTCCAAGTTATAATTATATTATGCTTGTCTATGATTTGGTGTGCATGTAAAGCGTGTATCTTTTCACTTGCACTGAAAAAATTAATGGCGTTTTTTTTCTTTCTTTTTTTCTTTCTTCTTCTTCTTGTTATTATTTTCTTTCTTTTAAGAATGATTTCCTCTTATATAATTCCCTCCTGGCTACACCAACAAGATCACCCCAAGCAAGTTAATTAAGTATACAGCCAATAACATATACTTCTTCTGTCTCATTTTAGTTGAAACATTTCTATGGGTACTGTGGCAACGTCGGGTTTTCTGGAGTCGCCACCAATCGGTTTTCGCTCAGGTCGATTGGATACCTTAAAATATGGTCTGCGAGAGTTCGGGGATCGGGAGTACGGTTACGCTAAAACAATATTGTTATAGCGCCCAAAATTGGCACCTTAGTTGATCTTAATTTTGTTTTACTTTGCTTTAAAAAGATTCAGTTAATTTTCAAACTAGAAATTTTAACTGAATTAGTTGAATGTGGATTTTTGGAAATTAATTTGTATAGAATTTTATACTTCCGAACCATGGACTCTGCCGAGTCATTTGGACACGGAATTTGGTGAAATTTTAAACAATTTTATCCATATTGTAAAAATATGGATTTTTATCTGTTTATTTAATTTGTTTATTTTAAAAAGTTTGATATTTTCCAAACCGTAGATCCTACCGGATCATCCGGATATGGAAATTGATTTATCGTAATTATTTAATTCTTATTATTATGAAATTAATTTTTAAATGGTAATTCTTTTTGTTTATGAATGATTTTTAATACTAACTAAAAATTTATCTTTATATTTTTTACTTCTTTTTTTACTTTCTTTCTTTTTCTTCTTTTTTTACTTATTTTTACTTCTTTTTTTTAATTTCTTTTAATTTCTTTTCTTTTCTTTCTTTTTTATTCTTTTCTTTCTTTCTTTGCTTTTTCTTTTTTCTTTCTTTTATCTTTCTTTTCTTTTTCTTATATTTCCTTTTTTTCTTTATCTTATCTTTCTTTTATTTTTCTTTCTTATCTTTCTTTTATTTTTCTTGTCTTTTCTTTCTTTCTTTTCTTATCTTATCTTTTCTTTTATATTTTTTTTATCTTTCTTTTCTTTCTTATCTTTCTTTTATTTTTGTTTCTTATCTTTCTTTTATTTTTCTTATCTTTCTTTTTTTTCTTGTTTACTTTTTTTGTTTTTCTTGTTTAATGAAAGATATTTATTATTTTAAAGGATTACTCAATTTATAAAAGAATTAAAAAAAATAATAATTAATTTTTATTTAATAAGAAGTTAATTTAAAAGAATTAAAGAGTTTAAAAATAAAAATTTTGATCATGGTACGGGGCGTTGTTACTCAGCCAGACCCTCTTCACCAGGTGAAGCAGCTCAAAAGCGGGCACGAGACAGTTTCCAGCCAATATACCATGAACTAAAAAAAATTTTTATTTTTATTTTTATTTTTTATTATTTTTTTATTATTATTTTTTTTTATTAAGAGAATCAAAAATTTTAAACAAAAGAAGAAAAGTTTTGATATTTATTTAATTTATTTTTGGAATAAAAGATTATTTAACCGAAAACTTATATGTATTTTAAAACAAAAGTCTTGATATTTTTATTTTTATATTCTTCTTTGTTTGATGAAAGATTTTTTTTTAATTTTAATTTATATTTCTGAAAATATATCTAATCAATAAGTCAAAAATATTTAAGAGAAAATTCAATTATTTTTGTTTTATTTTGTATTATTTTGAAATTATTTGATTAAGATTTTTATAAAGGAAACAAAAAGTTATATCTTTTAATAAGTAAAATATTACTGAATAACATATTAACCCAAAATTTTTATTCTTTTCATTCTTTTTATTAATAAAGAAAACTAAAAAAAAAAATTATATTTTTAAAAGAAATAAATAAAATATTATTGAAAAATATTAACTCAAAAATTTTACGCTTTTTATTCTTTTTAATAAAGAAAACTAAAAAAAATTATATATTAATAGATAATTAATATATTAGTCTAAAGTTTTTTTTTTATTTTTTATAAAGAAAAAAAAAATTTATTTATATATTTTATTTTAAAAATATTTCCGAGCCATGGATCCTGGCGGATCATTTGGTCATGGAGTTTTAATTAAATTTTTTTATTTCATTAATTATTAATTTTAAAGATGTATTAAAAGAATGGTTTTATGTTTATTTATTTATTTATTTTATTTTTGAATTATTTCATTATGTTTGTTTATTAAAAGGAATAAAAACTTTGTTTCAAAATAAAAAAAAAGTAATTTTTATTAGCCTTTAGAAAATTATTCACATAAAATTCCTTTTTTTATCTTTTAATCATAAAAAAAATTCAATTAATAAAGTGGGGCTTTTTGGCCATCCACTTTAATAACACAATAATAATAAAAGTTAGCACAATTAATATAGTTAGATTAGTTGGATTAGTTAGTTAATAACAATAAAAAAGGTTAGTAAAAGTTAGATTAAATTAATTAACAACAATAATAAAAATTAGACAAGTTTAATTAAATTAATGGTTAACAACAATAATAAAAAGTTAGTCAAGTTAATTAAGTTAATTAATTACAACAAAAATAAAAGTTAGACAATTTAATTAATTTAATTAATTAACAACAATAATAAAAGTTAGCCAAGTTTAATTAAGTTAATTAATTAACAACAATAAATAAAAATTAACCAAGTTTAATTAAGTTAATTAATTAACAACAATAAATAAAAGTTAGCCAAGTTTAATTAAGTTAATTAATTAACAACAATAAATAAAAATTAGCCAAGTTTAATTAAGTTAATTAATTAACAACAATAAATAAAAGTTAGCCAAGTTTAATTAAGTTAATTAATTAACAACAATAAATAAAAATTAGCCAAGTTTAATTAAGTTAATTAATTAACAACAATAAATAAAAATTAGCCAAGTTTAATTAAGTTAATTAATTAACAACAATAAATAAAAATTAGCCAAGTTTAATTAAGTTAATTAATTAACAACAATAAATAAAAGTTAGCCAAGTTTAATTAAGTTAATTAATTACAACAAAAATAAAAGTTAGACAATTTAATTAATTATTAACAACAATAATAATAAAGGTTAGTAAAAATTAGCAAGTTAGTTGTTAGTTGCTAATAACAAAAAAAAAAAGGTTAGTAATAATAACAATAATAAACAAATAAATAAACAAGTAAAAAAAATAAATGAGTTAGTTAATTAATTTTCTGCAAAGACAAAATAAAAAGGTTAGTGACCTAATAGAAAGAAATTGAAAAGATGATGGGTGAAACAAGGGTTTACCCTTTTAGTTTTAAATTTTGAATCCCAGGAAATGAGAACGACGACGGCGCGAGGGGGGGGAAGGGGAGGGGCAGCTGGCGGCACGGCCAGGGGCAGGGGGCGACGGCGTGGGGCACGGGGGGGGGGGGGGGGGGGGGCCGGCGGCGGGCAGGGGCGACGCGGCGGCGGGCAGGGGTGGCGCCGGGCAGGGGCGGTGCGACAGGAGCAGAGGGAGCTGGGCGACGCGGCGGGCTGGGTGAGAGCGCGGCGGCGGCAGGTGCGGCGAGGGGAGGGCACGGCGGCGGCGAACGGCGTAGGGCGGCGGCGGCGGGCGGCGAGGGGCACGGCGGAGAGAGAGAGAGAGAGAGAGAGAGAGAGAGAGGGAACAGCAGTGAAAAAAAAAAAATTTGGCTTTCTGGGGAAGAAGGGAAGAGGTCTGGGGCTAAGGGCTGTAATTTTCTCTTTTTTTTTTGAAACGGAGCTCTAAGTTTTTTTTCTATTTTTTTCTGTGTTCAGCACAAAATTTGGGGGGCTATTTATAGAGGAAGTTTAGCTGAACTGTTGATGGATAAATTAATAAAAAAATCCAAACTTATCTCTTAAATTGGTAAAATGACAGTTTTAGTCCTTTACGTCTCTCAGCCTCTGGATAAGTTCCTGAAGCTTCTGATTTTGACAATTTTGTCGTTTTCTGTCAATTTGAGCCAAAAACGTCGGCAGGCTCAAAATTTTATGTGACAAACTGCCAAATGCTCCTGGAACTTTCAGAATTTGTCAATTTTACCTGAAACTTCTTAATTTTGTCATTTTTACCTCAAACTTTTAAATTTTGTCATTTTTACCTCAAACTTTTAAATTTTGTCATTTTTATGGAGTTTTCTTTTTTTCTTTCAAACATACACATATACACACATATATCAAATCTTAAAAAAATATATATATTTTAAACTAATTAAAAAAAAATTAGTAATAATAATAACAATAATAATAATAATACATTTTTTTATTTAATTTTTTTTATTTAATTTTTTTTAAAATTATTTTAATGGCCGGACGAAATTGGGTGTCAACAGGTACGGAGATTAAGGTGTATGTAATTTGTGTTTAATTTTTTATGTAGTAAAAGTTTAAATAATAATTAAAAAAGAAAATATTCTTTTTTGGGTTTTGTGCAGTAAGAGATTGAGTGAATATTAAAAAAATAGTCTGTGGGCACAGAGATTAAGGTATATGTAATTTGTGTTAATTTTTTATGTAGTAAAAGTTTAAATAATAATTAAAAAAGAAAAGATTCTTTTTTGGGTTTTGTGCAGTAAGAGATTGAGTGGATATTAAAAAAAAAGTATTTATTGGGTTTTGTGTAAAAAGATTATTTAATTGTTTAAACTTTTCCAAAAAAGAAAACGTTTCAACTTTTTGAGACATCCAAAAAAAGAATATATTTCAACTAAAATGGGACGGAGAAAGTATAAGTTTGTCTAAATGGAAAAAGTCAATACATCTTAAGTGAGAGATCTTAAATTTGATCTATGGATGAGGCATAATTCCTCTGATTACAATAACTTTTGAATTGATTTGAACTCATTGTTGTGCATTATTTTTATGTAAAATAATTATTTACCTAAATTATTATTTTATTGAGACCTTTTATTTTAAAAAATTCAAAAGGTAATTCTATAATATTTTTTTTATTTTATTTTTCTTTTTCATGTTAGAAAATTTGAATAAAAAAAATAAAAAAATACCAACTTATTGATAACCACTTTATATGAAAATAATGTATTACAATTAATTCAAAACTTACTGCCTTACAGTTTGATCCTAGCTAATTTTTTCCTTTGACCTCACTTACCACATCCCTAAAAACAAAAAAAGTCACGACAAATGTATATTAAATAACTATAGCATACACCGCACTTTCACATTATTTATTAAAAAATACAACCGCATTTGAACAACATATCCTACTAACATAAACAATATTTCTTATTGAATGAAATAATATATTACAAACTAACATAATTGTATGAATGAAACATCACTTCTTACTAAGTGAAACATCACTATTTGCGAACAACATATCTTACAAAATGAACATTACATTTGTACAAATGGAACAACACTTATAGTAAATGAAACAATATTATTTACAAATAACACATTTTATGAAATGGATAACATAGTACGGAATAACATTATTTATGAACAACATACCTTATGAAACAAATAACATATTACGGAATAGTTCAATTGTATAAATGGAACATCGCGTCTTACTGAATGGAACAATATTATTTACAAACAGCACATGTTACGAAATAAATAGTATATTACAGAATAACAATTCTTACTGAATGAAACAACGCAAACGCTGTCGGAGTTAATGACCAATGCTTACTCCAATGGAGCACAAATGCCACAAGAGGCAAGACGAACAATGGAGTGTATTACAAAACAACATATTTATTGAATAAAACAACAATTCTTACTAAACAAAGCAACACATACGCCGTTGAAGTCAAGGACATTGATTTTTCCTCCAATGGGACACAGACGTTGCTGGAGGCAAGGACAGATAAAAGAGAGAGGTCGGAGGAGAAGGTCAGGCTCCTCCACAGCTTCACCTTCCTCATCATCATCATCGGAATCATCTTCGACAAAAATAAATCCATCGATGGACGACATCCTCCCATCATCATCGTTGTCGGAATCATCTTCTCAAGATCAAGCATAGTTACTATGAGGAGAACATTGAGGCACTACTGATTTTAGCCTGAAAATTGAAGATTGGTGTGGTGGTGATGAAGAAAAGAAAAGAAGATCAAGCAAGAGGAGAAATGTGTGATTTGGGGAGGAAGAAATGACTGTGGCAAAGTTGTAAATAAATGCAAACTCTGAGTGCAGTGCATGGTGTAGGTGTATTTTAGCCTCAACTATGTGTATATGTGTAACAATATTATTAACCATGTATTTTATGTTAACCGACTTACAATACAATATTTCTATACTCCATATTGGGTTTGATCTATGACTCTCTCTATATATAAAAAACTTAAAAAGATATACTTATTTTGCTACCTTATAGTAACTCGAGAATATTTAGATATATCTCTTTGATTAAGAAACATCTCTTGAAATAATAAACATCTCATTTGAGGACTAAAAAAATCAGGTGAGACCCAATCACAAGATTGTTCATCTCCTCTATTGCCAATCGAGAAACCTTTCAACCTAAGAATTTCATCACTATTACTTCATGCTGTCACAAACCAGAGAATGAGTTAAACTTAGCGTTCAGGGTATATTTGAAAAGCCATACCTTTTTGTCACTATTCTTGGTGCTACTTCCATGATGGGAAGAAGAAGAAAGGGCAAGTCACTCGTCATTATTTTTCTTTTTTCAGTATTTGTTCATATGTATAAAAATAGAAGAAAACAATTGATTAGCTTCATTTGTGCTTCGTAACATATTTCTCCTGGAAACTTACTACTGGTATATTTTATTTCTTATTTGACTTAAACATTTATTTAGTGGTAAAATTTTATTCGAAAATTCCTCACTTCTCCTTCATTAACCTTTCACATTTTATATCATCAGTCAAATATTTTGTTGCTGATAAAAAAGAAAAGGGGACGAAACCCGTGACTTGATGTTAGTTGAAAAATAGAAGTCCGAAAAGGAGAGGAGTGATTTCAAGTGTAACAAACTCACCCGTTTGAAATCTATAAAATTATACTCCCCCATTTCAAAAATTTTGCTCCATTTATTTTTTATAATTAATCTATAATTATTTATTTTTAACATTCTAATATATAAATAAAAAATATTTATATATGAATAATAATTCAAGATATGTAGTTTATAAATATATTTTTTTAATAAATAATAATATAAATTAAATTAAATTAAAATATAATAAAAAATTAAATATATTAAAATTTATGAGACGAATGTAGTAATTATTCCTTTTCCCTGCTTTGAAAAAGTCATTCTGGACCAGGACATGAGTGGGCACCAAACAGCCGAGCCTAGTGATTGGAGTGGAGACATTTTTCCGTTCTTTGACGGAAAAAAAAAAAGAAAAAAGGAAGAGAGAGAGAGAGAGAGAGAGAGAGAGAAGGGTTCAGTTAGCTCAGCCTAATTTCCTCCTTCTTTTGAGCACTAGTCATCTTTAGCCTGCTCCTAGGGGCTAGGAGCCTAGGACACCAGACAAAAAGTAACCGATGAACTTTAATAGTTTTCGATTGCTAAAACATTCTAATTTTAAATATATCCACTATAACTATTTTTTACCGTTTATTTAATATTTGACCATTTATAGCAGTCATATCAATTTTATTAATTTTTAAAATTTGCCCACCCTAAAACTTCCTAGAAAACCAAAAAAAACATAATTTTGTAATTTACAAATAATCGTTATCTAACAAGCTGTTTCTAGAAAAAAAAAAGTTTAAAAACATGAACTTATAACCAGGGATGTAGTCAAGATTCACGGCAAGGGGGGTGGGACGAAAGGCATGAATGTGAGTGGGTTGTTAATAAGTATAATTTTTTTATCAATAATACAAAACATCAAATAATATAATATAAACTCATGAAATTCAAATGTCTACAATAATTTAGTTCAGAATTTAACACAATGTTCCTTCAAATCCCTAAAATTATCAAGTATAGAATCCAAACTGAAAGTTTCTGCAATTTCTTTTTCAATATACAAAAGTAGATTATCAGCAATAAAGTCATTTTTCATCTTATTTCTTGATCTGATCTTCACAATTTTCATAGCTGAAAATGCACATTCTGTAGTGATAGTTGACACAGGAAGAGTTAATATTAAACGGATCAATCTGTCAATAAGAAAGTAATAACTTGACTTCCCCGTAACTACTAAGACTTCCCTATAATAACATGATGGAATACACTTATATTTTGGTGTGATAAATGTAACGTCGAACTTGTTAATAAAATACAACGATGCAACTTGTTATGCATATATGTTTTTTTTTTGTATATTCAGAATAATCTAAAATATATAAAAGTACAAATATACTTAAATTAAAGTGGCAAAGTCATAATTGTGATCTTATGAGAGATTGCTCAGTTCTGTTTTTTTTTTTAACTTTTTTTTTTCTAAATGTTAGGTGCCACCCAATTTGCCCAATCATATATACATATATCAGTTTGCCGAAAAAAAAAATTGATACCTATGATGCCCACCTTCATTTATATACATATAGATATTAATTTCGATGTACCAAAAAATTAGATATTAATTTCAGATCTTCTCCCTGATGAATATATGATCCATTAAATCTCTAAAAAATAAATCAAAGTGTGCTCTATAAGATTAATGGTATTACCTTGAACAATATGAATATTATATTACGGAAATCTTTCGTGAACTTTTATAACTAAACAAAAAGGCAAGTCTTTAATTCATTTATAAAAAACAAAAAAAAAAAAAAAAGAGAAGGAGGAGAAGAAGAAGAGAAGTCATTTAGTGATGGCAGTGTAAAAGAGTGGTACGGGTGGTGAAGATAATGAATTTGGGGTGGAATTATAAAGCATAACGAAATTTGGGATTACCATGAGTTTTGAATTAAAATGAAGCCAGTTTGGGGTGGCAGTGCCTAGGCCGCTAGGCGTGGTTTGTTCGCGACTCGCAGTCACAGAGTCGCAATCTAGCGTTTCTAATTCTGTTCCAATTAAAACTTTTAAAAAAGGATAAAATCAGAAAAAGTCCCTAATTAATTTTATAATTTACGAACAAGTACCTAACTTTAATATTGTTACAATTTTATCCTATTACATACTACTAATAAAGTTTTTAAAAAAATCTACCCCCCAACGCAGCTCCGTCCCTGCTTATAATAGTTAAAGGTTATAATTATTACTATAAAAAAATTGGTGTTCAAATCCTAACTCCCGTTACCCTATAAGTGAAAAAGAAAAAAAAAACCCCAAGAAAACAAATATACTAATGGTTATGGGTGAGTTGTCCAATGAATTGAACCAATTTAAAAAGCCCCCAATTCGTGAGCAACCTCTACATTATTATTTGCCAGTTATATTAAGCTTGACCTGAAATTATATATATATAACACCAGAATCGTAGCTCATGAGTCCCGGTCAAACACAAGTATGGATTTCGATTTGTCAAGCCAAGCCATCAATAATTTATTTGACAGAGAAAGAGAAAGACTTGGAGGATTCAAGCCAAATGGAGAAATTGATTTGGACTTTAAATTTGGTCCAATTAGGTTTGCTTTTCTCAGTAGGGTTGGCTGGCTCCGGTTATATTCCTTACTTAAAGCGTCTAAACTCCTTCCACTTAGATTAACTGACATTGGTATCATCATCTCTCCGATATAATTAGTAAGAAAATAAACAGACCTAACCTAATCGAATTTCAAAAAAAAAAATTTACGTTTTTTTTTGTTATTCTTTTTGTAAGAAAAAGATTGGAAGGGGAATATTTATTATTTCATTATTTCAAGGCAAAGGCATCTCAATAGCTTATTTGACTTTTCTTGTAGTATTAAAAACCAGTTAGCAATGAGACACTGTTAATAGGCAAAAAAAAAAAAAAAAAAAAGAAATTTGTAACACTTTAAAATGGAGTCTCAATTCGCAAAACAAAAAAAAAAAAAACTAATATGCATCAAATCAAACGATATATATAGTATTATACATTTCTGGCTATCGTTTGGATTTAGAAATTTCAAAACCAAATACTATATTGTATAATTGCGATTTTTAAAGTCCATAACTGATAAATTTCATATTGGCTCGATTAAGCTCAAATGCACTCTAAACCTAGAAGTCCCCATATAACCCAATCCCACTTAGACCCATAATCCAACCCACCTAATTCCTTTTTTTTCTAATCCTGACCAATCCCATAAGCTATGGCCAATTCGATTATAATTTATGTGAAATTCTAAAATGCACATAGGTGTATATACATATGTCAATGGGTGTTAGTGAGGCAGAGAGATTCCATTAGTTTTGGTTGAGAATGGAAAATTTGGTTTTTTTGGAGTTTAAAATTTGATTGGATATTAATTTGGTAGATTTATACATTTAAAATTTTTATTTATGAAAACCAACGATGAGAGAGGATTTGTTTGTCTATGTTTAAATTTGATAAATCTTAACTGTTAAGATATGTGATTTGGTTGGATAATTATGGTATTTGTTTTCTCTTTTAAAAAATTTTAATTATGGAACCTTTTGAATTTGAACTCATTTGTAAAGATAATCTTATGGAAATAATAAAGATAATATGATAAACATGGTAGTTATTTAAAATAATTTTATTAATTCATTTTTTTTGCATAGTCAATCGTGGTCAGATAGTTGCCCGCACAGTTTAATACATTTCATTTTCAGTTTATTATAAATCTCACATAGTTTAATATACTTGGCTTTCAGTTTAACACATATCCTATACAGATTAATATAATTCATTTCCAGTTAACATATATCTCACACAGTTTAATATATTTCATTTTCAATTTAATACATTTTTACATCCAGTTATTGCTGATGGCAATGACGATGTCGATTATGGTACTAGTAGGGACCATGAGTATACTTGTTTTATTTTTTTCGTGGCAATGTTATTTTTTCATGTGATGGTTTTGCCATACAGATTAATACATTTGACTTTCACTTTAATACATTTCATATATTCTAATACATATCCCACAAAGTTTAATATATTTCACTTCTAATTTAATACACGTCTCGCATAAATTAATACAATTTACTTTCTAATTTAACACATATATTGCATAATTTAATATATTTCACTTCCAGTTTAATATAGTTCACATCGATATTTTTATTTTTATAGACCTGGAAGTATACATATAAACTCTAGAAACATACATATATATTTATGGTTTTTACAAACCCATAAAGCATGCATATAAATCTCATAAACACACACACACACACGTTTTTTACAAACTCAGAACATATATATATGTCCTAATAAAATACATAAATATCTGTGCTCTTTATAAACCTAAACATACATATAAAATCTAGATGCATACATACGTGCAAATCCATGTTATTTTGTAATATAAAACACAAACCTATTTGAACTGCTTCAATGCATACAAATTGGTACAGAACTATACAAAACAAACATACCCATGTACAAATCTCATATACAAACCATACAAATCTCTCCCAAAAACACACATGCCCATACCACAAATATCTTAGATTCAAGGTCAATTACAGAAATTGAACTCATTTTCATGCAACAAAAAAAAGGTCATTCCTAGAATCAAGCAAATTATGATTGTACTATTCCAGGAGAATATGTACTACTGACTCACATCCTCACACAAAGATTGGTTGTAATCTGGTAGTTTTTGTGCCAGTGTAACAAAATGCACAAATAGATCTCTGCTTGCTTTGACTGAAAATCGCTACTGCCATCACCCTTTGTTGCCATTGCTCGTCTCCCAACTCGCCTTTGTCTGCTCCTGTCAACTAGTAGTTTAGTAAGAAATAGGGCGAATCGATGTCAATTTTGGCTCTTGAAAAATGGCACATCAAAGGCACAAATAAGATTGGAATCGTGGGTTTAGGGTGTGGGAGATTTTTCTAGGATGCTTTTGTATGGAATAGGTATCTAAGAAGGTAAAGATAAATTTCACCAATTTCACTCCTTTAATGCGCACTTCCAAATTTGTTTTGGGTAAATGGATGAGTCCCGTTAGAAACACTAACGGAATTAGTATGTGTATAAACACATAGGTGGATAGTCTTTATTCTCACAATTTACAACTCTCCCTCTAAAATCCGATAGTACCCCTCCTTCTCATTTGTTTGCTGCCATACTTTTTGCCTCAACCATTTCTAATTTCCTAAACTAAACCTAGAAGTAGGGATGTCAATGGATAGGATTTGGGTAGGATGGCACTAAACCCATATCCTATCCATTATGTTAGATATTCAATCCATATCCTATCCACCATCCATCGGTTTTACAATTTTAACATCCATATCTTACCCATTTTAAGGCGGGTAGGATCTGGATAAAATCCACTAACCTACTACCTGCTATCGATGATAATAAAAAAATAATTTTATAGCAGAATATCATAATTAAAAAATATTAAAAATTGATCCTCTAATAAAATAATATCAACAATAAGAGACACATAATTAAGTGCAACAATTAGGTAACTTAAACACGCTAATATAGCTGAATCCAACTACAATGTCTAGTGCCCGTACAATACAATCTGATAAATTAAACATATGGCTGTAACTTGCACCATCCTTGAATTGACAAGTCAAGATGATATCCATGGAGATCTTTGACGCACCAATGCAACTCCGCAAAATGTTAAAATCTGAAGGAAACAAGAACAAGTGTTAGTTTGCAGAATACTAATCATTAAGGATAACAAAATAATTTGGTAGTGGGGCACTATCTATTAGTTTATTAAGCTAATTAGAAACTTACTATTCTTTCAATAAAAAAAAAGAAACTTATATTCTCGGTCAGAATTAATATCGAGTTTGATAGGCATTAGTTGTACAATTAGTATAAAACTTGAGATTAATGTTGATTGGGGTACCTAATGCATGCAAAAATGTTAGAGGTTAATTTGATCAACAGTTAATAAACAACAGCTATGCATGTACCGTAGTTAATGAGGCAGCCTGGTTAGAAAAGTCTAGCAGTTTCTGTAGAGACTGCAAAACTGGTCTGGGTTAGTTGTGAGGGAAAGATTGTTGCAGTAATACATCTTAACAGCCAATCTTCATATTATTCCTATTGGCTCATCTACAGTCTAGGCACCACACACTTCAACATACATTCATAATCATTGCAGATCTCAGAAACTATTCTCTAATCTGTTAAGTGTTCCTAACATCCCATGGTTCTCAAGTCAGAAAAAACTAGTTGTTTGCAATAGATACACCGTTAGATGCAAGAAAAAAGGGCATTCTCAATAAATTTCAAAGCAAATTAGTATTCGCTAAATAAGGAAATTGAAAACCAATCTCAACCATGCTTAGGAAATCCATGATCCAAGTTGTTAGTTCCTAGTTGAGCAAAAGTGCATGGTCTAAGCAGCAAAAAAGAAACCAAGTGTATCAACTGAATTCATTTTTCTTATATATATATATATATATATATATATATATATATATATATATATATATACGGGTAGGATACGGGGCGGATGGACCTAAATCCATATCCTATCCACATCCGGCGGGTACAAAAAAAAAAAAATCCAAATCCTCTCCAAATCCATTTAATTGTAAAAAAAATCCTATCCATCGGATAGGATTTAATCGAATATCCGTCGGGCCAAATATCCGTTGACATCCCTACCTAGAAGGAGAGGCGAGACACAAAGAGTAAGTGATTGTGTTTTGTTGTTGGTTGTAGCTAGATTGTGTTATTTGCTAATGTTATTGCTTATTTGAAATTAGAGTGATAAATTTGACTGAATTTACTATTTGAGATTTTGATTTCTTACACATGTTGGTTTATTGATTGGATTGTATTTTATCTTTGTTGTTACAATTGAATTTATGTTAGTACTTGTGTTAATTTATTTAGATTTAGTATAATAAATTTGTAATGTCAAAAACTGCAATCGAACCATATTTACACGGTGTAGTTTTGCTTAAATTTGTATACAAAGAGGTACAGTTACAATTTTTAAATTACGAAAATGTTTACCATGTAGTACAATTATAGGTTTCAGAAAAAAGCCACATGAAACCATACTATGAACACCCTATGTCTACAGCTGAACCAACCGAGCCAGCCCACATTGATCGTTCAATTTAATTTTCCAAGTGCGTTAAGTTCGGTTCAGCTAAAGCAATTTCTTCATTAACTACTCAAAACTGAATGCGCCCTTGAAGCCAACTTTGGACTCTGGAATCTTCCAGCCATCAAATTCTACCTGTAAATTGTTGCAAAAACTAGGCCTAAGCATGATTTTAATTTTATCAATATCTTTTGTATATGTATAATATTCGAAGGTGTAGAGATGTAATGTCCAGTCCGATTCAATATTAAAAATCTCACGTTACTGATAATAGACGAAGGAGAAAAACACTTTAAAGAAACAAGTTGACCATGTGAGGTTGAGGACCCATTGTCTGTTTGTCACAAGGCAGCCAAGAAACCCACCAACATTTTCAGATCAGAGCTGGATCTTGGCTGGCTCTACCACTTACAAGAAACTGAATCAGTCAATAAAACTCCTTTGACTCAGCCATGAATCCGGAACCAACAGAACAGACGCAAGCTCAAAAGGTCAAAGATACAAACTTGAGTTCTGCTTGCACGAACGATTGCAAATGTTATAAGTTCAATCGGGACCTTTACGCGTGTGGATATCAGAACGTGTGTACAAGGATACTGCATTACTGGGCTGATGGAAATGAGCTAGTGGAAATGCTCAGATTCTGGTCTCAACAACATCAGCCATGAAGATGCTACCTGAATCACACCATCCACCTAGTAAATCCCTGTTTGAGCACTGCAGAATTGATTAAAAAGCAAAAGTGCGTTAGCCAATCCGGCCTTAATACATCTAGAGAAGAGTTATACTCAATAGAAGCAAGTGGAATCAAAAGGACAGATGTTGTTTCTGACCTTACAACCTGGTTGAATCCTTGCGTGCGTGCATTTTCATTTTTTGGGTTATTTCTTTTTCTCCCAATTCATTCATTTTCTTATCTGGTTTGAATTAGTTGAACTTAAGACCAAGTGGGTTGATTTTATTTTTATTTCAATTGTTCCTTGGGAGGGCAGGCAGGAGGGATTATCAGAGATGTTGACTTTGTAAGGTCAAACAACTAGCCAACGTTCAAGTTAATTTGATAAGAAGAAAATCAACAAATCACCAAAAGATATTATTGGCTGACCACAAGGCAGAAAAGCCTAGCTGAGCTGGCTTATAACTGGACAGCCAACAAATTCGCACGGCCAGAAGTAAATTTATGTTGGTTTTATTGAACAAGTGGGAGTTCTACCCAAAAACTGATAAAAAAATGTGGCAACAACACATGCTGAGTAATACCTTGCTGAAGCCAAGCCAGTTAGAATCTCCCCTAAAAGAAAATACCCTTTTGCTCTCTCTCCATTGACCACAAAAAACCTGCAAGCAACTTTTTTTGTTTCAGTGATTAAAGTAAAGGAAACAAAAACAAGCAACATGGAGGAGGGCTATAATATACCATCATGATCCCCTACGTTGAACAATCTTAAGCACAAGAAGAAAGCAGATACCATGGGATAGCAAAATGTCATCATAGTGAGTCTTGATTCCCCATATGTTGGGGTTAACATCATGAAGTTCATGATTTTAATCAAAATGTCATGTCATATTGACATAATAAGTTTGCACAAAGAATTAAGTGGTAAGGTTTCATGTCAAACTCCTGATGCAGCCCGCATGTGAGGGAAGCATGATACAAATATGAGGGTAAAAGGAAATAACCTCATAGTCAACCCCTTGTATGTAGATATAATCCGAGTTGATTGAGGAGAAGGCCAGTCCTGTAATCTGCGGCAGCAATAAAGAAATTATCCCGGGCTGCTGTGGCTGGAACAATAAGTTTGAAGCTCCAACAGGAATAAACTTTATACAAAATACCTGCGCTTCTGTGAAGAGTGATTCGTTAATGGCCTACAAACTGACACCAGAGAGGCAAACACTATTTTTGTTAACACTAAGCGTTTGCTGTTACATCCCATACTTCTTAAGTTCAAAGTCAAGTTGAGGCGATCACCAGAACTTCGGCCAACATATGTTCTGGTTTCTCATATGCAATGTGGATGGGTAAAAAATTGTAGTGATTACCAAATCATATTTTCCATTGGTTGCATGGACTATATCCCAACATGCACGTGCCTTCATAAGCAATGGGCAACATTTTCATTTTTCTCCATAAATGCAAGAAAGCAAAACACCTTGAACTTGGGCAGTCGTAGGCTCCACAAGTGTGACAAAGTCACATGTGGGAAACCATTTTGACATTGCAAGTCTATCTCATGTCTTCTCAAGACAAGGCATCTGTCTTCAGAAAACTCCTTGTTTCTGTCATCTGTGGCACTTGCTCCAGTGATTTCATATCTAATGGCTGTAATATAACTCTTAGAATAATCACTTCCGTCAATAGAATCTCAATCAAATCAAAGGCCTTCTATAGAACCACTAATAATGTTTCCTTTGCAACACTGTGGTGTTGAACAAAAGACATTATGTTGATACGAGCCATCAAAAAGAAGCAGGTCGACTTGGAGATTTGACATTATTGAGCACAGCATGTTTCTCTTTGCTTGGTATGTCAAATCAAATGACCTGTATCTGTTTTATGTAAGGATTTTATGTGAGGCTTCATAAAAGTAAATATGTGCAGCGTGCCTAGGCCAAAGGTGAGTGTGCGGCTTGTATATACCACGTACTTGAAAATTCCTCCAGCTAATTAATTGTACTACAAAGTGATGTACAAAGACACTTACCCAAAGAGGGTCACCACCATGTTACCAGAACCTTTTTGAGTCGACCATAGGTTTGTATTGTGTTTCAACCTATTTACATCTACATGGTAAAGTTCTCCCATTAGCATTCTAAAGTTTCAACCTGTTACATTTATGTCGTAAGTTGTCCCCTATTCCATTTCATGCCACACAGAATTTTCAGTGATCTGCTCACAAGTGTGTCAAAACAAGAACACACCAATGATACATTGACTAAGATGGTATATGTACGGGCTTTTCTTTTTCCATAAGGTGGGCAAATCAAAGACTATTACAAATTTCCTTGATCTATTGCAAGCGCCTCTCCAGTTCCAAAAGCTACATTTGTTAATTTGTTAGCATGACTTGAGAACTCATCTTGCAACATTAAGAAGCACATGGTTCTGCTGACCAAAAATCGTTCATCATGCAAATCTTTATCAAGTATAAAAGCACCTTATTACTACATGACACCTAAGCCAAAATCTAAGTGGTTGAAATTAACAAAGCAATAAGCTAACCTCATATTTTGAGCAATTCACCCATCTTGAAAGTGCTGACCATCTAAGGCAAAGGGGGAAAAAATCAAGACTTTATCATGCTAGGATCAAAGCCATGCAATACCATTTATCTGAGAGATGTTTGAGAACAATGAATAACAAGTACTCATGAAAAGTATGGGGAACAAGAATATATGAGGATCAATCAAAAGTAAATAAAATATATTTTGCATTGATCATATTGCAGATGTACCTGCGAGGATCATAAACAGTCACTGTGCGATCAGCACCACCCACTGCTATATTACCAGTTGAAGAACTGGAAATAGCATAGAAAATATCACCAGGGGAACCACAAATCCGTTGTAAACAACCACCATTTTCTTTCATTCTCAGATCCCAAACTGTGAGCTGTATAAATTTCAGTATGATGCTAAGCAACAATCTGGTTCATGCACTGCACAGCAAAAATACGATGCCACAATCACATACCTGGCAGCCTTCAGCGACAGCTAATAGCGAACTCTCATTTCCATTTCCCAAATCCTTTATGAAGCTCAATGCATATGGATACCAGAGTCTGTGAGGTGTAAATATCAATCAATAGACAACACGTACCACACTCATGGTGATCTAAGTTCTTACTTCTGAAAGAAATTGAATAATATCATCCTTTGGAAGAAAGAAAATTTTTCAGAGGGTATTGAGAATTGAAATTCCACTACGGACCACATTAGTTTGCTATTCCGGTATACCATGTTTCAGTATGTGAAACTGAGGTACCATGTTATGGTCTTAGGACATGGATCAAGTGACAGGGCCATTGACAATAAAATCTCCTAATGATTCTTAAACCAAAACTGTGCTTTGAGGAATTTCTGCCCTTTTTCCCTATCGTGAATATAGGTTTAGGCCTTGTTATAGAGAACCCTACAATCTCAAAGGCTGCTTAGCGAGAACCTTTCCATCTCAAGAGAATACACTCTTCTGCCTGAAATTGACAACCTCACCTTCAAAATTTCATTCATCCAATATAAAACATGCTTACAGCACTTCCTCCACCATAATAGTGGATAACTTACTAACTCCTAGTAACTTCTACTAACTCTCCTATGTACTAGTAACCGCTACCACTTCATGCTACTACCTATCAAAATAGATAATAATTAAAAACCTAGTATAATAAAACTACTACTAATAAATGACACCTACAAAAATATAGCTAAAACTATGATATAGCTACCTAAGTTATAGCTAGTCCTAACACATATTATCACACAATACCTAATAGAACTGAGGTACTACTTGCTCCATATTTTTTGGATGTGAGAGAGAATGACAACTCTCAAGACTTAAATTCTAATCTCTGAATGTCATCTAGACTTAAACATTTAAGACTCTCAAACAAAAAGAAGTAGACGGCCGACTAATCTTGCCACTAATTTGTTAACATACAAAACCAAAGAGATATGAATGGTGAACATTCTCTTTGTTGACATAACATTAATAGCAAAACATACAGCAACTTGATGGAGTTCCTAAAAATAAATCTACTACACAAAATCGCACAAAAGGAATGTTTTCAAATTAAGTGAATAATTAACAAGGAAAAAGGTAAACTAAATTTCCACAGGTACAATTGATTAAAAAAGAGCAGTTCAACAATGTTTGAGAAAGCCTAAACAAGGAATTTATGAAACAAAAATATTTCCCATTCAGCTACTCAAAGTCTATGATCTACCAAGAGTCATTGCAAAAGAAAACAATGAAGGATCGTCAGGCCTGACTATAATGCATTACCATATTTGAAACAACAAAATTTAAAATCCCAACTAACTTGCGGCACAAAATGAGGATATTGTCACGAAACAAATACTTCTCCACAAAGTAACACATCTCTACATGTACATATGAGATAAGAAATGTGCAATACTTACGTATTTAAAGTTTGGAGATGGATATCCTGGTCGTAGAGATCAATGCTCTTGCAGAAGCTACGAGCTACAGCAACCTGAGAGAGAAACAAGTACTGAAATGGCAATTCAAATCTCAAGTATGGAGCTTCATGATGTAGGTGTGAGAAGGAACTAGAACCAAAGAGAGAACACAAGAGAGAGAAGAAGAAAAGCAAAGGGAGGGGAAATTTCTCTTAATTCAATATCATTCAAAACTTAATAACTAATAAGGGAAACCCTAAAACAAATATAGGCATCTTAAACCCTAAAACTAAACCCTAGAATAACTAATAAAGGAAACAAATATTTATTAATAGAACCTACCAACAGCCATAAGTAACCTAAGAGATGTAGAATAATTATTAATTCCTAAAATATACAAACTTCCCATAATTATAGAGATCACTCAAATCCTAAATACAAGAATCATTCTAAATAACAACCAACTTCTCTTACACAGCATCACTTCACTAGGTTATTAAAAGGAAAGTCAATCTCAGAACTTCCTTAGCCGAGTCTTCAGAAAAGCAACTCATGATTCAGAGCAGTATCATGAAAAAGTACGTGCTAAAAAATTTCCCTGTTCACTTGCAATGCTAGCCAATGATTGGAAGTAGTATTTTTGAAGGCTAAGGAGTACCAATGTACAAAGGGTCCAAAGTGCAAGGTGTGCCAGAGCAAAGCAAAGCTCAATCTTCTACATAATTAAGATGACCTAGAGTAGAACAAAAACACCAACTACTTCACATGCTGTTCGAGAAGGCTCAGTCAGAATTAAAGAGAATGGGTTTGTCATCACTGCTTGACCTCTTCATAGGGGGATAAATAGTAGGTTAAAAATGAAATCTTCGCTAATTCTCCTCTCTCTCTCTTGTTTTTGTTTTACTTCCAGCTTTCTCAGTGCAATTCCCTAAGTGCGCCATGTGCATGCGCCTAAGGCAAACTACCCTGGCTAGCCTCCAAAGCCACTGGTGGCTTGTCACCTGACACCTCAGGCATGAAATAATGATAAAAAGACTACAAAAGCATCCCAGAAAGTGTAAGATTTAGGGAAAATTGAACATGCAGGGAAGATAAACGGATTAAATAATACTTTGATTTAAGACATTCCTAGAACTGAACTTGCTTAGGAATGAAAAATGACATACAGCATCAATACAAAATTTCCAATTTCAATTGAACAACTCTCACAAAGTCACCGACACACTACCAGCTTACACAGAGAAGTTGAATGCTATGCCAATATGATTATTTTGCAAGACTATGTCCCAAGAAATTTTTTTTTTTAGAAAAAAAAAACTGATCCAAAATCATCAAGGCTGAAAATGATACTGCAGAATTAGGCTATGTATCTAATGCCATATAAGTGAATGAGTACCATTGACCATTGTTTTGGACTGAAGCAAAGCCCAGCCCAACTGCCTTCTCCAACACCAATATCCTGAGGCAATGCAGAATAGGTGATCCTGTCAACATCTGAAATTTAGCAACAAACATTTATAAGACATCTAAACACTTTAGGTCAGGCGAGAGAAATTTGATAAAAGAAATAAATGCCAGGATATGCACAAAGGCAAAATGCATTTATGAAATGCTAATGCAGTAGAAGCAAGAAAGCTACTTCTATATAGAAAGCTACTAACAGCTGCCAAAATAACCCCTCCCTCTCCTCCTGTTGATATCTGAGCATTATCTGTTGCAATATTGCACATAAACTGCTCCGGTATGACTTGAATATATGAGAACTTGTAAAACCTTTGAATCTCATCTACACACATATCTATTTGAAAGATCAAAAAATGACTCAACAACAAGAAAACTAGTATATTACTTGGCATCAAATGTACATTTACATGTTGAAATCTTGGGACAGAATGCTAGAAGAAAAAATTTGTAATCATTATTGACATGACATGATTTAGCTATCATAAAAAATTTCCACTCTGCTGAACCACTTTTTTCTTACCAAAACAAAAGACGGTGAATGGTTGTTTCTAGGATAGCATAAACCAGAGATATAACATAGAACCAAATAAAGCACTTCAGAAAGGTGTTGAAGCCTCTATCCATCACCAAAAGGAAAAACTGCATCTTCCCCTCCCAACTTTGAGTGGGCAATTGATATGCATTACATACCAGAATCAATTGAAAAAGTTAAATGATAGCTTAAAACTTTGCAACCCGTGCAACTTTGAGTCCTTAATTTCTTTTTATTTGCTTGACTGAAAAACTTGCTAGATACTTTGAAATGACTTTGGCATGGGCGTATTAGACTTGCAGATGGTCAAAAGTCTAACCAGGGCAGGTGTCTAACACCTGTTTCCAAGTCCAATTAACATCTTTTATTTATGTAAATTAACACCTAGTTCATTTTAACTTCAATCAATTGACTTCAAAATGACTTATTTTTATTCTTATGTATTTTTTACCCAGAACTAATTTTAATTAAAAGCCAATATTATGTAGTTGCAATAATCCATTGAAAATACAATTTTGTAATCTTACTAAATTTTTATGAATTTTTTTTTATTTTAAGGCATTAAAAAAGAAAAATTCATAAAAATTTAACAACATCATGAAAATTTACTTTCAAATGGATTATTGCATCTACATAATATTAGCTTTCAAATGAAATTGGTTTAAAAGTTCAGGTCACACACCTTCAATTAGGCACATGCTTTTTGCATCCAGGAGCTAAGTCACACAACAGCTAGAAGCAAAAGGTGCATGCCTGGCTGAAATTTGCCTCCAATCATTTTTACGTTGAACTGTTGACAGGAAAAAAACTTACATCCCCTCAATCATGTTTACATTGAACCATTGAGTGGAAGAGAACTTGCATATCCTTGTCAAAGCATCTATTTTGATGTTGCGTACACCACTTTGAGAGGAGAATGAAATATTTTGGGACAACCAAACATTTGGATAAATGGAGAAAAGTGAGGAAAGGCCTCAAGACAATTCAGAAGCGGTAGCAACTAGTCAACATATGCATTACCTTTCTAATATTATCTACTAGAAGAAAATGAATTACAACTGAATGGATAGAAAGACACATACTCATTATATCCGTATCTTTTCTTTGCTTTTTTACGTGACATAGAGTTATGTACTCCAATATTATGTCAGGTAGTGAGGAAAAAAAAAGTTTGCTTCCCTCATGTGGGTGCTTTCTTTGCCCCTTACCCCTCAGCTGATAAAAGGTTCCTAGCACCTAAAGTGCATCTTGTGCCTTTGACTATCTTGATCTTATGAAGATTTAAGACATAAGAATTACCTAACAATGAAGATAGAAACTAATAAAGTAAGAGTTCTACCATCAAATCATGAAACTGGAAGATGTTACAGTGGAGGGATGGAGGGAGGGTGCGCAAAGGGAAATTGAATACTGAAATAGAAACAAATGGAGAGGAAGTACTGTAATGTAAGGATGCAGTCCAGAGATAACTTGGCTATGAGCAATGCTTTATCTTATGAAAGTTCAAAACATGAAAGTGGCCACAAGTACTCCAGTCAAGCTAGGGATGATGGGCTTGAAGCTAGGGACGAACAACGGAGGCGAGAACATTGACTGCTGCAGATTTGGGCACTTACCAGGCAGACGGCATTCCCCAGTCAAGCTGCTGCTGTGCGTGCAAGAGAAATGAATGAAAGTGTGGTGTGACTGTGTGAGGGGAGATATGGCCAGGTAGGTGGATGGCATCAGGGTAATTTTCACAGGTGCTAGGGTGAATCATGATAGAAGTGGATTGTACAGTCAGCAAAAGGTGAAAAAGTTAAACAAATTAAGTTGTCCAAAAGCTTCGGCCAAAAACAGAGGTTGTCTAAATGCTGAACGAATTGGCTCTAGCATTGCCAAGTTATCACATTGTAATTTAGAGGCCCCCAGAATAAAGCTAGTGCTTTGGGTAACCCGCATAAAACCACCCATGGCAATGCCAATGGTTCCTGCAGAAACTTTCTTGGTGCTATAAATAGAAACTAGTTTTACTAACAGAAACTAAGAGAGTGCGTGTTCTACAATAAAACCATCAAATAGAAAGATGTTATAGTGGAAAGGTAGAGGTCAAAACCAACTCAAATAAGGATATAACTAAATCAAGAAAACCTACCTTTACCACTAGGATGCAGTCTAGAGACAATAAGGTGGCCATAAGCATCCACACTTCCCAAGGCTAAGTTACCATTTTCTGCAATCATTATCACAATACTAACAATGTAAAAGATGCATTGATTACTGCTTATAATGATACTTTTAAAGGACAAAAAGAGAAATATACATAGTTTCATACAAGATTCCTTGAACAAGAAGAAGTTACAGGAATGCGCACAGATCAATGCAAGCAAGCTGTAGACGAAGAATTTTATATTGAAAAGAGATCATCCTTGTAACCAATCTGAGGGGGTAAACCTTTTTCCGATAAAACAAATACAGTATTTGTTTCGTGGGAACAAAAACATCAAGATGAGCCAATGAAAAATGTTAAGAAGGCATCAATATGAGCCTCTGACAAATTTTAAGAAGGATGGGAACTGAAAAAGTATATATTTGCACATTATTAGATGCCGAACTACCCTGTGCTGCTTTTCTGGAGCTACAAAAGGATAGGGAAACAAATAAGAAGAATAAACTAAGCAGATTACAAGTTTAACTACAACAAAAACCATGCATGATTAAGAACAAAATTGAACCGTGCAAATTCTCCAGCCAACAACTCTGAAGGCAAACGACAATACTACTAGGGTCACAAATGGGCTACAAACTGTCAGCAATATAAAACTAAATAAAATCTATTCTTCAAGGGAGATGAAATCGCAAATTATCCACTACATTGAGCCATAAACTGACACTTTCACCAATCCTATTCCATACAACATTTACAAGCAACAGCAGCCTCACACTCAGAGCTGACAAATTCAACAACAATTGAAAGAAGGCAAATCAAAGTAAAAAAACTAAAATAAAATAAATTTGATATTTAAGCTACATGGACACATTATAATTCAGAGTTAAGAGCCTTGAAACATGACCAGGCACAGACAAACTGGATCACAGTAGATAAGTCGCTTACTTTCAACCCCAGCAAGTACAATGCTCTGAATTTCTGAACGATGAGGACAGCGGTTAAGAACGAAAGATTCCAGAACCTTCATGAGTACAAAAACAAATGAAATAACTTGCATTGATTTATAGATATTGCAGGTATTTCTCATATAAACCAGAACACGTCTAACATGTTACATTTTGGAGTCATGAAATGAGTACCTGCATCTCGTCAGCGATGAGAAGGCTGTCCTTCCCTTTATTGACCAAAGAATCTTCTATTGGAACCTATTGGAAAATAAGCAGAGATGTGAAAATCCAAAAGGGTAAGAAAAATAAAAATCTAACATCTAAAAGTAGTTAATAAACTGAGGACATTAAACTAGAAAACGGTATCACTTCTAACTAATCCTTTATATCAAACGAGTATTAAACGAATTAACCCTCCATTTTCAAGTGACTATCATTCACTATAAACTAGTTATACGACTTGGAAATAAAAAGAGCCCTACATGCTCATATTTTAATCAACTTAAAGAAATTCCAAAACACTACTAGTTCTTTCGCATTTGAAAAAGAACCAGAAAAAAAAAATAGAGGTACTTGTATGCATGCCTGAAGTTTGTAAACGTTGCAGCCAGAAGCAATGTAGAAACAACATGAAGCACCGTCTTCGTCGACCTGAAAATGTATTGGGCAAAACAATAAACAAATGCAACTTAAATTAATCAAAATTTCAGATGTGGGTATTTGGGAAAAATTAATGGAAGCAAAAATGGGTACATGGAGGGCGAGGCGTGTGGACTGAAGGCTTCCCGGAGATGGGTTTGGGATCAGCGTTGACGGGACCACCGCTTTTCTCAAGCTCTTTGTCTCTAACGCCGCCATGAACTGCTGTTGGTCTCTCTGTTGTGGCGGGAAATGCTGGTTATGAAACAACAGAGATGGTGGGTTGCTGTTATCGGTTCGTGTGAACTTAAGGGATAAGAGCTGAAGAAGATGTTTTCGATGTCGCGTCGCGTGCTTAGGGTAGGCTTGAGCCGGTTGGACACCCTGTCGGGAAGCTTATAGTCTTAATTTCAGTTAAATTGCACAAAAGGTTCCTATTTCCTAATCTATATCCTTTGTTATAAAATGGTCCCTGAAATATGTTTGTGTGGCAATTTTTAATTTTCTATACTGGCTATCAACCTATAGCATCCTCTTTCTTTATCCAGACTCGGACTGGTATGAAAAAGCTGTGAATTGTTAATTTTGGGATTCCCTAATAACAAGAAATAAAAATGTTTACAGAACTTATTCCTTCCTGAGAGGGGGCCTTCCTAATTTGGGTCTGACTTACATGAGTCCCACGGGGAAAAGACAAACATGTCCCTTTAAAAAATAATCAACCCCTGTCATGTTCTCTCTCTCTCTCGCTCGCTCAACCGCGTACTGCTCTACTCGCCGTCACCACCGCAGCTTCGTCCGATTCTTCGATCTCTCCTCGTCCTAATCATCTCCGCCATCCATCACCGCCCCAGCCAGCCCGCCGTCACACCGTCTAGCGTTCCCCACCGTCCACGAGCGTCGCCGGCTGAGAAATAGAGGAGGACGATCACGACCATCCTACTGTCCCCATTCTTGATGTGATGTCGTCGTCCGCCTTCCGCGGGACCCTGAAGATTGCCGTTGTCAAGGGCCCAAGACGCCGTCGCCGGAGCGAAGGACGACATGGTGGCTGACAGCAGAGAAGAACCGGATGAAGGATAGTGGCTAACGGCTGGGAAGGAGGCGGCTACGTTCTAAATTCTACTCTAATAAGGTTTAGGGTTTTGGGATCAAAACTACTTTTCTACCCTGATCCTTTACTCTTTTGCAGATTGACACCTTATATTCTTCTAGGCATGTATATCAGTATATGTATATAAATGAAAATTGATGAAATTATATGTACAAAAACTAACAGAGGTACTGTTTTGTACATAGCAATTACAATTCTCATAATTTTTATTTGTACATTTGTCTCATATAATTTATACAAATCATTAATAAAAAATATACATATCATTTGTTTACTTTGTACATATCTCTAACCTTATTTCTATATGAGGTTTATATATATCTAACATCTAATTTGTACATATCACTATTATATTACTTATTAATTAAATTTTTATCCCAATTTTCATTTTTATTTACAAAAATATGAATCTTGTACATATAATTGTGTATATGTGTAACACATCTCTAATCTTATTTGTACATATGTGGCACATGTTTTGTACATATCTGTCATTTGTTTTATATACAGAGTTTCATATATATCTGTTATTCGTTTGTACATATCTCAAATTTTGATAGAAAACGGGACTTGAAGCGTTCACACCTTTTATTTTATAGGATGTTGAACCTACAACTTATATATTATGTCATTTATATATATGTTACACATTATTTGTATATATCTCCCATTTTCCTTGTATATCGACTTTGTTCATATCTGATATCTGATTTGTACATATCTCCAATTTAGAGAAAAATACAGGATTTAATGTATTTACACTTATTTTATACTATAAAATGTAGTATTAGAATGTAAATATATATTGATATAAGGGGTAGGGTGCAAGTTTGACTTACTCCCTGAAAAGCCTTCTCCAACACACAAAATCCACTAATTCATGGATAATAAAAGTTGGAGTTTTATACAATTACCCAAAAATTTGGATAATATTATAGTTACCTGAGTTTGAAAATATACACATATCCCAGTCTTTTTAACACTGTCAGTCAACGGTTGATCAAAATTATAGTAACCCTCCATAAACCTGGAGTGATGTTACAAATTACACCCTATGACTATGAAATATACACTTCTCCTTTTTCTTTTATTTTTCCTTTTCTCTTACAATTTATGACATTAATTTCTAAAATCCTAATTTAAACAGTTTAGTAACTGTGTTATATAATTACAAGTTGTTTGGTATTCTTTTAACAATTTACTTGACATTAAAAAATATTATTTTACATTTACAAAGAGAAAAATTGATAATTTAAAATATCTGTTAACTATAAAAAGATTTTGTCCATACTTAAAAAAAGAGTTCATCAATATCAAATTTCCCAAAAACAGTTACCGTACTTTAAATTAAATTTTAAAAGTTATTGTGGGACAATGAGACAAAAACAAGAGGAATATTAATTTCCAAAGCTTAACACCCAATTCGTTTCAACTTTAGCCAATTGACTACAAAATGACTTTTTCTTATTTTTATATCTTTTTTACTTGAAACTAATTTTAATTAAAAGCCAATATTATGTAGCTACAATAATCAATTAAAAATATAATTTTTATAATCTTACTAATTTTTTATGAATTTTTCTAGTTTCAAGTCTTAAAAAAGAAAAATTCATAAAAATTTAACAACATCCTAAAAATTTACTTTCAAATTGATTATTGCATCTACATAACATTAACTTTCAAATGAAATTGGTTTCACGTAAAAAAGATGAAAAAGTTAAAAAAAGTCAGTTGACTTTAGACGAAACGAATTGGGTGTAATGGCAAGCTGGTAATAACTATAACTCTCACTAATGACTGACTAGTGATATTAAAAAAATGGAGAGAGTATACATTTCCAAACATTTAGGGTAAGTGTAATATCATCCAACTCTATGGGATAACTAAAAAATTGTAACAATTGATTAGAAGATGCGTGTTTAAAAGTCCACCAGGGGAGAAATCCTTGTAAGCGAGCCATAAACATATAATATATGCTTATACCGTTTTTTATAGTTGATGGGTTCTTAGTCAACTGTGATATAAAAGCAGTGTTTCCAATTTTGCACCATACTGCAAAATACCTCTTATCACTGATAAGCATTACAAGGTACACATGTTTGCTCATTTTGTGATTATTTCCAGTGAAATATTGTGGCATTTTGCATATTGCTTCTTTTTTTGTACATTCTGTCTAGTAGCAAATAGGCCCAATATGAGGTCCAAAATAGATAAATCTATATCTGATGGATCCACAATAGAAAGCCCAATGAGCTAATAAGGGAATTCTCATATTAGAGGAAAATGAGATCTCAAAATTATAGGATTAGCCAGAGGATTTTTATCTAAAAGCTATTTACTCAGATCTCCCTTAGCTGTATAAACATTCATAATCACCAATTCCAAGATATGACATTCTAACTCATCACCCTCTAACTCTTCTTTGTTCATCGGAAATCTGACTTGATTGTTGGAAGATTTTCCTTGGGAAAACATCCCAAGGCTCTTACATTGTCTTTATGTGCAACACCTTATTACAGAGTTCACCACACCTCTAAACCAGGCCCATACAATCTTTTCAACTATCAAATTACCGCTGTCTATGGGAACCATGGTGAATACCTGGAGGTCTCACATAGAGAACTAAGATCAACTGGATAACGAACAAGAAAGCCATCATTTAGTCGGGTTTGTAGTACTCGTAAGTAAAGAGACCCGCTAGAAGGCTAAACTGGAAGAGACTGTGACATCTTAAAGAAACCCCTGTAAGGGGAAGGGCCCCACACCATTAGATGATGATTAGTTTCAAGTCCTACAACATGCCTTATTTGAGCAGTTTAAAATGATGTTGCAGCAAGAGATTTGGAGGGCCTTGCATAGACCCCCCCCAAAAGCTGCAAAAAGCCATCTAGTGCCTGGGGAGCTTCATCAAGCCCCTTATCGAGATCTGCTCCCAAGGGCATCGGCTCCTAAGCCCCCGATATCCTTGGACCGATCAAACAGTCCGAGAGGCAATGATATTAGCACTATTCTGTATAAACTTGATCAAATGGAACAACGCATATAGGCCTTTGAGAGAAAGTTTTGCCCTAAACATTGATGTCAAATACATTTGGCTCAAGCCTTTTACGGACAAGATAATTAATGCACCTGCCTTAAGGGGTTCCATATACCCAATATTGACCTGTACGATGGCCTTATCGACATAGTCAATCATTTGCAAAGATAGGTCACCTTTAAGAGATTGGAGCGGACCTCGGATGAGATCATATGTAAAGCCTTGAGCTTAATGTTGATGGGAGTCACTGCTTCCTTGTTTGACACTAATCGGGGGCGTCACTTTTCATCATTTAGGGACCTTTCCCAGGCATTCTTATGTCATTTCTTAGGGAGCCGGCTAACCCCTAAAATAGTGGCTCATCTCTTGAAGATTCAACAAGGCCACGATAAGCTTTGAAAGACTCCATTTGAAAGTTTAATGTTGAAGCTGTGCAAGTATAAAGACTATATCTAGAATTGCACTTTGTTGTCATCACTCAAGGATTAACACGTGATTCAATGCTAGTATATGACCTTTATGAGAACCCCGTAAGGGACATTAAGGAATTGATTGACCAGGCTACATGATACATGTATGTAGAAGAACTTAATTGACTAAAAATATTGGGGGAGCAACTCAAAAGCAGATATAATAGACCCAAGAAGAATAGTAGTAGCAATGAGCACTATTGAATAAAGCCCATTCTCCCACCAATGAAAGAAACTAGGTTGAACATTTGTATGCCCTGAAGAGGAAAAACCAAGTCCTTAGATAGCCATCGCCAATGCAACACTCGAACAAGAGGGATACGAGGAAATATTGTAGATATCATAAGGACAATGGACATAACACTGGGGAATGTTGGTAGCTGAAGAGACTTCTCAAGGAGATGATACAAATGGGGAAGTTGAAGGAATATCTATTCAAACAGACGTCCCATTGCTGAAAGCAGGAAAAGAGCCTCACAAAAGGAATGATGATGAGGACCATAATAGAGGACAAAGGCCAGAAAGACAGAAATCCCCTCTAAAGGATCATAAGAACCCTGGACCACCGGATGGAGTCATCCATATGATTACTAAAGGAAAGCCCTCTACGGAAAAAAAATGACAAGAGCAATAAATTGCTTAATTGGAGGTAACTGATTGAGGTAGAATCTTGACAAGACTCATTGACTTGAAGGTGCTTTTCCTACATATAGATCCTATAGTATTCAAGGTTCAGATAAAAAATTTTGACGTGAAAAGTGTCTATTTAGACACATGAGCCAATATGAATGTCATCTTCACTAACTTGCTGGAAAAAATCAAGATCAAGAGGTCTTCATTGTCTCCCACATCGAGGCCCACCTTCAGGATAGGAAAAGAGAGGGCCCCCACGCTTAGAACCATTAATCTAGCCCTTATTCTGGTGGGCACGGATGAAGCGGGAAAGGTTGCTTATGACTTTCACACACAGAATTTATGATCCTGGAAGTTCCTTTGCCCTATAATGCCATACTTGGTAGGCCAACTATGGCCTCGGTGCGATGAAACTATGTGGCCATTAGCGGAGGTAAAAAAGAAAATAGAGCAAACCTAAAAGAATGAAGTTAGCACAACACTGTCTAAAAATGCTGAGATGATAGAAGTAGCCTTTGAAAAAAATGCTACAAGTCAGCAAAGATCTCATACTGTAGGTAAACTGTAGTTCATTCAGTTCTTAAAAGAAAATTTAGACGTCTTTGTTTGGTCTCTCAGTGAGATGATAAGAATAAACCCAGAAACTATTACACACAAATTACAAGTAAACCCCACCACCCGACTAGTACAACAGAAAAAGCATAATATGGCACTTGAGAGGGGAGACTTTCTCAGAGAAGAAGTTAAGAGGTTATTAAGGGCAGGCATCGTATGAGAAGTGCGATACCTCAAATGGCTTGCCAACTTCATCTTGGTGAAAAAAAAAATGGTGAATAATGCATGTGTGTTAATTATACTAATCTTAACGATGCCTACCCGAATGACCCATATCCACTACATTTCATAGACGAACTTGTTAATGCCATCTCAAAATTCAAGGTACTATACTTTATGGATTTCTTCAACGGATATCACCAAATTTGTATGCACCTTGAGTATGAAGAAAAGACGGCCTTCACAGCTAAAAAAATGGTGTATTGTTAGCAGCAAATATCATTCAGACTAAAAACATCGGAGTAACATAAAAGTTTGCGTAGATGACATACCGTCAAGAGTAGAGTAATAGAGCACCACTCTGATAAAATTCACGAAACCTTCCAAAGAATATGCCAGTTCAACAAGAGATTTAACCCTAGAAAATGTACCTTCGGAGTAAAAGCTAGAAAATTCCTTGGCTATATGGTCTCTGAAAGAAGGATCAATGCAAATCTAAACAAAACTGAATCTATCCTTATGATGCTAACCTTCGAAGTAAAAAGGATGTCCAAAAATTGGCTAAAGGCTAATAGAGCTTGGACGATTCATGTCATGTTTTGTAGATCGTTGCAAGTCCTTCTTTCACATACTCAAGAAAGAAATAATATTAGAATGGACTGATGAATTCTGTGAAGCTTTTAAACAGATTAAAGATTACCTACAATATCTTTCCATATTGAAGCAGCCAAGGCCTGATGAGCCTCTTATGCTCTTCTTAGCCATAACAAAAGGCTCTGCCAGTGCTGTACTTATACGAGAATATGGGGTAGAGCAATGGCTAGTATACTATGTCAGTTGGACCCTCCAAGGGGCTGAAATCTTGATACCCTATATTTCAGAAAGTAGTCTTAGCCCTCATTATGGCTTCTCAAAAATTGTGACCATACTTTCAGATACTTTGCATTATTGTCCATATAGAGTTACCCCTATAGGACATACTACAAAAACTAGATAAGTATGGCAGATTTGCTAGGTGGGGTATCGAGTTAGGAGAATACGACATTAGTTACGAACCTTGAAGGGCCATCAAAGCCCAGGCCTTAGTGGATTTCATCACCCAAATGACACCACTAGAAACAAGTGAAGATAAACAGCATAAAGAAATCCTACTTTAGGAAATGTATGTTAACGAGGCCTCCGAGCTTAAAAATCAAGAAGCATACATTGTCCTAACAAAACCAATAGGCATGGAAGCAGCTTTAAGAATTAAATTTCAATTCCCTGTCACAAATAACGTCACTGAGTACAAAGCCCTCATAGTGGGGCAAAAGATGGGTGGTCAAGTGAGGGTATGATGCCTACAAATGTACGGTGATTCATAGTTAATAGTGAACCAAGTCATCAAAACGGCAGGGGCAAAATAACTTACTCTTTGCAAATACCTAAAAAAGGAAAAGTATTTAATAAAGATGTTTGATCACGTATAAGTTTAGAAGATTCCACATGCCCATACTGTAAGGGCAGATATCCTCTTGAAAGGTTGAAAAGAAACCTTGACAAAAAAACACTCAGAACCCTTGATCCACCATATAAGATATATGGGTTATGGCTCTAAAAAATAATTGGAGAAAGTCGATCAGGCTTAACCTAAAAACCAGAACCCTGAGCGAAACACTTGAGGAAAAAAGGAGGATTAGGATTCGAGCAGGAATATTTGTTATAATCGGGGATGACCTATATAGATGAGAGTTCACTTCATCGAACAACAATGCCTAATGCCCCACGAATGACAGGAGGTTCTTCAGGAAATCCACCAAGAAACTTGTGGAGCGCATATCAATACCAACTCCCTAGCCGACAAAACCTTGTAACATGGCTACTTTTGGCTCACAATCTAAAGAGATGCCAAAGAGATCATCCAGCGATATTACTTTAATTAGCTCAACTTATGAGTACAAAGACTACCTTTCTTCGAAGCCTCTTTAGACGTTGATCCCTGGCCTTTTGCTATATATGGATTATACTTGATCAAGCCATTCCCCACGGCTCCCGAAAAGATTAAATACTAAATTGTGGCAGTCAATTACTTCACCAAGTAGGTGAAAGTTGAGCCTTTAGCCTCAATCACAACTTCACAGATCATTAAATTCTTATAGAAAAATATTATGTGTCGATTTGAGTGCCCCTTTTCCATCATCACTCATAATGGGAAGCAATTTGATAATCAGCAGGTTCACCAATTCACAGAAAGAAAAGGTATTTGCCTTGACTTTGCTCGTATCTTATCCTTAATCAAATGGACAAGTAAATGTAACTGACAGGACTATCAAAGAAGGCTTAAAGAAATGGTTAGGGGAAACCAAAAGCAAATGGGTAGAGGAGCTGCCAAGTGTTATATAAGACTACAAAACAACACCTTAAAGGCCTACGAGAAAGTTTTCTTTTATGATAGTCTACAGAACTGACGCTCTCATACTAGTAGAAATTTCCTACCCAACACTGAGAACCTAAGTATACCACCTAAGTGAGAATGACAAAGCCCCCAAAAGGAATCTTGACCTGGTAGAGGAGCTATGGAAAGATGCAAAGGTGCACATAAAAGCTTTTAAGCAACACATCTCCCAAATTCATGATTGAAAGGTTAAGAGGAAGAACATATGAGAAGGAGGCATGACCATCATTAAAGAGGAACTGACTGGAAAAAACCCTAGGCATGGAGCATTAAGGCCTAACTGGGATGAACCATACTCAGTGGTAGGGAAACTAGACACAGAGTTTATGAATTATCTAACCTCGAAGGAAGAAAGATACCAAGGACTTATTACTTAGACAATCCATTACCTTACTTTGTGTAATAATGTTGTTTCACTTTAGCAGATTCATTATGACATTCTTTACACTCATCTTTAAATAAAAGCACTTCTCCATAACAACTTACAACTTTCACAAGGTATGCAAATCCTTATTTGAATAGCCTATGAAGGCTTTACAATTACCTAATAGTGCATCTACTTATAAACATAATAGCTGAGGCATCACAGTAGGGTGACTTTTCTAAAAACTAAGTATGCAAGTATTATAAGCAAAAAAAAAATCGTAACAAGGAATCACTCTCACACACAATAGGAACTAAACCGCAGAAGAATTCATGCACAACTAAGCATTATATACAAAAAAGTTACCTAACAAAATCAGTGTCTCATTTCCACTAAAAGTTTGAAATTACAAAAAGACGAAGATTGCAAGGAACTCAGGAGGAAGATGATGAATGATGGAGCCCCCCTAAAATTCATCCGAAAAGGGTCTTTATCAATGTCTGTCACCGATGCATCCTTATAGAAGGCAGAAATCCCAGCTTTCCTATCCTTTGGCCATGCTTCATAATCCAGTCCCGGATCTTCGTAAACTGATAGAAAAGAAAGATCCCGATATGGATCGGCTTGCCCCACCTAAAAATGGCAGGAAAAAAAACCTTCTTTGAATTCAAGGAAAGTGTTCTTTCCAAGCCTTATTTTCGTCTTCCAGAGGTGTGAGTCGAGCTTCCTCACATAAACGTTGCCCTGTTTTTAGAGACACTGATACCCTAAATGACCCATGTGTCCTATGAAACCAATTCACTCAATTTGCTTCATGAGGGGCATCATAGAAATGACTAAACTAAAGCTGGCTTTGCCTTAGACAGTCCCTAAGCCTAATGGCACATACTCGTCGATTGGCAGAGACTTCTTTTCCCTCTCTTTGGATCACTTAAGAGTATCTGCCAACTTTTCCACCTCATTTTCAAGCTCCTTGACGTGCCCCACCCCTATTCATTTGCCTACTTCATCAACTTGAGGTGCTGCACTAAAGTACTTTGAGTAGCATGTTCGCTCTCAAATTCCTTCGTTAAGGAGTCCATAACACTTTGTAGGACCTCAAATTATGAATTAAGGGACTATACATCCTTCTTATAGGCTATGTATCATTCATAAAGATGATAGGTAATGATAGCCTTATGTTAAACCAAGCACATTAAAACTAAGCAAACACTAAAACACTGAAATCACCAAAGAATATAATCGGAGCAGGCTGTAGCCTATGCTCATCAGATGGTGGCTATATGCCTGAAGGGGGTACACCAAAAAATACTGATTCCTGGATGTCTTCAACCCCTCAAGAATATAATGGGTAATGTCTGCTTGATCCTTGATGATCAATTTGCCAATACTCACTGCCCATAAAGGTCAAAGACCTGGTTAGGTGCAATATCCTTCAATGCCAAGTTGTGCCTCTATGCCAAGTTGTGCCTCTATGCTTAACTATGTTCAGGGATTAGGTTGCAAAGTTAAAAACGCTCATTAACCGACAGCTCAAAGAGGCCATTATGAGCAGATGCCACATTTTTAAGGATGACCCTTGATAGAATCTTAGGGGGGAAAAGGAGGAAAACAAAGGCGACTACTTTCTCCTTCTGTGATGCCTTTCTGATCAATTTCAGAGACACCTTTAGAGCCATTGGGTCTACAGCAGAAATAGGACCGAAGGTCTTTGAATGCTTTTCTGGAGAGGATGGATGAAAAAACCAACAATTAGCACAAAACAATATTAAGTCAACAAAACCAATGCTGCGGAAGGAAAAATTGTCTATGGAAGCCCTACAGTCGTTATTGCCTCGAGAGGCATTGACCCCCATTAGGGCTATAGGGCATGACCTCTTATGGACCAATTAAGCCTCTAGAGAAGACTCATACAAATCTAACACCTGAGGGGCTGATTTGAAGGTGGAGCTCTGATGACTTCTCGGCCACTCTTGCGATGTGGGCCACTTTGGCCGGAAAGATGGGAATTTTCAAAGTGTTGGCCAGAGAATCGATGAAGCTCTTACGCCTCTTCAGGTGCTCCTTGGCGCAACTGCTCATCCCTATAAGAATAAACAATGGTTAAGATCAGTCAAACGCACGAAAGTTAAAAAAAATAAGATGTCTGCACATAGTACAACTCTTGGTATCTAGGGGGCCTTGCTAAGCCCCAAAAGCAATCCTAAAAGCCTCCACCAAACTCCCCTCCTGACCTTCCTCTTAGTTAGAGGGATTTTTCACATTAGGATAGCTTCAATGGGCCCTACTAATCCCCGCCCATTGGAGAGTCATCTCATCAAGATCTATGTAGTGGATGGGGAACAACTCCAAAAAATTGTTATTCTTCACCACTGACTCTAGCTAAGTGACCAAGCCAATGTAATACCGATGGCCCTCAGAGCCTTCTTATATTCGCAGTCACTAGACCAAGGCTTCGTGTGTAATGCTAGTGAACTCATAAGGAAATCCCCATGCTGGCTCCCTCAAGGCAAAGAAAAAATGGTCCTTATACCTCATCCATAAGTCCTTGTAGGATACAAAGGCAAAAAAACTTGTTTTCTTTGTTAATGGGGGTAATGTGGAAGAAACTAAAATCTTTTTTCAAGTCCAGCATGTAGAACTGAAGAAAAACTTCCAGCATATGGCTCACTATCTCATATTACAGCAAACTATGAACCTGTTAATATGCACAAAATAGTTCAAGGTCAACTACGACGGTGGCACCTGGTAGTGTTATCAAAATTACTCTAGTAGTAGATGGAGAGGAAAGCGAAACCCTGCTTAAAGTTGGTTTATATAAACTGTAAGGACATTGGCTCTCTTGTCACCATCCTCGAAGCCCCCATCGTTCAGCACTTAATGAAGAGAAAAGGTGGCCACAACACCATTAAGCTAGTAATACCACTGCAGATTCGTCGCTAGAGTTTTCTCATTGTGCTCCATTACAAAACCCCCTAAAACCTTCACATTGGGAATAAATGGCATATTTGACACATCAACCTCGCTGGCGGCAACCCAGGATAATGATTTTGGAGATGCTATCTGGAAAAACCATTGCGCAATATGTCATAGCTTCTGCTAGCATATGATAAAACGGTGGATGAATGATCAAGAACAACAAAAAAACCCCAAACGGCAAAAAACCCCAACCAAAAGTACCAAAAAAACTACTATTACAAGCTATAAAAAAAAGGACACATTGCTTGATTGCAAGAAGCTTGACGAAATGAAACCTTAAAGATTTGAAAGAAGATCCGATAGTGAGCACAACAAATAGCAGCAAGCAAGAGCAAGGAAAGCACTTACAATGCGAAAAGGTACTCAAACAGTAAAAAAAACAGTGAATAAACCTTAGCGTATATATAAGGAAAACCCATAACCTTGGGGTTATCTTTTGGAAACCATCGCTGTTATCATTGCGGACTTTTCACCTTATAGGAAAAAGCTACGTGGCTACAAACAACTGTAAAAAATGGTCACACCCGGTCACCTCCTTCAAGCGTATTAATTAGGCGTCACCTTATCTCCTCATTTTACCATTGAGCCTGCCACACATAGTGACAACACACGATGAAAGGAGCTGGAGATATAAATGACAATGTGTTTGCAACTTCATCAAGAAATAGCCCAAAAAGGTGTCACACCCTTCTTGACAAAATGACGATAGATGAGGCACGACTTAACACAAAAAATGAGGAATTGTACTACTCTTAAACAAACATAGGCCACCATTCAAAACGACAACATCTAAAGAAAATGCAAGACCCTGGCCCATATTTTCGTGTAATAAGGGGGACCTATTGGTGGGAAACATACCCAATACAAGGCTCAAAACAAATAAATCCATATCCGATGGATCCATAATGGGAAGCCCAATGAGTTAGTAAGGGAATTCCTATCTCAGAAGAAAATGAGATCTTGAAATTACGAGATTAGTTGGAGGATTCTTATTTAAGAGCTATTTACTTGGATCTCCCTTAGTTATATAAACCTTTCCAAGCGCCAATCTTGAGTTATGACATTTTGACTCTTCACCTTTAGCTCCTTTTTGTTCACCAAGAATCTGACTAGATTATCGAAGGGTTTCCCTGGGGAAAACATCTAGGAACTGACATTATCTTTGTGTGCAGGACCCTATTATAAAGTTCGCCACACCTTTGGCCCAAGCCCATATGATCCCTTCAACTATCATTATCAAAATGCCGCGGTATATCGTGCAATTTCGTGCAAGTATGTACTGCAAAGTCTAGTTTTTTGTGCTGTATGTGAGTTATTCTTTTTGTCATTTTACACCAAAGTATCATATATAAATATGTAAAATAATAAGCTATAATTAATATAAATATTTTGACATAAATATTAGTTCCATTTTTTTTGCTTACAAATAAAATTTAATTTACAAATGATGTCAACATAATTTAGATTTAAAAATTATTATCCAAAATGATTGATGCTATATTTAATTGAAGGTTCATCATCACCATCTCCAAGTACTTTCAATAATCTATTTGATGTCAATCATTTGTTTTTACAGCCACAATATGGTGTTGATAAATATCTCTCAATTGAATTTTTAATGCACACAACCCTAATTGGGTGTTACTTTTACTTACAAAATTTATTGACTTAAACCAGAGTTCCATTACATGAGATGAATATGTTACTTTTATAGAATAAGTTAGGACAAAAGTATTATACTTTGAGCCGTCTAGGAACTTAATATGGTACTAGAAAATGTAATTTTATTGTTAGAATATTGTTTCTTTTTTTTTTTCCCTCATGTATCTATAAATTAGTTTTTTTACTTAATAATATTTATTTTGTTATATATACTCTATTTTTTATGTTTTTTCATATTTAGGAAATTATGATGAAGAAAATAATAATACATATAAAAAATTTTAAAAAATTATTTAATGTATTTCATCTTAAAATAATATTATAATATTTTTTTTGTAAAAACAATAATCGTATGTGATATGGTATATCATACGGTATATCCACAGAGTTAAATACTGTGGTATATTACAGTATACCGCTTATCGTAGATAAGGGGTACGCGGTATAAATGTTTTCGCATTTTTTCATTTTATCATGCGTTATATTGCAATATTTCGCATACCGCTAACTTTTTGTGTACATTTTGCTTGAAAACCGTGGTATATCACAAATATCACGATGCACGTACCACGGTATTTTATTTTTCGTGGATGCATGTGAATTATTTTTTTTTCATTTTACATCAAAATATCATAAATATATAAAACATTAAAATATAATTAATACACATATCATAAAATAAATATTTACTTTTATTCTTTTGGTTATTTTTCTTAGTTAACATAAAAATTTAATTGTTAGTTTGAGCCACCTAGAAACTCAATGTGGTATTAGAAAATGTACTATTATTATTAAAGTATTTTTTTCTTATATCAATAAATTAGTTTCTTTCTGAATATTATCTATTTTGCTTTATATATATAACATTTTTTATGTTTTTGTATTAAAAAAATATCTTCTATCATATATGTTTTATTTATATTTAAAAAATTATGATGAAAAAAATTAGAATACATATAAAATATGTAAAAAAAATTATTGAATTTATGTCATCTTAAAATAATATTATAAGATTTTTTTTTTATGAAAATTGTTACGGTATGTAACGTCATATACCATGCGATATACCTTAAAATTTTGAGATGCGGTAACGATATTTAACATTTTGAGTATCTCTAGAATTTACAATGTGCGATATACCTAATGGTGGAGGAGTTTATGGTTTGCTTCTTCTTAGTGTTGGAGCGAGCAATTGGCCTCACTAATTTTTGGAAAAGAATCCATGGCAATGGTGTAAGTGTTTTAGAAAGTTTATATTATGACCGCCAAATTTTTTATTTTACCCACTCACTCCAATGTTTAATGCAACAACAATAAGAGTATGTGACCATACATATAAACGACATTAAGTATCATGAAGACCAACTATACATATTATTAACACTAAATTGTTTCTTTTTTTTTTTTTACTATAACATACTGGAAGGAAAAACCAAAGATACTTATTTATTATTTATATGCAATGTTGTATAATTCTAGTCATACTTGGGGGAAAGTCCTACTTGTCCACCAACTTGTAGCATATACTCTTTCTTCGTCTTATATTGTATTTCTGACTACCTAAAAAAAATACTTATTTATAAATGATCTTAACTAAGGCAATAGTGCAAGCGGGAATTACAGGCTAATCAGCCAGTTGCTAGCAACAATGTTGGCCAAAATGGTTGCTCGTGCGTGTTACTAACTTTCTTTCTTTGTTTAGTAATACTCTTTATTCACCCAAAAAAGAAATTGTTGGCTAACTAAGTTAATTATCTACTTGCATAAAAGCTCTTCAAATTGACTTCTCCTTTTGTTGATGGAATTGATTTCTTCTAATTCTCAGCTAAATTCTATCTTGTAACTCTTCTCTGATTTAATATATTTTACTTCTTTTACTTTTTTGAAGAGAAAAACCTTTCTGAATTCTTAATGTTATAAAATCACATCGCTATAAATATTTAGGATTAGTTATAATTTACCATAAGGTTTAGGTAACATTACACTTTTTCCTTTTATTTCAGAAATATATACTTTATCCGGCCTTTTTTACTCTGTCCAACAGTAATTTTTAAAATTTAAATTTAAATTATACGATAGTTATCTTCCAGTAATTTCATTCTATATAATATTTTTTTTATAGGTAATATACGTTTTAAATTATCAACTTTTTTTCTTTCTATAAATATTAAACAGTTTTTTAATATGGTAAAGTATAAAGTACAGGACAGAAGATCTATTTATGAAATATGAGGGAAAAAGTTCAATATTACCTAAACCTTAGAAGTAAATTGTAATTAACCCAAATATTTAACTTCATTGTTCTTTTCCATTCAAAGGTTTAACACAAAATTAAAAATTCACAAACCTTAAACCTTAACGTATTGCAAGAAATTAGAAGTCAATTAGATGTGATAGCTAGGTAATCAGTGGTTCATTCTAGTAATATATTTACTAGATTTTGACCTATATTCAATATTTTAATTAGTTCCTCAACCTTCTATGATTTGAGGATCATAAAAAGTGCCTGATAATTAACAACATTATTCATAGCTCGTGTTGTAATTTTTCCTCCCCTATTATCCATATGCATGTATGGTATGCGTTAATCATGTAAAATTGACTTTAGAAAGCATATTGGTGGTAAGAGTATTTTATAGTTAAAATAATGTACCATTTTAAACTTCAGAGAGCAGGATATATTTTATAGTTAAAATAAGAGTACTTTATAGTTAAAATAACTCAATTGAACTTAACCATCGAAACGAGACTGGCTATATTTTGTTTTTTCTTTTTTTCTTTTGTTCTTTTGAAAAGGAAAATTGATTTAGTGTTACGGAGGATATTATATGTCGTTGTTATAAATAAAAATAGATAAACAGGATACTTATAAGTGAAAGGAAACAAGAAGGTAAGAAAATAGTTATATGCAGATTTACATGAATCAGTAAGTGTGATATATATATATATATATATATCTAGAAACAAAAATAGACAATAAAATAAACATATTCACTATATGAAAATTCTTTTACAAGAATATCAGCTAAACCGGATCATGATCCAAGATTCAACAGAAGCATCTAAAAGCTAGAAGCTACATTCTGAGCCCGAACTATATAGGGAAGAAACAAAACGCAAAGATAATAGACTATAAGAACCACAACGACTGGGATTACCAAAATCATAATAAACAAAATTCCCGAGTTCCTGCCTCTACCTCACCGTTCAGTTTCGCTGCAGGACGACCAGATTAACGACGCTTCATGCAGAAAACCACGAGGCGGAACACCAGAAATGGGATGCCAGGTTCAACAACATACCACAAAGAGGAACTGGCAGCTCTATTTATATGTTTCCCCCCCTCGGGTCTGCCTTTGGCTGGCTTTGAGAGCCTCCAAAACCAACCGTATCCGATGCAACCAATATAAGCAACGAAACGTCCATTCTGTCCTGTGTGACGTCGCACCAAAGTTTTCTCCACAAGTTAGGCAGCTTGCAAGAGCCAACCAGAGAAGTTGAACTCGAAGAAGCAACATGACGCGAACGATAAAAAATTTGTAGTTGATGGCTCTTTATAATATTAATTACAACCTGGGAAGTTTCTTACAGCCAGAAAGATGCAGAAAAATAGATCAAAAGTTCTCATCCAACAAGTCCTCCGGGGCAAATTTTGGTATCAGCATTACGGAATCACCCGTCATGTGAGGTTTTTCGTACAAGCAATTGTACATTTAATTAGTAATAAAGGGTTCATCAAAACAATAATAATAATAATAAGGGAACATTTTATATGCCGTATGGCAAATTTTCTCCTCAACATATACTAATTTGCAGTAGGTTGTGCCAATGAGCACGGCAATAACAGTGGAAAGAGCCTAAACTCACAAGATCAGGCAAAAACACGCCTGCTGGCAAAGCATAAGAGCTTTTGTGAACTTTCTTCACATCTTCTGGAAATCCTGATCCTGCCTCTGCCAGATGAAGCAAACAGCCTTGTATAACCTGCTCAGCTCTCCTGTTGCGTATGATGAAATGTGATCCTTTCTTTGCATTCGCCACTTCTCCCGGCAACTCTTAAGAGCAAAGGTACACATACCTTGTCTTCCTAGAAAGGGCTGCGAAAACAACAGTTGTATGAGCTCACCTGTTAATATGTATGATAAAACCATTGGAACCTAACAACGCTTTCTGTGTGAAAAGGCTCTTAAAACACCCTATAAACACCTCTTTGCATCCCTTCAGATCTCATAGCTTTGACAAAATCATGGATGAGTTCCTGACATGTGATTCATCAACTGCTGCTTCTTTTCACAGCACCAAGCATACATACATATACACATACACACAGGAAAAGAAAGAAGCGAAAGAGAGAACAAAAGTGTGTGCCAGAGAGAGAGAGAGAGAGAGAGAAGATGTGGTGCTGTGAAGAAGCAGGGGAAGTGAATTAATGCCAGAACAAAACTATCAATAAAGATGAGTACTCCATCATTAGGGTTATGCAAAAGATGTGGGGATCCGAATAAAAGTTAGAACTTATTGTCTACAAAAATTGAAAACGCACTTTGGCTTGTACTTTTTTATTTATATCACTAAACAGGATCATCATTAAAAAAAACATGAGGATCAGAATACAAGTAGCAGGGGCCCTAGTTCTCAGTACTATGATAAAGCCATTGTAACAAGTTTATCTTCATTGAAAAAAACAAAATACGATAAAGCCTTCCAATTGACCGACTTGCAACTACTTTCCAAGCATAGAACGCTTAACCGACCAAAGCAGATCGAATCCAGAATTCAAAGCCCTTGAGAGACCAGTATGGAGTTTCGTGGCATACAAAATAGAGAAACCCTTTTTCTCACTGACAACTTCAAAATCTAATGGCTTCATCTATGCCCTCAGATCTCATAGCTACATCAGGTCATTTGCAGCATAACGAACTTATTTTCATCAAAAGCCTTCACACATCATCAGCAATTGCAAATGTTGGATGAACAGATAGATAGATACATACATACATATACAGATAGATGGATGGATAGATGGATGGCAGAGAGAGAGAGAGAGAGAGAGAGAGAGAGAGAGAGATTCTGGCGACAACGACAAGAATGATGATTACAAGAGTGATGATAGGTGCTAGGGCTCATGAAGAATATAAGTGCAACTGCTCCATTGGATGAGTTTTCCATCATGGGGCACATACAAATGCTCATAATTGAAATCAAGCGAAAAATCAAATCACATATTGTCCAGTAAGCGACTAAAGAGAAGCACTTGCAACCGGTAGTTCATTAAAGAATATCCTTCCAAAAACAAGATATCCATATTACGCAACAATCTACATTTATAGAAGAATGAAGAACCTACCATTTAAAGCTCACCAGTAACTTCCCCACAGTAAATGAATGGAACTCAAAAGTACCCAAACGATATGCATGATATGATTACTTGGAAATTAATAGTGCTTCTTCTAAGTGAATAGGCCCTTAAAACACCCTAAGAGCACCCCTTTGCAAAGAAGCCCATCAGATCTCACAACTTTGAAAATACCATAGATTAGTTCCAGAAAAATATTATTCATCAATAGCTCTCCAGTCGCATACTGTGAAATGTGAGTCATTCTGCTCTTCTCATGGCAATTTTTAAGCACCAAGGCTTGTCTTTCTGAAAAGAGTTAAGAAGACAACACTGGTATGAGATAACCTGATAATGCACATGATACAATTACTGGAACTCAATAATGCTTTCTCTTAGTGAAAAGGCAGTTAAAACACCCTAAACACCTCTTTGCACCCCTTCAGATCTCATAGCTTTGAAAAATCATAGATGAGCAGCACCAAGCATACATATAACATATATACATACACACAGGAAAGGAGAGAACGAGAGAGAGAGAGAGCGAGAGCGAGAGAGAGAGAGAGGATGTGGTGCTGTGAAGACACTGGAAATGAATTATTGCTTGAGATATAACCATCAATAGAGATGAGTACTCCATCATTAGGGTTATGAAAAGAACAAGAAGGAATCCAAATAAAAAATTAGAACTCATTTTTTACAGAAATTGAAAATGCGACTTTAGCTTATATTTTTTCTCTGTAACGCTAAACAGGATCATAACCTTAAAACATCACTTATGTAACTCCACGAATATAAATCAATTGTGGTATATATCGATGCAAAAGGACTGAAAATTTCAGCATGAGGATCTGAACACAAGTAGCAGAGCCCTCAGGTCTCAGTACTATGATAAAGGCTTTGCAGCAAGTATATCTTGACAGAAAAAACACAATACAATAATAAAGCCTTCCAATCGACCAACTTGCAATGTCTTTCCAAGTATAGGACACACCAAAGAGATGAATCCAGAATTCAAAGCCCTTGAGAGACCAAAATACCTGACAACTAACACTTGCTTAACATTTATGGTAAGCATTACATCCAAATCTAATGGCTTCATCAATGCCCTCAGATCTCATAGTTACATTAGGTCATTTGCAGCATAACAAACTAATTTTCATCAAGATCCCACACATCATCAGCAATTGTAAATGTTGGATGGATAGACAAATAAAAGACATATATACATATGGATAGATGGATAGCTAGAGGAAGAGGGAGGGGGGAGCGAGAGAGAGAGAGAGAGAGAGAGAGAACATGGCGACAATGATGAGAATGATGATGATGATGATGATGATGATGATGATGATGAATGCAAGAGTGACGATAGTTGTGAAGGATCATGAAGAATATAAGTGCAACTGCTCTATCAGGTGAGTTTTCCACCATGGGGCATACACAACTCCACACTGTAATTAAAATCAAGCAAACAGTCAAAACACAAATTAGTTAGTCAGCAACTAACAAGAACTTGCAACCACGTGTAGTTCACAAGTGGCTATCCTTTCACACAGAAGAAATGCATAATATGCAACTAACTACATGTATTGAAGAATGAAGATTTACCATTTAAAGCTTACCAGCAACCTCCATACATTAAGCCATTGCGCCTCAAAAAGACCCCAATAATATGCATGATATGGCGATTTGGAAATTAATAGTGCTTCCTATAAGAGAATAGGACCTTAAAATTTAAAATACCTTGTGCCATAGATGCCCTTCAGATCTCATAGCTTTGAAAATATCATAGATGCGTTCCAGACAATATTATTCATCAGTGGCTTCTTGCCAGAGCACCACCTGTGACCTGTGCATTTACACATACATAAATACAACAGGAGAGAGATGGAAAGATACATGCATACATACATACATACATATATAGATAGATAGAGAGACAGAGAGAGGATGTGGACATCTGGTGCTGTAAAGAAGCAGCAAGTGAGATCATGTTGGAACTATAACTATAAAAATATGGATTCTACATCATCAGGGCTATGCAAAAGAGGATGTGGTGGTCCAAATGCAATTTAGTAGTCAATAATTACAGGCACTAAAAATAAGACTAAATCCATGATGACAGTTAGGTTTACCTCTCTTGAAACAGGATATACAGTCTTAAAGCACCACTTATATTTAACTCCACCAATATAAAAGATTGTGATAGAAATCAGCATCAGAGGACCAAAACGACAGTATGAAAATTTAAATATAATTAGCAGCCCCCTTAGTTCTCGGTGCTATGATAAAGGCTTTGCAATACGTTTATCTTGGCTGTTATATACAACATATGGTAAAGCCTTTCAGTTTACCAACTTACAATAGATTTTCCAAGTAATCACCAAAGTATAAAAATTCAGAGTTCACGGACCTAGACAGACCAGCACAGTTTACACCTAACACTAGCTTGACATTTATAGTAAGCATTACTTTTGAATTGGATGCCTTGATGAATGCCCTCAGATCTCATAGCTACATTAGGTCATTCGCAGCATAACAAACTCATTTTCATAAAGAGCCTTTACACATCATCAGCAATTGTGAACACTGGAAGGACAGAGAGACAGAGACAGACAAACTGAGAGAGAGAGAGAGAGAGAGAGAGAGAGAGAGAGAGATGATGGTGAAGAGTTGTTGTTGTTGTTGTTGTTGTTGATGATGATGATGATGATTACAAGAGTGATGATAGTTGTCAAGACTCATGAAGAAAATAAGTACAACTGCTCTAGGCAATGAGTTTTTCATCACGGGGCAGACACAAATCCTCAAAGAATTAAATCAGTAACTCAAACCTAGATACGAACAGTCAAAATACATATTGATTACTCTACGACAAAAGAGAAGCACTTAACAATGGTTCATGAATGGCTACCTTCACAAGGAAGAAATGCATTAATATCATGCAACAACTTACATATACTGAAATGAAACGAATCCACCATTTCAAGTTCACCAGCAATTCCCCTACATCAAGCCACTGCGGCTGAACAGAAACCATGTGCAGTTTTCAACTCCTAATTCTGTTTTCATCGTCAACAAAGCAACATTTCAGAAGCACCAAAGAAAAAGTAAAGAGCTGTTTGATGTATCAGGAGTCTTAATGCTTCTCGAAGATTAGAATTTGCGTCAGATTAAGCTTTCTAGACTGCATGTCATCAATATTGAGTGAAACAAACTGCTCAGAGCCCAGTGCATATATCATGATACTTCAAAGACGACTTCTTCTTCTTCTTTTAAAAAAAACACCCGTTTGATTCTTTTGGAAAAAAAACAAAGGCAATAAAATCCTTCAGACCTCATAGCTTTTCTGCAAATCACCGCGGTTTTGGCGCTAATGGCATCCATCGAAGGCTTTTAAGCCAAGGCCCGCCACCAACAAAATGTAGCGTATGTATGTATGTATGAGTGCGTGTGTAAAAGAAGTAAGAGGAGACGGCGATGACGGTGGAGAGGCGGCCGCCGCCAGCAAAAGGCGAGATAAGAAATACAAGGCACAGATCCAAAACAACCATTGCAAATTCAGAAGGGAAAAGTACCTGGCTGTAGCTTGTTAGGGTTTTAAGGAAAGGGGATGGTTCAAATTAGTGGGCCTATGTTTGGGCCAACAAGATGGGTCCCGCAACTTTAAGCTCTAGCTCTCCGAGACGATCAATTTTATTCGGCCGTTGGTGGTCAACAAACTCACTCCGATATCGGGGATGGAGCGGCAGCCGGAGTTGCCAGAGTGTCCGGTGTGCCTCCAATCTTACGATGGCTCGTGCGCAATCCCGCGCGTCCTCGCTTGCGGCCATTCGTGTTGCGAGTCCTGCCTCTCCAACCTCCCGAAGACCTACCAGGATGTGATTCGCTGCCCCGCGTGTACCGTACTCGTCACGTACCCTCCTCAAGGTCCCGCTTCTCTCCCCAAGAACATTGACCTTCTCAAGCTCGTCTGTGATCACACTTTGCCGAAAGCTCCCCAGAACCCAGTGAAGAACGATAAGTTTTCCCCCTTCTTTCCTCGGCCTTGGTCCGCCGAGTTCTACTCTGCTTGGAATCGTTATGTTCTTCCAGAAGACGCCGTTGAGAAGGAAAAGGTCAGTCTTTTCCGTCTCAGGTTTTTCTCAGGCGGTGTTGATGGTAGGAATCATGGGTTTAAACTCAGCTATGATATGAAGGTTATGGATTGCTTGAGTGAAATGGGAGAGGAGGAGAGAGAAGAGTTGCGTTATCTTTTGAGGGTTGGGAATAGACTGAGTGGGAGGATTTGTAGGGTCCTGGGTTTATTTGGAGATTTAGAAGAAACAGTTATGTGTTTGGTTTGCGAGAGAAAAAAGAATGGGACGTGGTTGGATGAGTTGGATGAGTTCAATCAAGATGATTTTTCTAGTTCTGCTCTGATGGGTATGGAGATGTGTGAGATGATGATTGGTTTGCATGAGGAAGGGCTAATTGCTGGCTGTTTAGGCTTTTCTTGCTTTCAAGTTGATGAATTCGGACACGTACAACTTGATTTCTGTAGAGTATTAGAGATGGGAAGAACAGTTCACAGAGTTGTGGCAGTGACCCTGAATGGTGGGAGAATAACAGGGCAGGGAGAAACGGAGTTCTTGTTGAGGGACTTGGTGAAACGGTATATCTTTGTGAGTCCAGAGGTACTGATTGAGCTTTTGCAGAACAAAGGAATTGGCATGGAATCTTGCACGATGAAATACTCCATGGGGTTTAATTCAGATGTTTGGCTACTCGGTTGCATTCTGCTGAGGCTTCTTCTCGGGCAACAGTTCAATGATGAGCTGGTTGCTTACATGCTTCATATCATTTTGAGGAGAAAGGAAGACAATCACTTAGACTGCTCAGGAATTTACACCTCTTTGACTGAGAAGGTGAAGGGGTTGTGGGATATTAAGTTTGGGCCAAAGTTTCTGTTACAGCAGCAGATGCTGTCTAAATGTTTAGATTTTAATCCAGGTGATCGTCCACTCCTGAGAAATATCTGGAGATGTTTTAAGGAACTGGTGGTTAAATCTCACTTTGAGAAGATGAATAAATTGGATGAAACTTATAAGGACAAAGCTGGCCTGTGTTTGGTTTTCAGAAAATTGTGTTGTTCGGCTGAAGAAATAATAGATGTACAGGAAGATCATTTGGAGAGAGGTGAAAGTGATTTATACGGGGATTCTGATCAAACTGTCTGTACCAAACGGAAGTTTGTTGATGGGATCATGAAGGGCAAATTCAAATCTAAAGATTTACTCAGCCACCTTGATTGTGTAACTGGATTAGCAATTGGAGGTATGAATTTTTTTTTTTCATTTGATCGAGTACATTGATTCTATTTTTTTACTTGTCTGTCAATACTGCTCGTTTTGTCAATGAAATTGGGACAGGATTACTTATGAAAATAAGGAACTTTATAGTTGTACTTCTGAAGCTCAGAATCCATAATCTTCAATGCTTATTTTGGTATTTTGGAATATGGAAGTTTGTTTCTCTTTTGAAGGTGAAGTGAATGGCCACCAGTGGTTTAAATAATTACAATAGACCAAGAACAAGTGCTAGAACTTATTTCAGTGCTGACTGATGATATAGGGAAATGGCATGATCTATTTTACAAGGTTGGTGGCATCCAGAAGGAGAAGGGAGGACTTCTTTTACTGTCTTTTACTTTGATATCTGGAACTCCACATCCTAGATTGTTTAGTTGTAAGCTATAGGTCTTGTGTTTATTAGACAGTTGGAGCAAGAGTATCGTAGTTAATGGTTTGAAATGAATTGCATTAAACTCTGTTTTCTTTTTTTTCCTTTTGCTTGCTTGTTGAAGTTAGAATTTGTTTCACTTAAATTGGGGTTCTACTTGTGTTCTCACTTTTTCTTTTCTTTTGTATAGGAGGTTTCCTGTTTAGCTCCTCATTTGATAAATCCATCAAAGTTTGGTCTTTGCAGGTATGCGATTTATGTATGAGGTTTCTATCTTCAAATGTCTTGTGGAATTTAAGAGCAGTGATGGTGCAATGCTTCCTAGTTTTAGTTATATGATTTTTTTCTTGCTAATTTATTCTAATTCAAATGGTTTGGGATTAAGAGAGTGCAGTAAGGAACTATGTGATTCACATCAGATTAAATCTGAAGTCTTTTGGAATAGCTGGAAGGTACTTCGATTTGCATATGTGCTGATTGCTATTGCATCTGGCTGTTGCCAATGACTTACTGCTGACACCTTTGAATTGAAATGATGGTTAAATTGTTAGCATGTTCCTGCTTCCTTCAGTTTCTGGTTTCTAGTGTCCAGGAATATTTTTCTTCTTTTAATCCCTTCCTAACACTATAATTGAACCAGTGCTGCACAGAAATTTAGGGGGAAAAGTCTGTGAACATTGTTGTACTAAAAATCGGCAGCCATTGCTACCAACTTGCAAATGGTTTGAACTATGTGGTTCCTTTGTCCTAAGTTTGGTTGGCTGGTAAGCCGTCTACAGCTGCATTAATTCAACTACTTTTGATGCAGGATTGGACACTTGTGCATACATTTAAAGGCCATGAGAATAAGGTGACTGCTGTGGTCGTTGTGGATGAAAAAGAACCAAAGTGTATTAGTGCAGATAGCGAAGGAGGTATATTTGTCTGGAGCATGTGTATCCCTCTTCAACACGAGCCATTGAGAAAATGGTATGAGCAAAAGGATTGGCGCTATAGTGGAATTCATGCCCTGACCTTTGCAGGGAATGAGCTTATATACACTGGGAGTGGAGACAGAAAAATCAAAGGATGGTCCTTGAAGGTATTTTTTTAATTCTCCTTGCTGGTCTTTATCTCCTTGCTGAGTGTATGTTGACCTTCTTGATATCAGATGTCAATATTTAATCAGCATTTTGTTCTTACAGGATGGCACTCTATCATGTACATTGACAGGTCATAAATCTGTAGTTTCCGCTTTAGCAGTGTGTAATGGTGTCCTCTATAGTGGAAGCTATGATGGAACTATCCGTTTATGGAGTCTGAGCAATCACAATCTGTTGACAGTATTGGGTGAAGACACTGCAGGAGCTATAAATCCCATCTTGTCGCTTTTTGTTAATCAGAAAATACTTGTCGCAGGTCATGACAATGGATCACAAAAGGTTCTCATCTTTGAACTTTTTATGAATTTCATTATTGCCCTCCAGCCATAATATTTGTCACTCTTCCATTTTTTCTTTCCCGTCCTAAAATTTACCTTTCCTATCATTTAAAGCCCATGACTTTCATATTTTTATGCTCTGTGTTTTAATTATGCTATTGAGTGAAAGTAACCTTGGAGAAACATATTTACAGTTATATGGTACAACATTCATAATCTTTGTAAAAAAAAAAAAAAAAGAGACAAAAGTGACAAATATTTTGGGATAGAGGGAGCATTATACTTGAGATAGGAAAGGGTTGATATTAAACTCACTTTATGTCAAATACCTGGCTTGAATGAGCTCATATCTGAAAAGATATGCACACATTAGACCCTTTTGGGACTTGGGCATCACATGTTTGATGAAAATGATATCTCAATATTACTATTTACATCCTGGTGGCATCTTGCACGAATTGTGAGAAACTTGAGTGCCTTGTGAAAATGTTGAAGTGTGAAGAGTATGTGAACATTAGGTCACAGCGGTTGCAACAAAGTTGGTAAATTCAATAAAACGGTACTTGTTAGCCCTCACACATTCTGATTTTGTAACTGGTTTCTGCTAACTTGTTTTCAGGTATGGAAGAATGACATGTTCATGAAACCTATTCAAGTACATAATGGTGCCATATTTGCAATTGGCATGGAAGAAAACTTCCTAATTAGTGGTGGCTGGGACAAAATTGTAAATATACAGGTATAACTGTGTAAATAAAATTTGGACATTCACTTGTAGTGATGCCTTACAATATTCTTATTAGAAAAGAAAATTAAGAAAGAAATCATGATATGAACCAAGTAGTAGACAACATAAATTTGCTTATTGCCTAACTTAGTTCCCTTGGTTAAGTGGTTTGATTGTTTGAATCTGTTATGATAAACAATAGACTAGTTCACCATGTCATAGAGTGCCATTATTATTTTGCAGGAATTAGTTGGGGATGAATTTGAGCTGGATCCTATACCTATTGGATCTGTGACTTGCGACTCTGTTATAACAGCCTTATTATGCCATCAAGGGAAGCTTTTTGTAGGATTAGCAGATAGGACTATTAAGGTATATCAAATTTTCCTTGTTCTTTGTGAAAAATTATGCAGTAATTCCTCATGTTTCTGGATTTTCCTTTAATGATGGATATGAATTGCTGAATGACTCTTCTAATTTCATAATAGGTATATTATTATGGAAGTAATCATTAGCCTTGAGAGAGGAGATGCCTTAAAAAATAACTCTCTCCAGATGTGAACCTCATCCAAGACCAAAACTCATTTGTGCAAGAGTGAGCAGCAATAGAGCTCCATCCACAGTTCTCTGCTGGCTTCATCAAGTTAGGCCTGCTGGACTTCCAGAGCATCGATCAGGGAGAACCTTTAGATGCATGTTGCAGTGGATCTGTTGTGAGAAAAAATGAAAAAGTTTCCAGGTAAAGTGGTTTCATATCTGATATCATGTATGTATGGTATCGTTTGGTTCCAGTTATACATTTGTACTTGGAAATTGTGTTATATTCAATTGTACATATAAGGAAGACCAAAGGTAAACAGGGGACATGAAGGTTGGATGTTGTAGGTAAGAGTGATAGCTGTTAGGTCAAGTCTCAGTTCCTTAAGTTGGAAATGTGGCAGTAGATGTAAAGTTTCATTTGGTGAGCGATGGTGGGGGTGTATTAGTGTATACTGGCTTGATGAACCTTGTATCTTCTTGTATGATATGGACAGGACAGAGGAAAAAAGAGGTGCGAATTATTTAAATGATGTGGGTGGGGAAAGATTGCCTTGATCACTTTGTTGATTAATTGGTTGGTTCTCTCCTGCAGAAACCACTTATAAGATTACACATTGGTTGATGCATATAGGGATAGATTTTTTACATTGAACCAAAGTATTGGAGAAACCTCTTGCATAAACGGTCAAAAAAATAGTGTCGTGATTGTGTAGGTAATTCTTGTGCAATCACATTATGTGTAACTTAGTTTGATGGGGCAATCCAATCATCTTATTAGGGAGTTAGGCTATAAGAGTTGAGGATTTAGTGCTCCACGGAGCGAGCTGAGGGAGGGTCCCTACAAAAATCTCCCATGCATGCGCGTTAGGTAGTCCAAATTGCATGGTTGATCCTCTCTCAAGCTAATCAATTGCCCATCAACTGTCTAAATGTGTGGTTGGAACAAGTTAGGTTAGAGAAGATGGCTTTTGGTTTTGGGCAGTAAAAACAAATAAGATCAGATATTAAGCGAGTCATAGCCAGAATGTATAGCTAGTAAAGCTTGTTAGGTCGAAACTTTCTCTAACATACGCATGGACACATCTGATAATTATTTTATGCTTCTGGGAGTGTAGGTTGTTTTTGTGTGGTGACTGGTGGCGGCATTGTATTATGGAACATTATTAATGTTCAGTTAGGTTTAATTATATATTTATGTGTTAATTCAAAATTTACTTGCCTAAGCAATTGTGATGGTGGAGAAAAAAAGGAGACATGCATGCATCTTTGGCCATATATGATATCAATGAATATAGATAGATCCGTACGTACATATTTGTCTGCGTTGTATATATATTTATATATGATTGGTATAGCCTGATACAAATTGGGATGGGTTAGCATCAGTCCATGGCAAGAAATAAATAAATAAAGAGAGGAAAGAATCCCTGGACCATTTTTCTAGCGTCGGCTTGCGGGCAGACGTCGCTATATAATTAGAGGAAAGCGACCTCATACATATATAATTATATCTTTGCCTAATGGTGCTATATCATCAAAATATATACCATGTGTGTGTGTGTACCTATATTTAAATAAACTTTTGCAACTAATACGCTTGCTCTAAGTATATACATAGTTAAGAAACTTAGAGAGAGAGAGAGAGAGAGAGAGTTGGCTGGCTGGATGGGTTTATTAGAGAAGTGAGTTGGGTTATTAGCTCATTAATGGCGGCAAGGAGGAGGAGTAATGTTAAAAGCAGGTGGCTTGAAGCAGCTGGGCGTGGGCGGCAGGGAGCTCAGCTGGACTTGGACTTGGGTTCTTTCCGTCGTATATATATATATATATACGTAAGAAAGTTGGGTACCAGCAGCCGCTACCTTTCATAACATTAATTGCGATCGACTCGACAGTGCTCACTTCTCACAAATCTGTCAATCTTCACTTACTCATCACTCTGCGAGCGCCGCTTAGTCCTCTCTATTGGGTGCTTGCCTTGCTTAGTTTGAATCTTGTTTATGTATTTAATTAATTAGCCACTGCCTGTCGCAATAGATTTCATCCTGGGGGGCTCCTCTTGTAACTAAGATGCCATAAATAAGGAACTGGTTTTTGTTGTTCAAATTTTCAGGGCTTTAATTTGTTGATATATTATATGTACCCTGTCGTAAACTAACTTGTTTCTCTTTCCTTTTATATTCATCTTCTCTGCGGTGCATATACACATACATCACTATTATTTATCGGCCCAGCAGCTAACAATTTATCTTCTGTTTCTAGTTATTTTTCATTTAACCAGTTACTGATATATGGTTTGCAATTAATGTGAACTCTGATTCACAGAATCACATACATATAACTCACTTCCATTCCCAATAAAATGACTTGTGATACGTTCTACAAGACGAGTGTGTTGGATCACGCTTAATCACCTTATCATTTTCCTTATTCAATTAACTTAATTAGTTATTCATACTTTAATTTGTAACATCATTTCATCCGCAAGGCAAGTGGGATGAGATCCTCTTCTTGAATTCGCGTGCGTTGAAGTCCATAATGGCCTGTGTGGGGTGGGACTCGTAAAATTTTTTTATGGTAATAGTCTCTTTCGCATAAAGAATCCCATTACCAAAACCAGACGGCATGAAGTGTTGTCACCCTTGTTTGCATCAACTTGGTTAGGTGAGATCATGCTAATTATTGGATAAACCCTTCCTTTTAAGCAATGATCGCCTAATTAATCCCACCATTAATCAAAGTGAAGGTGATACAACAACCTGAGACATCATTTTTATTTATTTTTTTTGTCTTAGGATGATTGCACTACATGTTTATGGTTCAATTTATCTCAAAGTAGGGCCGCATGATATGCGCCTAATCTTTTATGTGCCCTATGGACAAAAATTTTAAATTATCTTTATTAAAATATCATGATTCCAGTCATGTCCCTTGCTGGCTTCTTCGTCCCCCTCCTCTTGCTCCTCATCGTCGTCAATTCCATCTATCTTTGATGCGATGTCTAGAATTTGTTTGCGCCATCGAAGTTGGAGCCCAAACTAGGAAGGGAATTATGAAATCGAGCTTGGAAACAATCTTTGAATTTGGAAAAAAAAATGAAATTAAGCTCAAAAAATTGGGAAACTTACAATTATTCCTCTAAGGTTAACCTAAGCTACACTTTGCCCCTCTTTATTTTTGAAACCATACACTTTGCCTCATGTTTCTTTTATACTATCTTATAACAACTTCTGAAACTCTAATTTAAACTATATGATAATCATCTTCAGTAATTTTAATCTTTTCAATATTTTTTTATAGTTAATAGACATTTTAAATTATTATTTTTTTCTCTCTATAAATGCATTTTCTTCCTTGTAAATGCTTATCAATATTTTTTAAAGATCAGTTAGCTAAAAAAAATATATCAAAAATTTTGAAATTAATGAAATATAATTACTAGACAGTTTAAATTAGGATTTCAGAAATTGTTATTAGACACTATAAAAGAGATAGGGGTAAAGTGTAGATTTTTTAAAATAGTGGAGAAAAATGTAGGCTAGATTAAATCGCACGATGAATTTTTGCAATTTCCCTTGAAAAATCACAGGGGTAAGTTTTGCTACAATTTTAGCTTTCTGTTTTTCTATAGATGAATTGTTTCCTCTTTTTTTTTTTTTCTTTCTATTAATGGGAGGTAGCATTTAAGAAATTTTGGAAGTGTAAAAATCTAACTATATACCAATCTTTTTGACGCAAATTCGTAGAACTAAAGACATATTGATCTTAATAAGTTTCCTTCTGGCATTTCACCGTAAACATAAACATGTGCTATCTATGATTTTAGAAACACTAGCAACAAGCAAATAAACAATTAGCTTAAAAAAATGGCAAAAGGGGTAAGTTTACCGTTAATGTTTTCATTGTGGTGGTTTTGTCACTAGCTATTAAATGATAAGAATATTCTATTTTTTGAGTAAAACAACTCTTAAACTAGTTCAGGAAAGTTTTCTCCTTAATCCCTAGCTACTCAAACCATTCACACCACCTAAATTAGTCAAAACCCTATGTTTGACCATACACTCACATTGTTAGGCATTCTTGTTTAATTTTCACCTTCATCATTGTCTTCAAGCAACCCTTCATTGCTGTTGTCATTAATCATTTATTTTAGAATTGTAGCACCTCTAAATTTAATCCAAAATGTATCAATTGAATCTTGTTTGATCAAAATTTATTCTAAGAAGCGTTTTCGGAAGTTATTGTTGAGATATGTGGAAGATTGGAAGTAACACTAGTGGCAAAAAGGGTGGGAGAGTGGCAAAGGATACATGGTTTTACTGGAGCAAATATGATGTTGAAAATGATAGAGTCTAAAACTTAAAGGCCATGGTGTTAAGTAAAAGAAACTTGGAATTAAAATTTTCATTTTTTTCTTTTTTCACATTTACCACATTAAGCAATTTTAATGGCTGATGATAGATTTGCTCTTATCAAAAAATATTGATGGCAAATTTACACATTTAGACAAAATTAATATCAAATTTGCCCAAAAAAATTTAGTGACAAAATTACTCTGCACGTATGGTTTAGTGACAATTTGCTACTTTTGATTAGCGAAGTCTAGTAGTTAAATCTGTTCTAATATAACATTCGAGGGAAAAAGGAATATACATCGCAGTTTTCAGGGGACTTTTGTGCGTTAGTTTGGTCTTTCGGTTTACTGGGACCAACATGTAATATGTTGGACGACGCACGGCACAGCGCACATCACTACTTTCGGCTCAACAATATCTACCCGGACCCAATCCGAATAATGCGTTTCAAGGTACGAAAATACTAAAGATGCAAACTTGTTAGAAAAGTAACTAACTTTACAATTGATGAACATCGCAATTCCTGTTCATGAAAATGTGCTCTTCAACCACAATAACCCAGATTATTGCTCCCCCTGGTTTATTGGATTGGACCATTCCCAGCTACCGCTTTGTGGTCCGAGTCAATCCCTGGCCTGTAGAGATTTGATTTTAAGACTCGAAGGCTGCAGTTGATTTAGTTAGACCGCGCATAAAATTATTCTAGACCGGTGAACCACAATAGGCCAGAACCAGATTATTCTTTAACAAAATAGAATAAAATAAAATAAAGAGACGGGTCTATCAAGAATTTTCGTGACATAATATACTATAAACTACTACAAAGTCTAACGTTCAGCAACCGAACAGAGAGGCGAGGGAGGAACATTGAAACGCCAAATGAAAGAAACAAGAACACAAAAGGGCCGACAACCGGCTCCCCTCTCCATCATCCAGCCCTTCCGAAGCCGTACAACACCACGTACACACAGAATAACCATCCTTCTTGTGACACTACCACGAAAAAGAAAAAACAGTGCCTACTACACATCCTGATCTTCATTTTTAACCTTTTATTCACAGGCCAATTTGGTGTCAAAGCTGCTTAGGCAGATGGCGAAAGCCTGAAATGCGGAGAGAGGATACCGATAATCCATCGTGAACATGTCCTTCCCTACCTTGCCGAACTGCAATATTATCCTGTCATGGTCCGACTGGGCTGGTTGTGCTGGTGTTGGGGCGCCTGCAGACGGTTGGTTAGCAGCAATCAGCTGGAAGTTCTTGACCGATGCAACAGTCACCCGGCCCCGGAAGTTGAGGCACCAACACTGCAGCTGCTCGTGCCATCTTGGTGCTTTGTTCCGGAGGATCAGTGGTCTCTCCTTTCCCTCCTCTTCCTCATCATGAGCACCCCCAACAATGTCCGAGAATCGAGCACTGCTAAATTCAGTTGAATTATCAATTGACTTTGAGAATGAGATGCTCCGGAATGAATCCTCAAGAGATCGAGGCAGAAGCTCAGGTTGACCAGGAACGAAGCCTCCTGGCTCAAGGGAAGATGCAGGAATCGAGCGCATGGTGCAATGCATCCTACGAGGACCCCTTGTACCTAGCACATTAAGCTCATAAGTGACCTGTGCAATGTTGTAGCTCCCACTGGGGACTTTTGGAGAAACTTTTTTGGAGTAAAACCGACGGCTTCGACCAGGAGGTGAAAGCTGAGAATTGTTGTATGGAGGCTGCGTATCATAAATTATGAATTTGGTACCTAGGAAATTAGACCTGCAAAATAGAAAACAAACAATTCAGGATGACCCATGGTTATTTAGTATATTTCAACCCTTTTAATACGTCATAAGTCAAACCAATGATCCAAACCAGCAACCAATGTTGGCGTATTATAAATGAAAAATGTAAAATGTATATAGTGATTATATTTCCAAGCAAATAATATGAATACAAAAAGCATGAATTCGAATACCCACTCCAAACCCTTGCAAATGTAACAAGGTTTGTTAAGCTAAAACAAAAATTGTCTTAATGGCATAGATTAATATGATGCACCCGGGAAGCATTCCACCTTGAGAGAAATTTGGTTCATGGCAAAGACTATAAAATTTACACTGCATATCAACGCACAGCTTCAAAATCTTAACACTTACCAAAATGGAAAAGGTAAAAGGACCAATCTTTAGGCCTAGCAACATCATAAATTAAATGAGGAAGGAACTTCTTTCAGAAATATAAGAGGCATAATTTCTGAAAACGAGGGCATATAGAATACATGCTAAAACAGATGAAAATATGGTAAACATAAAACAATTATGCTGCTCCTGAGATGGAATCATGTAAAGGGATGTGGCAACTGTAAAGGCAGGGAAGTGATTAAAAGAAATGGATAAGGAAAAGGCAGGAGAGAACAAAGGCTGACACGTACATGAGTTGAAATACCAATGGTGATCAGTAGCAGAAAGTAGGAATACAATGCATTAACATGCTACACAGACAATTTATCTAGCAAATTTTGACAGACATATTAAACATGTTCAAGAAATTCTGAAGCCCAACCTTATTTTTCCAATATAAGTGCTGCTGGATCGTGATATGTTATCAGCATCCATAGAAATTACATACTCTGTACATGTAGTTCTACGAGTCCGTTTGGCAGAAAGAAGAAACTTCCCATTTTCAACTAGTAGAACTGAAGAAGAAAACATGTAATCAACACACATGCCAAAATAGAATGACGATATTGCTAATAAAAAATACTTCAACTATCATGACATCACCATGAGGAAATCGGTCCAGCAATGGAATAATTCAAGAGGACAAAATGGTGCAAGAATGGTAATTGTGTTTCAAACCAAATAAACTGCCTTCAAACCACAAACCAAGCTGCCTTAAAATCAGTAATCAAGCAAATTTTACCAGAAAGATCAAGACCACAAATGGGGAAAAAAGAACAAACGAAAGAAAGAAAAAGCTACAACAACTGTTCAAATTCAAGCTGATATCAAATTAAGGATACCTATAACTTATCATCTGGCAGACAAAAAAAATCTATGAGCTCTATCCTAAGGCCAACAGTAACTTGATCCAGGAAGCCATCAATGCTTCGACAGCAGAATGTAAAGGATTAACTTACCAGGGCTGAGGCAAAGAAAGAGGTGATAAGTCAAGTTAGATTTGTCTCTCTTAATAAAGCATTGAATAGTCCCATCCCTGTGTCCAGGCTGTAACTCACAAAGAAATGAGGCTTTCATCAGTCACCCAAATCATAACACAATGAATTCATCTTTGGATCAGTGCCAAACTCACATACAAGGTCATGGAAAGTTTAGAAACGCTATGGACTGAGATGCCTAACACAATAAAAATTCAACAAATTTCCCATTAATGCATTACTTGGAAAAGAAGGCAAAAATTACCTGTTTAAGTGAAACTGGAAAGGTGATTTTTCCCGAAAACTCAGGACTCATAACTATTTCTTTGCACATGTCCCTCCATGATCTACACACTCCAGCACATGCAACAACATACTTCCGAGCAGGCCAGGTACTCTCACTTGCCTCCAATCTCTTGATCACATCTCGTAGTAGTTCAGGCGGGAGACTAGCCCAGCGACTACTCTGAACAACCAGAGGCTGATCTTGCAACTCATGCACAGAACTATGAGACTTTCCTCTGTGATGACCATACAGCCTAACCTCAAAACTACGCCTTGATAAGCTCCCAAATGCATCCCTCACATCATGAACAATACTGCGGAACGACATTTACTCCCCTTCGCTTATGGTGCAAATAATTCAACCAATCAACCTATCTATTGATTCGAAGTGTCACTTAGTTGTGTTTGAATGGGGACCATTACACAAACATAAAACTGCAAATCAAGCAAAAGCTTAATTTAAAACTCCAAAGCACCAATTCTTAACCACAAAGTAAGAAAAGAGAAAGAAGAATATAAGGAAAAGCACATAGCAAGAAAAGAAGATTCTCATAAAGGGATACTCACATGGACCAAAAGCACTGGAGACAACAAACTTTTACAGAAACATCTTTTGGAGGAAGTTAAATCAAATATGGGTAGTCCCAGGTGCTGATTATTAAAACCAGGCTCCAGTCTTTCATCTAGTTCAAACACAGCAATTAAATTTTCTATACTTTTTTTACAAAAGAAAAAACTTTTAGTCTCATCAAAATCCATTGGCTTCTCATCTTACACAATATATACATCGTTCGAAGAACACATCTTTAACTTGTAATTTCAAATTTGCAATTGGGTCAAACTTAAAAACCATTTTGAACACTACAATAAGCAAGAGGAAAATATGGAACAAAAAAGACCCCAAAAATCCCAGAAGAAAATAAAAGAAAGGCTTCTACGATACGTGGGCAAACAACTGGTAGAATAATCTGGAACCTACGATTCTGCTGTTTACTGGCCATACCATGTATCCGACTTACGGTACCTCTTTTTCTTTGATCCCCAAATCTAACATTCAGAACTAAAGCTTATGAATTCAAATTGCGACCTAACCTTCAAGGTAAAAACACCGTTTTGCGATCAATCTAAAGCTGGGTTAAAGATCCACTTTTTCACCTCCGAGCACAGATAGATTAATGAACCATCAACCAAAGGTCAGAACTTCTCACCTGGGAAAGCTCTGCGAAGAGGAAAACGATCTGAAATCAAAACTTCACCACCAAACGGCCAAAGAAACCATGAAATCGAAACAAATTCCTCTAAACTGCGGGTAAAATCTCTTGTACAAACACTGTGCTCCTTGCGTATTGGGAAACGAATAGTAAAAACATACCCAGCAGAAAATTACGACAAAAGACAGGATTTTTTTAACCCGCCCCACAACAAACAAAAAGAAAGCTACAAATTTAGAAACCCAACACCAGTCAAAGGCTTGGGTAGAGGAGGAAAATAATTTACTTTTTCACTTTCTTCGCAAGAGCAAGTAAGGAGGAGAAACAGATCAGGGAAATGAACCAGTAAACAACCTCAGAAACCCACCGACAATAATGAAGAGCTTCTGGACACCAAAAGTTCCCGGGAAATGAACAGAAAGTGGGGTGGCAAGAGATCTAGAAACCGGAGGACATAACAGGTTGCCAACATAAACAGGGATTAAAAGTCGCTCGCCACTACCTTCTTCTCGCCAGATTATCTGACAGATCTTTGCCTCTTCTAGCACACAGGCCCAGTCTCTATCTCTCTCTCGCCCCCCTCTCTTCTGTAGACGCTTTTTCTCTCTAGACTTTTTTTACTAAAATATTTCTTTCTAACATTGTGTAGTAGTGTACACGCGGATTCTACATCTATTTAAATCGGGTTCACAAAAAAGACATTATAAATAAATAAACTACTTGCATCATTAACTACTTAATCCTGCCTTCTTCTTCTTCAAAAAAAAAAAAAAGTTACTTAATCCTTATATAAAAAAAGTACCTAATCCTTTTTTTTAGTACACATTAGTCTTCGAGAAAATTCTGATATACTCCATGAGTATATACAACAAAAATACATCGTCCACTGAATGAAATAAGTGCTACTAAGAAAATGAAATAAACTGCACGTCCTTGAAAATAAAAATACACCTTTTAGAGGGGAAATGAAATTAAAAAAAAAATTACACTTATAATTAAATATATTATATTGAGGTAGAGTAGCTGTACATTGCGTTGGTGCAATGCTATACTCTACACCAAATTTATTTTAACTTAAGTCAATTGATTCTAAAATGACTTATTTTTATTTTTATATTTTTTTTACCTAAAACTAATTTTATTTTAAAAAATATATTATGTAGTTATAATAATCCATTGAAAATATAATTTTTATAATCTTACTAAATTTTTATGAATTTTTTTTAGTTTAAGACATTAAAAGGAAAAAATTCATAAAAATTTAATATCATCATGAAAATTTACTTTCAATTGATTATTGCATCTACATAATACTAATTTTCAAATGAAATTGATTTCAAGCAAAAAATATGTAAAAATAAAAATAAAAATCAATTAACTTAAGTTAAAACGAATTGGCTCTTAGTTTCATCTTATTTATAAAAACATAAATTCCTACAAAATTAGAATTTTTTACAAAATTCTTACTACATCTAGAACAATATTTCCTATCAAATAAGCAATATTTTACGGAATAACAAATTTGTATAAATTGAACAATATTTTTTATTGAATAGAATGAAATTATTTCTAGAACAACATTTGTTAGGAAATGAACAATGTTTTATGAAATAGCAATTTTGCATGAATTTTTTACTGAATAGAACAACATTATTTACATATCAACATTTTTTTTTACGGAATGAACACCATTTTATGAAACATAGCATTTATATAGAGTAATATTTCTTACTAAATGAAATAATATTATTTACGGAATAACATTTTTTACAAAGTGAACAGCATGTTATTGAACAACAATTATATATGAATGAAACAATGTTTCTTACTAACTGAAACAACATTACGAAATAACATTTCGTACAAAATAAACAAAATTTTATAAATTCAATGGATTCATCTTTTATCAACGCCCACTCTCACAAAAAAAAAAAGGTCTAATGTTTTCTTTTAGATTGAATCCCCATCTCTAAATCAACCAATAACCTACCTCAAACAATCAATCACCTTTGATTCCTTTCAAAAAAAACTTTTATAAATCACTATTATGGACAATCTAATAACAAGCAAATTGTTTTTAGGATTTGAAGCATCACCAAAATCATGACTTTTGCAGCACTAGATCCAATTACAAACCAAAAACATAATTAAAAAATACAAGAAGTGGGGTGCCCAAGAATTCTTAAATAATACTTGGAGTGTGATCGAGTCCTTCGAGAATGTGACTAATAGTGTATTTCCAATGAGCGAAAAGGCGACCTAAACAGAATTATTAATTCAAGAAGAGTTACTATCCTCGATCACGCTTGTTGCAATGTAGAGCTACCAAATTGCGTAACTTCTCCCATTGATTATGACATGTAGAAGATGAAGAAAATTCAAATCCTATACCACAAATCAACAGCCATGTCCAATGAAAACTTGAAGTGCCAGAGCAAGTTCATGCAAACCATCAGAAATCGTTAGAAATCCCAAAAAAAATATAAGTAATGCAATGTTTATGCATTGCAATGTTTATGCATTCATTAATGGCAAAATTGTAAATAAATGCAACATAAGGGTATGGAGGTTACATTAAGTGTAAGTTAGTCTTAGCCATTCAACTAAATAAAAGGCAATATTAGATGTTGTATCATGTAATGGTGATCACAATATCATAAAACTTTATTAAAATTTAAATCATAACATGTATAATTCAACATTTTATCATTTTTAATATAAAAAATAAATCTATTGAATACCATTATGATAGTATGTGTTAGACAACATTATGGTAGTATGTATTTTGATAGTATAATACAATACCCTTAATCTTTTTTACTTATGGAATTTTAAGGGTTTCTTCATATTTCATAAACATGGTTGGTGAACACGTTTTTTTTGTCATTGTGTAAGGTCAAGTGGGGAAGTCCCATTGGTCAAGTAGAAGGGCCAAGTGTCATTGTAGAGCAAAATTGTATGATGATTGAGCATATGGAAGTAGTAGGTAGGTGGCATAGCAGCTTCATTACGGTAAAGTCCAGGAAGGGGAAGAGGGACTGACATGGTCATGATTAAATTGCAGCTTATGTTTTGGCGAGGGCTAGCAGATGAACCAGGTTAGGTGATGGGTTTTGTTTAGTGAGTGATTTGAACTAGATGACTTGGTTTTTGCCTACTGTAGGGGAAGATTCTAGACAAGATTTCTTATTAAAATCACCACCAGCATAAATAATTAAGTGGGGCCAGTGGTAGTCGAGCATAATTCCACTAAAGAATAGGCTTAAGTTTATTCAACGGCTAGCCAAGTTCAATGTACAGGATGGTTAAAATGCATTTCCCTTTTATGTCATTACGAAATACAAACTGGGCCTAAGTTTTGCCTTTGATGGATCTACAAATGTGTGGGGTAAATTATGTCTATGACCCCTAACCTTTAATTATTATATCATTTTAGATCCTAACCTTAAATTCGCACATGAAAAATCCCCAACCTGGTTTAAGTGTTTCATTTTGGACCTTTTGTAGATAAAAATCTTAATATGGATGAAAAATGTGACGTGACATGCCAACATGGGCGATTTGTTATGGTGCCACATTTGCCACGTTAGAACTAGCCTACAATTGACTACATAAAAAATTTAGGGCTTATGTTACAAAAAATGAAAAAATCTGATGCCTATATGGGGTTAGCCCAAAATCAAACATATGCCCAAAATCTGGCAATCTTTCATCCTTCTTCCTCGCCACCTCCAGCCCTCCTCCACCGCCTTCGAGCTCAGCCTTGTTAGTCACCTTTAGCCCTTCATTTGAGCTCAGCCTCATCTTCCACCTCTAGCCCTTTCTTTGAGCTTAGCCTCATCTACCCTCCACCTTCTCTCCTTTCATCATTCATACTCCAACCGCTGTTAATGAATAGATTCACCGTTCTTTCATCTCTCACGTTCTTCCTCCCAGCGCTCCCTCATCTCTCACTCAATTTGCATCAATGCTGAGCCCACTCGATTCACAATTACCGGAGATGCAATCGGATAAGTTTCGGCGGGGTGCCAAAGAAGATGAATTAGTCCACTAGAGTCAGGTTAGAAAGGATGTGATTGGTGTCATAGCCGGAGAGGGAGACATATGTGGAGTTCGAGGGCTAAAATCAAAGGGGATTGACAGAGCAAACGAAGGGATAAGGGGAAGAGGAGCCGTGGATGAGGTTGAGCCCAAAGGTGGCGGGGGCATTGCTGAAAGCTATAAGGGAAAGAGGAGGAGGGCCTGTCCGAATTTGATCCCTCACATTCCACGCGGCCATGGATAAGACCATCGATAGCTGGAGGCTAGAAGCATTAGCCAACAGTGGCAAAGCCCTAGGGGTGGCAACAACAGGTGGGGAAGTTTAGTGTTTCTTGAGATGAGGGTGGTGAGATGAGGGGCTAAGATTACAGTTTTACCCATTTTTTAAGAAAACTTAAGGTTTTGTTAATTGATTTATTTTGCCAGCATGGCAAATCATCCATATTGGCGTGCCACATGGCATTTTTCATCCACACCAATATTTTTCATTCATAAAAGACCCAAAATAAAACACTTACACAAGGTTAGAGATTTTTCATATACAAAATCGAGGTTAAGATCTAAAATGATCCAATAAGTTAATGTTAAGGGCTATGGATGCAATTTACCCCAAATGCGTGTAATCAACAATTTAGGTAAGTTTGAGTACTTGATTTGTAAGATTTTATCCTCCTTTAAAATTAATCAGCAAAAGAGGCAAATATGTCAATAAATTTTATGAGGAGAATAGTTTTGTTACTAAACTTTTTTAAGGCAAATTTGCCATTAGTCTTTTCAAAAAGTGTAAATTTTCCATAAATGTTTTGTGTTATAAGCAAATCTGTTATTGACTATTAAAATTTCTTACATCACAAACGTGAAAAAAAATGAAAAAAAAATGCTAGTTTCAATTCCAAAGTTTCTTAACATAACACTCTGACCCTTAAGTTTTTTAATATATTATTTTCACCATTATCTTTGCTCTAGTAACCTCTTGTACCATTCGCCACCCTCCATCATTTTTGCCACCTACGTTGTCTCTACTCTTTTACACATCCTGACAACGTTCATTAGAACAAACTTTTACCAAATAAGATTTTATTAATGCAGTTGAAACTAAATCCAAAAGTACTACAGTTTTGGAATAAATAATTGATGGCAGCAACGTTGAAGAGTTACTCAACGACAATGAAGAAGATGAAAACAAGAAGACTCAACAATGGGGTGTGTGGGGTCAAATATAAAATTTTGACTCATATGAGTATTGTGAAAGGTTTGGATAGTTAGAGATTAAAGATAAAATTTTCAGGTATTAGTATAAGCGTTATGTCATAAAATATCAAACAGAATATTCCTAAAATTTAGATACTATTGAAAAAATTATCTACAATGAAAACATTAATGATAAATTTTCTTAAAAAAATAATTCAATAGCTAAATTACTCTTCCGACAAACTCTAGTAACAAATTTACTACTCCTTCTGTCTCAATTTAGATAAAATGTATTCCTTTTTGAAATGTCCCAAAAAAGTTAAAATATTTTCTCTTTTAGAAATTTTAAACAATTAATATACTCTCTTACTCCCATTTAAACTCTTAATACATAAAACCCAAAAAACAAATCTTTTCTTTTTTAATCATTCTTTAAACTCTCATTACAAAAAATTTAAAAAAAATTAATTTTAGTTCCATGTGTAAAATTGAAAAAAAATAACATAAATTATATATACCTTAATCTTCATACCCAAAGAAACGTTTCATTTATTTTGGGATGAAGGGAGTATAATTTTTTAAAATTAAAAAAAGTAAAAAAAATGGCTAAGGGATTTCTCCACCTCCTGAGTTGTGCGTAAAGCCAATGTATTAGATTCAATTACTATTTTACCCTTGACAGTTGACTTGTTCCTTCGAAACCGCCGTTACCTGAGCAAAGGACGCAACATTACCCGATCAGGCTCCGTCGAACTCGTTCCGCTTCCAATCATTCGCTGATTCCTGGTATACCGTCCTGGGCGGCAGTCCTGCTAAGCGCCTGCAGCCTGCCTGTGTTGACTTTTCTTAGACGGACCCACTAAATTTGTAAAGAAACTCAAAAGAACTCATTAATTATAGACTCAAAGAATTCATAACATAACATGAAATTAAAATTAGGCAGCTTATGAAAAGCTCGTGTGTGTTTTAAATTGACATTTAAAAAACAAGAATAAACGTATATTCCAAAGTCATACTAACAAATTTTTTATCTTTTCTAAATTATTATTAATTTTTCATTTAGTTTCTCAAGATGCTCTTATCACAGATATCAGAGATTAATTTCTCAAAATACAATCAAGCATTGAAATAAAAATCTCTTCTAAAAGAGCATTTTTCATTCACAACTCCTAAAACTCAAACCTTGGATATGTTGCTTCCACTTTGACCAACTGTATTGGTAATTATTTTTAATTTTGATACGAACTATAACGGTGGTATTTAATTTGATTATTTAAAATTTAACAATGGTGATTAAGTTGGATCCTCTTTTACAAATCACAATGTAATTGATACACGCTGGTGGATCCCACACGTTTTGATAAATATAAGCACGCAAAAAGGAAGTGAAGAGAATTGGGGGGAAATAAAAAAAAAAAAGATGGTACATAAATTATCAGCTCCTCTATATTCTCCTTCTAATAATTTCAACTTTAATTAGATTAGATTCTTCGTTATATATATATATATATAATTCGTTGCCTCATTTTAAAGGTTTTTAAACTTTAAGTTCTCATATGTCTACATCACAAAAAGTATTAGAGTAATACTCCCTAAATTTCTATTTCATTTATCATTTTGGCCTGTTTCAAATTATCTACACTATTTTTCTATTTTAGTAAGTTTTATCATGCGTAATAACTGTTTTACCCTCAAAAGCGTAACTAGAAATTCAGTTTAGGGGGTGGAGGTGAAGGCGGGGGTGTGGCGTGGGACGGGTTGTTAGCATTTATAAATTTACAATTAATAATAGAAAATACTAAATAATATTATATATACACACATGAAATTTGAAAGTTTATAATAATTAAGTTCATTTCAAAAGTTTACAACTCAAAATTCAATAGCCAGTTCACATATATAGACACATAAAATTCGAAAGTTTACAATAATTAAATTCAATTAAAAAAATAAGTTTAAAATTAGTAGTTTTTTTTTTGTGAATGAAATCAGTTTAATTTATAGAGTAAAAATGGTTATTTGAATTTTCTATGAATTATAAAAAAATTATTATACAAATTAAATTTATTATATAACACTTATCGAATAGTTTAAATTATGATCTAAAAAACTGTTATTAGACAAATACTTTAAGTTGACAAATTTCATGCAATGGAACCAAAATAAAACATTTTTAATAGATTTAGGACTAAAACAAAATGTTTTTAATATGTTTGGAACAAAAACAGAATGTTTAATAGGATATGGACTAAAATGAAATAATAATTAAAGATTATGGACTATCATGCAATTTACTTAATAAGAAAATGAATGAGACCTTAAAAGGATAAATTATACTAGAGCCCTTTATTAATTGTAAAACTTACAGATAGGTACCTAACTTTAGTTCTTCTACAATTTTATGACATTTCAAACAACTCAATAAAAATTTTTAACATTCCAGGGGAGCGGTTACCCCCTTTATCCCCTAAGAAGCTATGCTCCTGTTTGCCCTCTTTTACTCTCACTTTGAAAAAATGAAATTGATTCGTTGCAAATTGGTCCAAACACCATGAATGATTAATTGACAACGGTGATCTCCCTCTCTCAACTGATAATGGCAATTTGGGTCAAGGTGGAGAGAGTGAGTGATTTGGGTCGACGATGGTCACGTTGATTAGGTCTTCTCTCTCTGTCGACTAATGGCAATGATTTGTTTGGTGAGATTGGATTTGGTGGAGGTAGAGATATTTGACTCTAATTTGTATTGCGATTGAGCTCAAGGTTGAGGGAAGGATCGATTTGTATCACGGTGGAGTCCGATTTGTATCACGGTTAAGGATGAGATCGAAATGAGGTTAGAGAAAGAACGATGGAGTAACAAGGTAATTTGGAGGAGGTCGGGTAAAGAGTGATAGAGCAACATGGTCGATTTTGGGGACGAAGTTGGCTGAGGACGCAATGGAGCATGGCGGTGAAGATGGATTGATCATAGGTGGAATCTTGGAAAGAAACGAAGGGATGGGTGATTCGGTGGAGGGTTAAGAAGGCGAAGAAGGAAAAGGTAGATTTGGAAATGTGTAAAACAGTATTTTTTCTTAATATGTCTGTCAAATGAAAATAGTGCAGAAAATGTTGGGCGAAGAGAGCAATTTTTTTAATTGGCTATATGTGTTTAAGAAGAGAATTCTCAAATTTCTACTTTTTATATGTTTGAGTCATTGAATCTTCATTTTATCTTCCTAGTCATTGATCCTCTCTCAACGCTATAAATATGAATGATTAAAATCTAGTATTAATGTATCCCTTTAATTAATTTTCCTTAAATCACAATTAATTGAAAATTGAAAGAAATTTATCTTTTATATGAAAATGTCCAATTAATATTTTTAATTATTAAATAATTTAACAATACTAATTAAGTTCAATAGTTAATTCATTTAATTTTGATTTAACTTATACAAAATGTAACATGGATGCCTCACAGTTCTCTAAAGAAATCCCCTATAAATTATTTAAAAATTTTTTAAATAATTTTATATATGTGGTCTGCAAATATTCTCTTGGACACTTCTCTTACCATTATTTTGGTGTCTCATTTTACAATGCTTAAAACTTTTAGTCCTCATATGCCCATATACGAAAGTTGGTGTTAGAATAATAATTTCAAGTCGCTCTATGTGTTTAAGTAGAGAACCCTCAAACTTTGATTTTTTATATATTTGAGTCACCGGATCCTCATTCCTATCTTCTTAGTTATTGATCATCTCTCAATGCCATAAGAATGAAAGATAAAAACTCAGTATTAATGTCGCCCTTTAATTACTCCCCCTTAAATCCTAATTGATTGAAAATTGAAAGAAATTAATGTTTTGTGTTTTAAATGGCATATTAAACTTTTAGTTACTAAATATTTTAATACTACTACATAAATTAAATAACTAGTGCATTTAGTTTTAATTTAATTTATACATTCTCTATAAAATGTAACATGGACGACTCGCAATTCTTTAAAGAAATCCATTCTTAATTATTCTAGACATTTTTAATTATTTTATACTAGTGGACCAAAAATTAATGTAGAAACAATGTTAAGGACTTCTTTCTCATTTTATCATTTAAGAAATAACGCAACAAATAATTACATAAATGGCCATTTATGTTCAACATGAAATATATTCTTCACCCCATATTTCAACTTTTGGCACATCTAAACTGTTATATGTATACATGCATATGATCATTGGACAAACTTTTACAAGAAAAATTCTAGACATTAATTGATTATGGAGTTATATTTTTCAAAATCAATAATTCCTTTTAATTACAATTAAAATGAGCATGATCTATTAACGTATTAATTTATATTAATTGCGTTAAAAGTTATGTTACATATAAATATAATTTTTCAACCCTCTGTATAAACTCCAAATCTTCCAACAGGTTTTTATACATCAAAGTCTATAAATTGCTCCATATCATTTCAAACATTAGCAAACACAAAAATGCAGCATTATTTTTTTCCTCTCAAGCTTCTATTCCTGGATTGGTGCAGTCTTTTTTACTTTTGGATAATTACAATTTGCCTTATGTGGCTTAAGTAGAATTATACTTTACTCCCTTCTGTTTTGCAAATATACACTTTGCCTATGTCATTACAGTCAGATAGTAGCTTTTAAATTCTTGATTTAGACATTATGATAGCCATATTCTAATAATTTCAATTTGTATAGTAATTTTTTTTTACAGTTAATGGACATTTTAAATTATGATTTTTTTTTATTTCTATACATCTTTTAGTTTTTAAAACAGTATCTTTTAAATGTCAATTAATTTTAAAATGTCTATTAACTGTAAAAAAATATCATAAAGATTGAAATTACTGGAAAATAGCTATCGTAATATCTAAATCAAAATTTCAGAAGCTGCTGTTGTACTATATTGAAAAGGCATGGGCAAAGTATACATTTCTAAAACAAGAAATAGCATAATGCAATATCAATGGGTAAAATCCAAATTTAGTCCACTAACTTTAAGGGTCATTCTAATGTAGTCTCTTAATTCAAAAAGTAACTATTAAAGTCTCATAACTCAACTCGCGTGTCCTATTTTGGTTCATACTGTCAGTTAAAGCATTAGTTTGGACAAAAATTGTGGCATCCTCTTTTATGACAATAAGTGATAAGACTAGAAGAATAATAAATTTCAGGGTAAAATAGACACAGACATACAATTCTAATGACATAAAATGTACATTAACTCAATCTTCTTCTCCTTCCCAAAATCTTCCCTAATTTGCAAGCGATGGTTTGTTGAGCAAGGCAAAGGTCAACGAGGCGAAATTAGAGGACCGAAAGGACTAATGAAATTGAAGGAGGGTGGTGAAATCGGAGGACTAAGAGGATGGGTGAAATTGAAGGAGGGCAAAATTGAAAGGAGGAAATTGGGATAGGGAAGAGGGGAAATTGGGGACGGGAAGAGGGGATCGGTATGAGGATGAGGATGGGAGTGAGCGGGCAGGAGAAATATAAGAGAATAAAGGGTAGGAATCGGCATAGAGGAGGACACGAGAGGCAGACGGGCATGGAGGAGGACACAAGTAGCTAACAGGAGTGGAGGAGGACATAAGCGACGGATGGGCGTAAAGGAGGACACAAGTAGTGGACGGGCATAAAGGAAGACGTGAACGGCAGACAAGCATTGGCTAGCGGAAGAAATAGAGGAGAGGATAGGGCAAGGACTGGTGTAGAGGAGGACGCGAGAGGCGGATAGGGGTGGAGGAGGACGTGAACGGCAAACGGCTATGGGCGGGAGGGAGAAATTAGGACGAGAATAAGGGATCAGGGTAGGGACAAGGACGAGCATGGGCGGGCGGGAGAAATAGAAGAGAGGAAAGGGCAAGGACCGGCATGGGTGAGGATGTGAACGGTGGTGGGAGTAGGGGCGGCGAGATGGTTATCGGCGTGGGTGGGCAGTCATGGCAAGTGGCGCACTGTGAAAATGTGAGGAAGGGATAAAATTTGGATTAATCAACCTTTTAACTTTTAAAAATTATTTGTCTATGTCTATTATATCTTGAGATTTATTATCCTTCCAGTTAAATCACTTATTGTCATAAAAAGAGGATACTATGTGACTGTTGGGATGCTATATAGGCAATTTCTGTCCAAACTAACACCTGAACTGACGATAAGGACCAGAATATGACATGTGAGTTGAGTCAGAGGACTTTAATAGTCACTTCTTGAGTTAATGAACCACATTAGAACGACTTTTAAAGTTAGGAGACTAAATTTAGAATTTACCCTAATATCAACTAAACCTTAGAAGATTGTAATTAACCATTTTACTTTTTCTGGTGTTTGAGCTCTACATCTCCCCAAAGTTACGTTATAAAAAATCCCACTCATCGCACAACACAAACGCATCCATCGATCACATTTATTATCTGTTATGCTACAAGGATCCTTTTTTCTTGAGTCTAAGTTGGCTGGCCTCAGTACTCCCTGTCCTCGAGTTATGAATGTCGGTTAACAATTATTATTAGAAAACGTCTCTCCATAGATATTTTGGGAGGTTGATAAACCATCATTGAGTTTTTTTTAAGTAATATTTTTATATTTATTTGAAGCTTATGTCCCTTCTTTTTTACTACTTGTAGTTTAGCCATTTTGATTTTGTATTTATGGAATAAAGGATTATGGTTGTAATATGTCAGAAATGGCAACTTTCTTTAGGCGTATAATATGTTGGATGAATGCAGTTTTAAATGAATATGCCAATATCAAGGGCTTCATTCTAAATTTTATCCTTTAATTACCCACAACATAATTATATAAGTGGTCATTTCTGTTCAACAAAAAATTCATTCCCTATGATATGCTTTTAAATGACATATTCTGAAAGTTGTCGTAGACCAATTAAAAGATGATACTTCCAAAATATTTAAAAGCAATTATATTTTTTGTGAAATATTTGTTTTTATGATTTATAATTTTTCACTCTACAAAACATGAATTTTTTTTCTAAAAAAAATATATTTTTTCTCTAGTGTGAATTCGGTATACATATAGAAATATATATAACTAATTAGCTTATGTATTGCACAGACCAAAAAACTATTTTTTTTCCTATAAAGGAAAAAAAAAACTCAGTTCTAATTCCTCCCACTTGGGAATCTTCCGCTTAGTATTGAGCTTAGTTTTCGACGAGTCACGAACCCTCATTTTATTAACATACCATCATCTCCCGGTCAAAACCCCAAATTACATATACGAAAAAGTACCTTAGGGTTCCAGCAAACGGTGGACATACCCAAATTACCGACCGACTTCGGTTATTAGCCAAAAAAAAAAAAAAAGGATTATGAGATTTCTCTTGTGAGATCCTATGGACTATAAAGCCTCTCTAACGCTCACGTCAATAGGATTGTAACGTACATGTACAATATGAGATTCAATAAGGAGAATAATCTCTGTATATATAATCAAATGGTAGGCTTAATAGTGTTTTTTCCTTGCTTTTGAGCCTACAGAGGCTTTATTTAGCCTTCTTCACTAATCAAGCACTGGGTTTATCAACTCAGCAACCATCGAATCTATTTTGGATTATGAGTACCAACAAGATCTTATATAAAGAAGTCATAACAAAATGTAAAGTTAAAATGATTTCCCTTTTTCATCTAGGAATACGTGCGTTGAGAGGCCTTGCATACTGCAGGAATGATAACAACCATATATACTATTACTACTCCCTCCCAACACATTACCGATTACAGCCAAGTAACATTTTGTACGTTCAACTTGACTAGCTCCAATGCAAACATGAATTTGTATAGTTTTAAGTTAGAATTTTCACTTTTACATCTTGTTTTTTAATCTATAATTAATATCATTTAAAAATTAAAGCTATACAGCTATTATAATCTATTAAATAATATTTTTAAATCGTAATTATTTTCTCTTTTTTTTTTTCTTTTACAGGTAGGGTAAGTAAAAAATCATAAAATTTAATTATGTTATAAAACACCATCATGCAATCAATTATCATACTTATATATATGAATGAACTTTCAAATGATATAGGTTTCAAAAAATTGTGAAAATAAAAATAATTTATTTTGAACTAATCCAACTTAATATAAACAAACTGGGTCTTGATTTTTTCAGTTCCTTTTCCCTCGAAGTATAAAGAAGAGAAGAATTCCTTTCTATATTCTGGGAATTAAAAACGTAACTTTTTGTTTCTCTACGCACTAAAATAATCTGTGCGTAAATCAAAATTAATAGTGAAAATATGTGCTTCTTAATTACACGAGGAATTATAACATACTCGTATTAATTAGTACTTGTGCGGTATAATAATTTGGCCCCTTATTAATAGAACTGTAATTAAAGTCGAACCCAGAAGGGGACGGCAAATGGAGGAATCAAATATTGCGGTATATCAGAGTTTATCGTGCAATAAACTATTTATTATAAATACATGGTATGAGATTTAAATGTTTTTATAATTTGTCAGTCTACTACATGATGATATGCAGTGATATATCATGGCACTTTGTAGTATGCCGTGCACAGACATTTTTCTTTTGTATTTTCTACAATTTACCATGATTTACAGTTGTATACCATGCAATACACCTGCATTAATTGGATAAGAATGAGAAATAATTTTCTTATTTCATTTTAAATTATGTATATCAATATACCACACACACATATGTGTATGTATGTATATGTATGTGTGTGTATGATGAACAATATGATAGATGCACATATTTGTGTACATCAATAAATTAATTTTTTTTAATAATATTTATCTTATTCTCAATATTCCTATTTTATTTATTTTTAAAAAATTATGGCAAAAAATTAGAATACATATAAAAAGATACAAAGGTTTATACTTAATATTTTAATTTAAGGGTTTCATGTATCTCTGGTCCCCAATCCTTAACTATTGTTCCATTTTCATCCCTAGCCTCCATCTTGTTACACTCTTGTCTCTAATATGATTAAAATGTTCCATTTTCCTTTTTTTTTTAATGGAAATCATTATGGTGATGGAAAAATGCCATATCAACCCAAAATTATAGAATTTTTTTTTTCTAATTTTAATCCCATAGACTTGAACTTTGCCCAGAAATTTTAAAACTTTCACATTTACCAATTTGGCCACCGTCTTCATCTTTATCATTTTCTAGCTCTTCTAGTACCATGAGCCACTATCGCCTAAAGCGGTGTGGCAGCCTAAGGATTGCGGCCATAAAGGCACTACCCTCATGGCTAGTCATTGCTTGGTTAAAGAGGGGGAAGGAGAAAAAGAAGAATCCATGTAGGGTACTAAAAAGCTGACTCTCATTATTAGTGCCGGCGGATAAGCCTGAGGTGAAGAAGCTCAAGGAGTTGATGACAAACTCGAAGGTTTTCACAAAGTGGGCAAAACCTTGGGAATAGGCAAACTCGGAGGTTTCCGAAAAGGGGGGCAAAGGTGGAGGCATTAACGGAGGATTTATGGGCTTCGTAAAGAAGATGATTTTAGGGAAGAATATGGAAAGGATTTTGAGGAGGGGGATGAAGCTCATATCAGCGACATCAAACCAGGAGGCATCGGGCCATGCCTCAAGTTTCCATGCTGCTTTAGGTGGTGTTGGCCCATGGTGTGGGAAGAGCCTGAAAATGGGAGAGATATAGATGTTGACCAAATTGACAAATAGAAAAGTTTTAGCATTTCTAGGGTAAATATCAAGTTTTCAAAGGTTAAAATTGAAATTTTGCTATAATCTTGGGTTGATGTGACATTCTTTTCATCTACCATAAAAATTCCATCCAAAAAAAGGTAAAAATTGAACATTTTAATTACATTAGGGATGAGAGTGAATAAAATAGAGATTTAAGATAAAAGCGGAACAAAAATTAAAAGCTGAGGACCACATGGAGCATTATTGTCTCTATTGAAAAACATTGATAATAGGGTGGTCTTATATTATATATCATATGATATGGTCCTATGGGCCAAATCATGACATGGGCAGCAGGGCACGCGGTCATGATTCAGGCCAGGGACGCTTTTCTTGGGCATGGAATGACAATTTTGTCCATTTCGACAACTGAACCAAAGTTACAAAACCAAAATTGCCGAACAGATGTGAACCGTTACGTTATCTTTGTTGTTCCAATTACAGTATCCTTCATTTAGCAAATGAATATTTAAAACTTCTTTAATGTTTTCCAGATATTGTTAGATACTGAAACTGTTATTTTCTTTACCTGCTAATACTTGCTAAACCTAATAGTTAAATTCTAGATGTGAATTCCAAAAAATTATGCAGAATGAAGTGGTTGAACAACATATGCATGAAGAGAGAGAGAGAGAGAGTATTGCTACCAAAACTTATCCTATTGGTGTAACATGGCATGGTATTTTAAATAATTATTTGGGTGTTAACTTATATCCGGCACAATAAAGACCTGGTTGCATTCGATTTTATAAGCTAGTTTTTATTTACAATTGAATAGGTTTAAGTTTGATGTGGGTTATATTTTTTTTTTCTTTTCATCCGCCGGGTTTAAGTAGGATGTAAGTTTAAAGTTCACTCACCTCATATATAACGTATATGCGTGTGGCTACAGGTGGAAAAAATATCTGTTTCATACCAAATATGAGATCAACTTGGGCAATTTTTCTATTATTTCTTCGGTTTGAATCATGTGGTGCCTATGTAGTTAGCTAGTGGTATGTGCTTTCGTGTTTCTAGCTTTGATTATTTATATATGTAAGAATCAAGATAGTAACTTGAATGTTGTTTCTTGCTTTCTTTTCCTTGGATGATAAATGATGACATACTTTGGTTTTTTGGACAACTAAAGAGTTATGATTGGTGAATTAGATGGCTGCAGAATCAATACATTATGCCTTGTAATTTGTATTGCTGCAAGTTCTTGATGGCGTACCTTTGTTTATAATAAAATATCAAATTCAATTCTTAGCTATAATAAAGAAATTAAGCTATTGTAATTTATATTGCTGCAACTTTTTATGATTGTGGAAGTGTGGTGGGTGAAAGAGTTTTATCCAACCCAATTTACCTAAAAATGAGTAGGATATGATGCAAAAAACATTCACCCAACATGTGATGGATAGGATACAAGTATTGCGTCAAATGCAGCGAGTTGGATGTAAGAATAACTTCATTTGACCAAAATCCAACCTATTGATATCTCCAGTAATCATGAATCTATTTCTAACGATTTAAATTAAATTGCTACATTAATTATTTGGCAAGAGTTAGCCAGGTTTGTCTTATATATAAAAATACCAACCCGAGTTACTTTAAATTAAAGGAATTCAGGCATTTTAATTAGTACGATATTTTTTATTTCGAATTAGGAACTTAGGTATGAAAAAACTCTCAAGATATTAAATTCATTAATAGCAGTATCGTTTGTATTAACAAAACCGGGAAAGTTACAATTGTCCTATAAGGTTTATCCTAACCTACAATTTGCCCTCTTATTTTTTAAAACCTACATTTTGCCTTTGGTTCTTTTACACTGTCTGATAACAACTTTTGAAACTGTAATTTAAACTGTATGATAGTCATCTTCCAGTAATATCTCTAATATTTTTTAATAGTTAATAGATATTTTAAATTATTAGTTTTTTTTTCTGTAAATATATTTTTCTTCTTATAAATACATCTCAATATTTTTTAAAGGCCGGTTAGTTATGAAAAAATATCAAAAATCTTAAAATTACTGAATCATGGTTATTAGATAGTTTAATTTAGGGTTTTAGAGGTTATTGTTTGACACTATAAAGATAGAGTTTAAAGTGTAGGTTTTTAAAAATAAAAGGGGCAAAGTGTAGGTTAGATAAAATTAAAGGGGCCCTTTGTAATTTACCCTTAACAAAATGAAAAACATCACCTAATTTTGGTGTAAAAAATCTAACGCAAAATATTGAAGCAGCAGGTAAGCAACTGGCTTTTGTTGACCTATAAAACGGATCCAAAGAACTACTTTTTTACCGCATGTTGAATTGTTAATGTGTGAATAAGGGAAACCAAAGTTTGGTGACCATGAAATGACCTGTTTCATTTGACTTTTTCTAATTGCTTCCATGTGTGATGATGTAGACTATTACGTCAATTAATTTAATTTTTTTTTAAAAAAAAAATTGCTTTAAGAAGGGTTAGTCAATACAAAAAAAGGCTGAATGTCAGTTTACATACTTCCAAAATTTGGTGAAATTACATTTATGATTTATCTGCTTTCAACATTTACATTTTCTCAGCTTATTTTCTAACACTAGTACCCAATTTTTACTCAACAGTATGAAAAGACTTTTATATTGAATAGAAAAATAACAGTAATAAGGAATTTTCAATTTAATACCTATAAATTAAACACTCTACATTTTGAATTGGATGAAACATTTGAACTTGGCAAGAAAAATTAAGATAGAAGAAAAAAAATGGATATATGTTATTTTCACTTTTACCTTTCACTTATTACATGTAAATAAAGAAAGAGAAAAAAGTAAATATTGAAAAGATAGTTTGAAGTATAATATGGTAAAGTAATTTACTAAATATATATGAACATGTTGGAAAGGTTTGGGATAGCCTAACATAAAATATATTGCAATCAATTTAAATAACTTAAATGATCAGTTTTTTATTCTTTAAAATGTATCCTATTATTTTGATACAAATAAAATTAACTCAATTTATTTAGGTTAATTCAATTCCCTTTATAGGACTTTTTTACTTTAAATATTTTCTAACAAAAAATTTGTTTATAGGATGTTTATCAAACTAGTTGTCTGTGTATTTGTAATCAGAAGTATATTACAAGTATACATTTAAGATGGAAGCTGCTAGCAAAGCTGCAAAGGGTAAGTTGTCTGTTTCATGAAATCTGTAGAGTATTGAGCTGCATTCTATAACCTACTTGCTAGTTTTTGTGTGAGAATCCTACTATCGTGGCTAGAGCTAATCCTTGTTTGAGGTAGTTTATGTGTATTGCCTTTATCAACTGAGCTGGGAAAACAATGACTAACTTCAAATATTGACTACATACTAGTACTACTATACATGTTTATTTCTGGCCACTATATTTTACCGCATGTACATTTCAAATTATAATTTCTCTTCTAGGGCTGGGACTTGGAATTGAACTCATTCGGATGCGGAAATTGAACTTTAAAGAAAACGTTGGTTGGCAAAAAAGGCTTGGACAACAACTGGTCATCAAGCATTATTCAGTCTTATTCTCCATATTTGTATAAGCAATTCCCATGTGCCTATCTTGATTTTACGTCCAGAGAGCTAGGCCTCACAAATGGGTGAGAAAAAACCACGTTTAAGATACTGTTATATTCCAGTACTTTCTGATAAAAACTTTTGGATTAATTACACGCTTCATTCTTTAAAATTTATGAATATGAACTATAATTAAATTGTCAACTTTGGTTCTCTAAGCGGCTGTTTAAATTATATTACTTCTAGCTAGCTAGTCCATATACACTGGTTTGTCTAATTAACGGCGATTATGTACTGATTAGATATGGACAGATCTACGTATACTACAGTGGGTCCATAGACTCCACTAAAATTTTTAATTCCTTTGTGAATCATTAAGTGATTTTTAGATGGACCTGACTAAAGTTTGTCAAAAATTTTTATTAATTTAAGAAAAGAAGAAGAATAAAATGAATAATTCAAGAAAATGAGGAAAATAAAATAAAAAATGAATAATTAACTTTTTTTCTATAAATTCATTGAAATTAAATTCAACTTTCACATTTTTTTATAAATATGCTGTAAATAAAAAATTAATTATATATGGGCCCATAAAAAAAATCTAGATCCCTTTGTGGATTAGTGTGAGATCATCGGGTTTCTTTCACTAGAGACGAGGCTAAAAGGGGAATAGGTTAAAAGTAGGGTGTAAGATTTTAACCCTAACCCGAAACCTGACCATATCTTTCGGGTTAGGGTTGAGTCAGGGAAAGAAATAAGTTGTATTTGGGTTGACAAGAATCCGAATCGATTCTAAGATGAAAAAATCGGGTTGGTTCGGGTGAAACTTGATTAACCCGATTCAACACGAAATTACAATACATGACCTAACCGAATCCCATCCCAGCCCAACCCACACCTCTACTATAAATACCTAACTCACATCCCTAACCCTAATCCACCATCATATCATACAGCTCCCATATTCTTTGTCCATTACTGCCGTCTATTGCCATTCATAATAGACGCCGCCGCTCGCCTTTGCCGTCGTTAGCACCATTCATCGTCTCTCTTTTCTCGTGCTCCATTCGTCTTCTTTCTTCTATTCGCCCATTTATTCACTCCCTCCTTCCTTGCCATCCTTCGTTTCTACTTCATTCCCTCACCGTTGTTCACCTCCCTCCCTCCCTCCCTCATGCTGTCATTCAGCCTCAGGTGTGTATTTGCTATCCATCACCCTCATTGTCTTGCATTCTTTGTCCATTGTCCTCCCCATTACCTCATCCTCCGTGCATAGTGCCGCCCTCGCGTTGTCCTCCATCCCTCAACTTCGCTCTTCACGCGTGGAGGAAATGGCTAACGGCAGTGGGGTGTCAGGTTATACCGGGTAAACCCGATCCTAACCTTATTTTTTAAGGTTTAGGCTTAGTTCAGGTTGATTGTATAAAATAGGGTCTAGTCGGGTTACATTTTTTGGATGGATATGTTGCTTGAAAATTTCAGGTTTCGACCTGAACCCGACCTTAAACCCGAAACACATAGCCTTAGTTAAAAGGATGCATGCACACTAATAAGCGAATCCTTTGTTAAACAAAACATACGAGATCTGTAGATCTAACACTTGGCTTCACTTGTAATTAGAATATGAAATAGATTGAGGTAAGATGGAACTTATGTTATAATACTATATTAAAACATCCAATTTACAGTTAATTGATTTGAGGAACGTGCTTAGATCATGATACTTGATCACTCGCAGTTACTAAAGACCTTTTCCTTAGAGTTTTCCTTCATTTTATATTGGATGTTTTGACAACTATAATTAAGGAAGAAGATGCAAAATTACGCCTAATGCATTTTTTTTACTAATATTTTTTTTGTTTCAATTTACCATTAATGTTACCCGTTAAGAGCAACTTTTTTACTGCTTGCTAAATGGAAGGATTCCATTTGTTTGGAGAATAGTTCATGTCATAATTCTTTAATTAGTCTTTGAAAGTTTTCTTCTTAACCCATAGCTATCAAAACCTTTCTTAATACTCAAATGGTTTAGAACCCTGTACTTGATCACATACCTTTATTGTTGAGTATTTTTGTTTTCACTTTTCGCATCATCATTAGGCAACCTTCCATCGTTGCTATCGTTGAACCCTTATTTTAGAATTGCATTATCTCTGGATCTAGTTTTTACTACATCAATCGAACCTCTTTTGTTCATAACTTTATAGGAAGCATTGTCAGGATATGTGGAAACACAAAGGTTGTGTTGGTTGCTAAAAGGTTGGAGTTTACAAGGGCTTGCTGGAGTGAGGGTCATATTAAAAATGATGGTGAAACTATGTTAAAAAAGAAAACAAACAAGATGATGGTGAAACTGTAGATTTTGAAACTTATGGGCAAAAGTATTTAATAAAAAAACTTTGAAACTAAAACTTGCCCAATTTTCATGTCCATCAAGTTATCTTAATTGTCAATGGTAAAATTGCTCCCAACAAGTAACAATGGTGGCAAATTTGTAACAAAGAAATATTAGTGGGAAAATTGTCTCATTGAGTGAACAATAGTGGTAATTATGCACCTTTTCCCTATAATTAATTGCAATAAGAAATTTTACCATCAATTGGCTATCACACACACAATTTTAGAAGACATGCCATGGAAGATTTAAGCTGCAGAATTGGATAAGCTACTTCTATAACAATTTTACTACAGAAGACTTTCAATAATTTAGAAAGAAAATTTTGATAGAAAAATAGCTAAAGAAATAAAACAAAAAATTTCAATCAAATTAGAAATAGATAAAAAGAATCAATTGTCTCAGATTCAGCTTTATTGGGAAGACCAATTACGTCTTCAACAGTCAGAGATTTCATTTTTATAAAAATTTTATTCAGGTTCATAGATTCAAGATGATTCCAACCCAGCCTAAAGAAGTATACGTAATAGCTATAGGTCTTATGATGATATGAAAAGATTCATGGAAGCAAAAACGGTATCAATGCTCTATTTGTCATAAAAGATTTCCAATAGGACAAGCTATTGGAGGACAAAAGAGATGTCATTTCAAAGGAAAGACTCTATTATTAAGAAAAAGGCACCAACACCGCAAAAAGCTAAAGTAAAGACTCCGTTATCCAAAAAAAGTTAAAAGCATCAACACTTAAAAAACAGATCCTATACTAGTCTACAAAAAAAGGATTCGGACTCCAAACTTGCTGATATCCGTGTGTGTGTGTGTACACACACACACACACACACACACAAAGCATGATTAGGACCTTAAACGGACATATTAGCTAAGTGATATTGACAAAATCGATGAGGCTTAATTAGTGGCTTCTTAGCGGCTTCACTACCAGCTTTTAAAGGTAACTTAGTATACTATGGAACAACTGGTTTGGATATGAATGAGTTGAAAGACTTATCCCTCGGTTTATTAGTGAACTATCTTTCCAGGAATTGTAAAAGATGTTTTACTAGAAATATTCTTGTTATTGCTTCAGGCAATTATTCTAACTAACCAAATATATAATTATGCATAAGTGAATCATTAGAATAGCTAATTGCTTGTTTCAGTTGAACTCATTTTTTATAATAATTTCGTTATATCATAAAGAAAAACGGAATCCATAAAAAACACACACTCTAGAGAAATTAGGTAGCGAGGCTCAAACTTTTCTTTGTTCCACATCCACCTAAATAGGAGACAACAACCGAATAAACGACATCAACTATTGCTATGATATGAATAGGGTTAATGATGATTTGCCTCCAAGGTTTAGTTGATATTACACTTTACCCCCTCTTATTTCAAAAATATATACTTTAGCCTCACCTTTTTTATATTGTCTTGATAGCAACTTCCAAATCTTAATTTAAACTATATAGTAGTTATCTCTTAGTAATTTTAGTCAATACAATATTTTTTATAAAGTTAGTTGATATTTTAAATTATTAATTTTTTCTGTAAATGTCAAATAACTTTTTTTAAGAGGGTACAATGTGAAAAATGGGCAAAATGTATATTTCTTAAATAGAAAGGGATAATGAGTAAAATCACCTAAATCTTGGGAAAATAACTAGGAATTTGTGGCGGAAAAAGTGGTTCTTACCATATATTCCAAAATGCTCTAATACATAATCGATCTTGTACTACAAACTAATAAATAGGTATACAGGTGATCTGATAAAGATTTTCACAATTAGGCTGTACTCTAATATAAATAGTTTATTTGGCAATATAAGTAGATATATATAAAGACAAATTGAACCAAAACAAAAACATTAGTGGTAGTTGATTCTATTGGTTAATTTTTTCTTAAAAAATGAAATTCGTAATGTAATTCTATTGGATACATTCAATTTTAAACCTAGAATGCACTAGTTGATGGGATCTTCCACAAATTGTTATTTTCCGACAAATATAGAAGACGAAGCTGCTTGTTTTCGCTTGTCAGGTGATGAGCTAAAAGGGATCAAATGAGGTAATGACGGGACACTCTTTGAAGTTTGTATCAGTCGTGTCCAACTGGTCGTATATTCTTTCAGTATTATCAGCTTAAAGAAAAAGAAAACCTGTTTAGCCAATTCTGAAAAAAAAAAAAAAAACTCTGTTTACGTAAAATCTGACTTGGAAAATATCCCATGAAGGAAGAAGACGGACCAGGCCGCTAAGAGTTGGCCCGTTTAGGTGCCGAGAACCGTGCTTACAGACACGGCAGCGGCCCAAGCCCTATCAACCCGACGTGCCGTTGGTGCAATGGAAATTGAAATTACTTCGCAAGTTCTTTGTTGACTATTACAATGTCTTGGTAGAGATTTTTAACAAATATTTTTAACTTTTATTTTTATGAATATAGTGATTATTTTCTTCAAGTTTTATTCTGATTGAAAACTTAAAATGAAGTGTTATGTATTTTAACAAAATACCAGGGCATTTTCTGATTAATAAAATTTTCTAATGGATTTATGCCTATTATATGTTCCCCATCAATATTTGCAACTCCATTAAAAATGAATTTTCCCCTGGTTAATGCGGCCTTTTCTAGTCAAAACCTTCTTCTTGCTCGCCGCTCTACTTATAGTCTGCAAAGCAACATATTGATCTTGGTCACTTTTGCTTCAAAATTCTGATTAAAAATGTTTTTTTTTTCTATTATCCTCTAGCTAAATTTCATGTACATTCTTTAACATGTTCATTTTAGATTTTATTTTTTTTTAATTTTCTCTTTTGATCAAAGACCTATTGAGTTTGTCTTATTTTTATCCTCACTTGAAAAAACATATTCATCCAAATGGGGCCAAACTATTCACATTACTAAAAAAATGATGATTTTCGACGGCCATTTCTAATGGCCTTCTCATTGGAAAATGTGGATTTTCAATGTAAAACTATTGAAAACTTCCATGTTGGTAATTGAAGCATTGGAAAAAAAAAATCCAACAATTGAATCAATTGGCCGTTAGTATTCCCAGCGGCTTAACTGTTGGTATTTGAGCTGTTAAAATTTTCAATGGCCTAACCTAAGAGAATAAATTTCAACAGTTGATGAATTTTCCAACGGCTATCAACAGTTGAAGCTGATGGAAATTTCCAACGACTTGGTTGTTGGAAACTCATTTTAAAATAAAAAAAAATTAAATAAATTCGCAAAATATATTTTGTATATTACTGAACTAATACATTTGCTAAAAACATATTTTATATTTTATATTTACAAAAAAAAATTTTATTGAAATTGACAGAAATATATTCATAATCTTAAATTCAAAAAAATCCAAAATATTCACAAACTTAAATCCAAAATATTTAGAAAATTTTAAAATCTTCACAAATTCATCCTAAAATCATAAGATTCACAAATTCAAAAATAAAAAATATTCACAAATTCAAAAATTCCAAAATATTCATAAATTCATCCTAGATTTACAAATATTCACCAGAAATTAATATTAGAAATTCAAAAATCACAACATAAACTCACAAATTCATCAGAAAAATAAAAAATTAGTTAGAAAAATCAGATGGTTGAACGGCCGATGGCCCCTACACCTCGTTTCGCCTAAGGACTTCCATAAGTGATCGGTCCTTTTGTTGGCGACAAACGAGGACTAAGGATTGAGGATGACCTGTGAGATCTACACGAACGGCCAAGATCTACCTTGAACGATTGAGATCTACACATTTGTTGGCGAGAAGCGAGAAGACCAAGGCGGACTAAGGCTGAATGGCGAGGGGCGATGGAAGGAAATGTGAGCGGTGAGGGAGGTGAGACAGAGAGGGCTAAGAGATGAGAGCAGGGAGGGAGGCGAAATAGATGAGAGATTTTGGCTGGTTAGGGAGGCAAGAGATAGGTTCAACTGATAGGTTAGAGAGGTAAGGAATGCGAGATTTGTGCTGGACGGAGAAGGTTAGGCAAGAGAGATGGGGGGTTTATGATGGATATATAGGCTGGGTAATAATATGTATATATGAGATGTGTGTGTGTGTGTGTGTGTCATATATGCATATGATGTAAATATAAATATTAATATAAATAGAAATATATGTATTATTATTATTATTATTATTATTATTATTATATAAATATATTACTATTATTATACCATCAATTCATTAATTATGTTCATAATGTGTATAACATTTATACATATTAATATATATGTATTAAGGTAAAACATATATTATGATATATTATATAAATATATATAAATATAAATATCAATGTAATATAAATATGCATATTATTATTATTTATAATAATATATATATAGGTACACACAACTATATTATAACTGTTGTTATTATTATTATAAATATATGCACCGCACGCACACGCAAATATGTTTATATATTTATATGATAAATATGAAATGTGTGTAAGAGAGAGAAAGAGAGAGAGAAAGACACACACACACACACACACACACACACACACACACACACACATATACATAATTATTACATTATTACATCACATATATATTATGGTATATTTATACTTATAAATATGTTTTTATACATTATAAATATGTTAATAAATATGCATATTATTATTATTATTATTATTATTATACTTTATTTTCTAAATTTGGAAAATATATTGGTTTACTAGCACAATTTTCCAGTGGCTTTCCAACACAAGAATTTCCAACTGCCTTTATGTTGGAAATTGAAATTCTCTAGTTTCCAACAGTCATATTTCCAATGGCTCAACACGTTGGAAATTTCCAATGGTTAAGGCCATTAGAAAAATGTGGTCTTGAAATTTCCAATGGTCAGACCATTTGAAATTTGTCCCTTCTGTTTTCCAATGGCTTTGCTATTGGAAAATGCATATTTTTTAGTAGTGTCATTTAGCCCTTAAACTTATTCAACTTGCACGAGTTGGTCTACAACTCAATACTCAGTGAATATTAGTTTCCAAACTTTGAAAAACTATGCAAGTTAGTCCATTACCTCATAAAATTGATGGACAAATTATAATATTCCTCATTATTTCTTTTAGTCTGTACAAATGGCACTCTTAATTTAAAATCATACAGGTAAGCTATCTCCTCCATCATTAAAATAGAATTTGGAGTTAAAATGGAATTTGTAGTTAATGAGGATGAGCACGAAGAGTTTAGTTTTCAGAGTAAGCATACAAATTGCATCATTTGCCCTTTATCTTTTTCTTTGTTGTTCTATACTGGCTTCATTTAGTTTATTATTTTTTCATTCTAATTCAATACAATAATAACTCCAATCCATTGGCATCCTGACGTAAGTGTGGCATACAATCCAACCATGTTCATGGGTGGTCTTTTAAGGTTTAAAGGCACTTCACTCCCTTGTAATTTAGTGCTCTCTTCGTAGTAACCGTTTAGTTGATAAGTGTGTGACTTTAACTTTGTAATTAATATGCTCAGATGGAAAATGTTAATTATACAAAAATCTTAGTATAAATTTTTATATAGTACTTGATTAGATGATGAAGTATGGATGTCACACTTGTTTATTTAGTTGCAATAAATTATGACATGGAGGATTTGTTGGGCTTTTCAAATATTTTTAATTTAGTAAGCAAGAAATGGAGTAGGATCAAACTTTCCCTTGGCCTTTTGGAAATGTTGGGTCAACGTGAGCCTAACCCAATGTAAATCGAGTTAGGGTTGGTTTGGGTTATGACTAGAATAGGGTCAGGTTAGGGTTAAGGTTAGGGTTATTCGAGTTAAGGACATGCTGCAAAAATCAAGTTTCAACCTAGACTGATCCTACAACCTGAACTTTTTTCCCTAGGTGGAGGAGATAATTTATTTGAATGATTTTAAATTAAGAGTACTTTTTACTCTAAAATAAAAAAGATCAAAAGGGCTTTTGAAATTTTTCTATTAATATGTTTTGAGCTAATAGACTAACTAGCATAATTTTTTAAAGTTTAGAGACTTATATTTACAAGAGTACTGAGTTGTGGACTAACTTGCGTGAGTTAGGTAAGTTAAGGGCCAAATGTATAGTTTGGCCTCTAAATGAATATTATCATGTAAGTGCAGATATGACACCTGAAGTCTGATTTACAAAATAAAAAACTAATACTTCAAATTGCCACATAAGGGCGGAATTAACATATATATAAAATATAAAAACTAAAAATCACCAAATATGTTAACTGAACCAAATTTGGTGTATCATAGGAGCTTAAACCCATTTGAAGGAAAAAAATCCACACTTTGTTAAATTGTTGCCATTCCATTCTCTAAAAAAATTGTAATGCCTTGTACTGCATTCTTAGTAGAAAAAAATCTTTCACATCTAACATGATAAATGTGAGAACAGAAGTTTGGTTTTGAACATAAAACTTAAATTTGTTTCTTGATTGGCTGGTCAGTATCCAGTCAATTAAGTTGGAGTAGTTTGTTAGCTTTCCCATGTGAAGGCAAATTCCAAAATGAACCAAGTCTATAGACCAGGATAGGTAAGTTGGTATGTCTATGAACAAGAATAGATCTTCCCTACAAAGAAAAATCCATTTAGTAATGCCCATATTCTGTCATTAAAAGTACTGGAAAGTGTCACTATAGCCTATACTGACAGTTTTGCAATAGAAGTCCATTGCTACATCCTTTAGTGACAGTATATGTATATGCATAAAACCTATAGCGACAGTCAAATTGCCATCCTTAATATGATATACTAACGGACTTTTTGTGTAAGTAATTCTAATGGTAGGTTTGTTTTGAGTCACGCTACCATCATTAGATGGTATTTATGTTTTTGGTATTTATTGAGGTCATGTTATAATGTTTACGGTAGCAAAATAGATTGGTCCTCGAATTTGAATCAATTTAACTGTACTTATATTTTAAAATTGGACAAAAAAATACAAATATTTGGATAACAAATATTATTTTATACAAAGTAATGCAGTACACAACTATTCTTATATACCATAAACTCACATACTCTTTTTTTTTTTCTTGCCTGGCCTTACAAACTAGTCATACAAATATTGTTTTATACAAAGCAATGCAGTACACAACCATTCTTATATACCATAAACTCACAGACTCTTTTGTTTTCTTGCCTGGCCTTACAAACTAGCTATAGTCTAAACTAAAATGCCTAGAATAAAAAAAACTAAAAAAATATGGCATCCTCTCAGGTTCATTTTTCCTAGAAATTCAACCTGCAAGGCAAAGAACTTTCAGGAAAATTCAAAAGTCTGAATTTCAAGTACTTGAATGAGCCATAAAAGTGAATAGGAAAAAGAAAAGAGTAAAATAGAGAAAAAAAGGCAAAGGTAAAAAATATGATCATTAGGTGGCAAAGAAGTAATTCTTTTTTCAATAAGTTCATAAATATTTTCAAATTAATTCGTTACTATCGTGGGAAGAAAAATTGACAGAACTTTTATGAAGTCTAAAGACAAAAAATTACAATTAAATTGAAAAAAATGCATTCACAAGTAGTCAAGGAGGGAGGAGAAACATGAAGAAAAATGATTAAAAAATAAAATAAAAATAAAAATATCTTTGGCAATACCTTTCCTTCAAAAAGAGATTCAGTCAACTTGAGCGTTTCCTCCACTTTTAAGAGCTTTTCGATGAGATATAATACAACAGAGGAAACAAAAATTAACTTAATAACCTATTGAACTGCGATGAAGTTGCAAGGCTAGCCATAATATTGACAAGATCAAAACAAACCTCAAGTCTTCACAAATCTTGGTCAAATATTTGAACCATTCGGTTGGCCCAAGCTAACCAAGTACAAAGAATGAAAAAAAAATCATTGAGTTAGGAGGATAAATAATGCTTTGAGTAAGAGATCCTACAGCTAATGGGTTTTTTCTTTTAAGAATGATAAAAAAGAGAAGGAAAAATATACCACTTTGAACTACAAATAAAAAATCTGAATAAATTATACATTATGAAAAAGTAATATTCAGGGAAGTAGCTATTTGTTGGACAGCCACAATGTCAAGGATAGAAACAATCCCATCACCAAGTTGATAGAGAAGTTACTGTTGTATCCATCCAATTCCAGGAATCACATTAATCAAACAACATTGCCAGGATCTAGAGTCACCAAGCACAAAGGCAATTCATGGGATGCTAAATAAATCCTAGTGAAACACTGGAAGAATAGTAGTCACTTGAAGCTTATCTTTTTAGAGGACATATATTAAAAAATCACTCATTGACTAATGACTATTACTTCAAAGCATTCTTGAATCATGACAAAACAGAAATTCACCACTAAATCAAGAATTAAATTTCAAAAAAAAAAAAAAAAGAGATTTACCTCTTCAATAACTTTCTCCCTAAGTCTTTCAGATAATTTCAAAGCCCTTATCTCCACTTTAACTTTTCCCAACTTCCTACCTTTGTCTAAAAGCCAATAAAAGGAAAACGAATTGTCACAAAAGGAAAATGATTGAAAAAACCCAGTCAATTAGTAGATCAAGCCGCATTTTGAAACTCTAACTTTATTCTCTAATCAATTGAGCTCAATCTTCATCGAATCTGATTCATGGAACAACGTACAAAATTCATTATCAGCGTCTATACAAGGGGGCCTAATGGCTCTCCACCTGGACGACCTCTTCCCGCATCTACAATGAATGATGTAGACATGGTGATAAACAGAGCAACCACCATCACGATCACAGGAAAACACTTGCCTCAGCCAATGCTGTTGTCTGCCCTTTCATTGAATAAATCCGCGATCACCGATCCATAACTCCCCTACCTGCTTTAAGTCAACAACATATCAAAGCCACTGTGGAAGACCCAGATGTTCTAAGTGCGGATTGGTTGGTGAAATTCCCAGGATCCAGAAAGTAGGGGTATGAGAATCAGTGGATGAAGAAGAGCATGCGTTTTTCGGTTACGGAGTGAAGAAAAAGAGTGGCGGTGAAGAGAGAAATAGAAAAAGATGGAAACGAGGGTTAGTGGGACATGAAGATGGGGCATTTGAAGAATATGATTAATTTATTTTGGGCTAATGATGAAAAACCAACAAAGGTTTGATTAAAATTACAGTTTGCTCTATTTTGTTTTAATTTGCACTTATAAGGACGGTTTCCAAACAGTTGGCGCAAGTTGGAATATACCAACAGAAATTAAAAGTGTGTTAGTATTTTTTTTTCATTCTTAACGACCTTTAGGAATCGTCACTAATGCTACTGGAACTATTAAAAATCATCGGTATATTTCATCTTTTGTAACGGCTAAAAAGTATGTCACTAAAAGCTACCGTCGCTATATGTCATTTTTTTTTTGTAATGCTTCCAAGAAAGGAACCTAGATACAATAAAGTAGTAAATAGAACACCTTCCAAAAGCTAGCCTGTTGAAGATGTGTTGGGTTTGTTTGCTCAAATCCAAGAAGTTTTAGAAATTTAGTTTGTTTAGGAATTATTGTTAGTTTTTCTTCTTGTTTAAGATTTAGTTTTTCTATTTTGTTGTGGTTTGGGTTTGTATAGGCCTATAAAATGGTTTGTTGTATTAGAGTTTTAAGCATGAAAAAAAAACCAACATGGTGAAAAGGTAAGATGTGAGAGTTTCAAGAGGGAGGTGAGGTCCGAAGATTAGAGAGAACTAGGATAAGAAGCCTTTTGCGATCCTCATATTTTGTAATTGTGTGAGGGTAATATATTGGGGTTATTAGTATTGTGTATGGGATCTATAGGCTACCTTGAGTACTAAAGGCATATCTCAACTGTAATATCTATATATTTGTTTAATTGGATTTTTCCCACTTGTGAACATAGGCTGATTAATAGCCAAACGACGTTAAATTTGTACGTGTTTACTCAATCATGTTTTTTTTTCTACTATGCGTGATAGGTGATTGGAGAATTTTTTTACCAATAAGTAGTATCAGAGCTTGCGGTTTGGTTATGACATGGTAAAGTGTTTGGATTGTTTGGTGGAGCCCTAGAAAATCGTCCTAGGAATATTTGACAGTGGTTGCGGTATGATGCCAACAACTTGGTACAAGTTTAAAGATTGAAGATTTTGTTCATGTGTATTAATGCTCGTGATGTTCGTAGTTGTTTCCGTTCATTGTTGTGTTTGTGTCTTGGTGGCGTTTGTTGTTTGTAGTCATGCTTGTTTGTTTTTTGTTGTTATCACATGTGCTCATGTTTGGGAGGATTTGAGCTAAGTATTGTTGGGTTTGTTGGCTCAAACCCAAGAAGCTTTAGAAATTTAGTTTGTTTAGGAATTAGTGTTAGTTTTTTTATTTGTTTAAGATTTGGTTTTCCTATTTTATTATTGTTTGGGTTTGTGTAGGCTTATAAAATGGCTTGTTGTGTTAGAGTTTTGAGTATAAGAGAAAAATCAATGTAGTGAAAAGGTAAAATCAATGTGAAGAGGTTTGTTGGCTCAAACCCAAGAAGCTTTAGAAATTTAGTTTGTTTAGGAATTAGTGTTAGTTTTTTTATTTGTTTAAGATTTGGTTTTCCTATTTTATTATTGTTTGGGTTTGTGTAGGCTTATAAAATGGCTTGTTGTGTTAGAGTTTTGAGTATAAGAGAAAAATCAATGTGGTGAAAAGGTAAAATGTGAGAGTTTCAGGAAGGAAAAGAGGTTTGGAGGTTGGAAAGAACTAGGACAAGAAGTCTTTTGTGATTTTCATATTTTGTAATTATATGAGGACAAAATATTGAGGTTATCAGTGGTGTGTATGGGATTTATAGGCCAACGTTAGCACTAAGGGTATATATATACTATAATCTCTATATTTTTTTTTAGTGGATTTTTCTCATATATGGAAATAGGCCAGTTAATAATCGAACTAATTTGTGTGTGTTTGCTCGTTCATGCTTTTTGTTCCATTGTGCATGATAGGTGGTTGGAATTTTTTTTTTCTAACAAGTGATATCAGAACTTGCGAATTGACCTCAAAGCTTGCAATTTGGTTATGGCATAATGAAACATTTAGATTATTTGGTAGATCCCTAGGGAATCGTTCTATGGATATTTAATAGTAGTTGTAGCGTGATATAGCCAGCTCAGTATAAATTTGAAGATTGAAAATTTTATTCGTTTGTATTGATGCTCGTGATGTTGATATTCATGATGTTCGTGGTTGTTTCTATTCATTATTATGTTTGTGTCTTGGTGGTATTTGTTGTTTGTAATCATGGTTGTTTGTTCATAGTTACCATCACATGTACTCGTGTTTGGAAAGATTTGAGCAAAGGTAGAGATTGTTGGGTTTATTGGCTCAAATTCAAGAAACTTTAGAAATTTAGTTTGTTTAGGATTTAATGTTAGTTTTTATATATGTTTAGGATTTGATTTTCCTATTTTGTTGTGGTTTGAGTTTGTATGGGCCTATAAAAATAGTTTGTTGTGTTAGAGCTTTAAGTATGAGAGAAAAATTAATATGGTGAAAAAATTAATATGGTGAAGAGGTAAGATATGAGGGTTTCAAGAAGAAGGAAAGGTCTAGAGGTTGGAGAAGACCAGGACAAGAAGATTTTTACGATTCTCATATTTTATAATTGTGTGAAGGCAGGATATTGAGATTATCAGTGGTGTGTAGGGGATTGCTGCATTTTAGCAGCTGTAACCCAAGTGTAGGTTGTCGCAAGTAATAAAATCTTGGGAGTCCGAGTGTCGAACCACAGGGACGTGAATTAAAAATACAAATTACAGGTTTTTAAGAAAGAAAATATTTGGTGCGAAATGTGAACAAGTATTGATTAAAAATTGAAATTCAAATAAAATATCTAAGGTTAGGGAATCCACTTTTAATATATTGGTTATGATTAATTTTAGCCCATTTTACCACTCAATTGGTATCCACACATAAAGGAGGTCCCAATTGGGGAATTTAGTTAGTATTAACTTTCATTGATCTTAAAACACCAACGCTTGCTAATGGGTTCAAGTATCCATCATGCAAACCTTTGTCGACAATAACTCAAGATTTCAATATAACTGGCAAAGCCATGTTCTACAGAGGGAATCAAGTAACTTTTGTGTCAATGATTTGACTATTATGAATCAAGACTCTTACTTAACAAGGAAGGAAGTTAAATAGATTAAGGAAGAAATTACCGTTAACGTTGTGATCCATTTAAATCAATCATAACCTCTACACCAAAAGCTTCACCCTTTCACTTTAGCAAAAAGTAGATTAGTTAAACATAATAAAAGTAAACAACATGTAGAAAGATGAAATAAACATAGATTAAAAGATCAAGAACGAAGAAGAAAAAGAATGAGAAAACACTTGGACAGAGTTTCAATATTGAAAACTAGAACAAAACTAAAGAAGAAAATCTAAAGAGATACAAGAACATGGAAATGGCCTAAGAAAATGACATAAGAAAATGGCTTAAGAAATGGCCTCCTTCACCCCCCCAAGGTGCCTATTTATAGAGTTTTTTGGTGGGTGAAATGGTAAAAATAAAATGGTAAAATGTTGGTGAATACAAATCAATAATGGTAGGCCGCAACTTATTTTAATTTTCAACCATCGTAGACATTAGATCAGCTCTTCCTCAAAGCACAAAAGTTGTAGATCTCCTCTTTAGCTTCGAATCGATAGCTTGTTCATTCAAATCGGACATCCGTAGCTCAAGTTATGATTTTTCTACCGAAACTATTTTTCAACACACGAAAGAACGAATGGTCTCATCTATAATCAGATTTCGGCAATGAAAATGATCAAACTAGCTTGCGGAATGAAGCAGAGTTGAAGATCTATGTTTTGGATTTTAGATGAATTTAGAATCACTCAATTCTGATGCATACAGCTCCAGATATGATTTTTTCTTATGAAGGGCCGCCAAGTGATGATTTTTACCTACATAAAAAATAATTATTTAATATTAATGAACTGTAAACCGCGTATGTACAGTGAATACGCATATGAATAATAAGTCGGTGAATAGTAACTGTGAATAATAAAAATGTGTGTGAATAGTAAAATTGTGTGAACAGTAACCCGATGGAAAAAATGCCCAGAATATAGAAATTAATCATACTCAAAGTGTATAATGATGATTTAAAGCCTTAATAATAATACACTTATGAGTATTCATCAGGGATTTAGAGGCCAGTGTGAGTACTAAGGTTATGCCTCTACCGTAATGTCTATATTTCCGTTTGAGTGGATTTTTCTCATTCATGGATGTAGGTTAATTATTAGTTGAGCTACGTTAAGTTTGTGTATGTTTGCTCGACCATGTTTTTTGTTCCGCTATGTGCGTTGGGTGATTAAAGAATTTTTTTTCCCAAGAAGATAAATATAGATCAACGTGAGGATTAATTCTTCACTTCATGTGAAAAGTTTGGGTAAAAGGAAGCTGTGTGATATGATCACCTTGAACAAGGATAAGTAAGTTGGTACTTGTTCCCCTTAAAAAAATGGTATAAAGCAAGTCATGGATCAAACTTATTTTCAATTTCAAGCTCAATTATTAGCTACTATTGAAATGTGGAAGGGTAAACGGAAAAGGAAATGCATTAAACCTTTTAAGAGACAACTTCAAGGAAAACGTATAGAACACCCCTCCTTTAATGCACAAAGTAATGGTGACAAGGATGTTCTTTTTAGCTAGCATGATATTTTTGCTGAGCAGAGAACAACAATTCTTGGGAGCCCGAATCTTAGTGCCAATCGCTAGGAGTTTAACATTGTTTCTGCAAGTTCTAGGAGGAAGCGCCAACAATTAGGCAGCATCCTTATGCATGCAAAGTGACAGCTATCATGTACATTGGTTGAATTCTAATTAAGGTGATTAACATGAGTTGCTCAAGCCATTTTTCTCAAATGATTCAATGGTAACAACCAATCTTTGCATCACAAAATGGCTTTTGGCCCAAACTTGAAATGATTTAGATTTAGGCATCTGGCCTATGGATAACCTATTCAATTCATTTTTCTCATTATTTGTTTTTGAGTAAAAAATGAACCAAAAGGCAACAACTTCAAGACATTTGTGGTTTTACTTATCTTAGGCTAAAATTTATTTTTATTCTTTTAGTTTTAACGGTCATCTAATTAACATGGTCACTTACCTAAATTTTATTATCTTAAAGTCCCTTAACTTCTATATCTTGTTGTATTTGTGGTTTTTCCATTAGTTTCAATGTTATTTCTATGAAAGTTGCTAACGTTGTGGTCTCAAAAACCATGCTAGGGCTTATATTGTCACCGTAGCTTCCTATTTAATTACAATTAATGACCATATTGTGTGGGCATGAAACGTCAATCCAAAACTAACATAAACGCATAATCCTAATGACATGAAATGTGGATTATCAAAACTTTTTATGTTTTGCACATTTGAAAAAGGGTTAAGGATAAAGGCTAAAATCCTTAGCATGTTTCATACTTAGCATTTATTTACAATTTTGTGACGGTGTCATTTTTTTCGTCATGACTTCTCTTTTATCATCTTCAAGAAAGAGATTTTTTGTCAACCCTTCATCGTTGATTTTATCAAATCAATCAAAATATTTGTCCCCGTCACCCTACTACTCACCCCACGATAAGTGGATCACATCCACCAATGTCTTCGACACTGTCCGCATTTTGATGTAAAAGTTCCAAATCATATTTTTTCAGTTTTTGAAATATAAAACTTATGCCTTCTAGATGTTCTTTACATTTATACTACTTCATTATCATTTACAAATGATAGATTTTGGTGATTTTTTTTCTTTCTTTTATAATGATAGATTTTGGTGATTTTTTTCTTTCTTTTATATGTATCTAAGATTGCTCGCACAATTATATAGCTCTAAATGTTTTCCTTTTATATTCCTTTAGCCTATATGAAATTTATTATCTCTTACGATATGCAAAAATATTAAATGTTGAACTTTTGCTACTATATGCAGATATGGTGTCTAATTAGCCACCACTAATGTCTTTGCTTGAAAAAGAACAAATTATAGCTTTAGGACAATTAATAGTATCAGACAATGGTTTCTTGGTCATCCTAAAACCTAGTCATGTCTGGGAAAAAAAATTCATCCTAAGTTTTCTTTTAGAGCTTATTATTTTCATTAATTGGTAAGAAAATCATGGAAGAGAAGTGAAGCAATACCTTTTTAACTAGTTAAATTGGACTTGTTCAGTCAAAAGGCACTAATCTTCCCTAAGCCATGGTATCTTCCAATATTTTTTTGGTTTGGGAGGATACACTCCAAGGTTTTGTTTAGGAAATTCTTATACTCGTTTGCTTTCTTTTTGTTTCTTTTTTCCCTTTTATCATAGGTAATAAATTCAATTTTGTAAAATAGGTAAAATGATTGTCAAATCTATTAAAGGATTGCTCTTGCAAGAAGATTGTATTCTTGTTCTTTTATCTTGTATACAAATGTAATATCATAACATACAAATCTGAAGTTCCTTTCAATAAGAAGTGATGTTTTATTCATATAAATGTGTGATTTTGTAATATGTTATTTATTTTGTAAGATGTTTTATTCATAAATAATGTTGCTCCATTCAATAAAAAGTATTGTTCTATTCATATAAATGTGCTGTTCATTTTGTAAGATATGCAATTCGTAAATAATGTCGTCTGTTCGATAAGAAGTGTTGTTTTATTCAAATTAAATGTACTATTCTGTAATATACTATTCATTTTGGAAGATGTACTGTCTGTAAATTATGTTGTTCGATTCACTAAGGAATGTTGTTCTATTCATACAAATGTATTATTCTGTAATATATTGTTAATTTCATAAGAAAAACTGTTTGTAAATAATATTGCTTACTTGATAAGAAATGTTTTTCTACTTAGACAAATATGTTATTTTGTAACAAGTTATTCATTTTGTAACATGTGTTGTTCATAAATTATGTTATCTCGTTTAGTAAGAAATGTTGTTCTATTCATATATATGTGTTATTCTGTAATATTCTGTTCATTTCATAAAAAATATTGTTCATAAATAATATTGTTCGATTCAATAAAAAATATTATTCTATTCAGACAAATGTGCTATTATGCAAATTGTTGTTCTTTTCAGACAAATGTGTTATTATGTAAAATGTTACTTTTTTCAGACAAGTGTACTGTTTAAGGTACAATGATAGTTTCATAAATATCACAAAAATATGGATGTAGCGCTGTACACTAGACATTGAATACTTCTCTCAATCTTCACTTTATGTCATGCCCACTCCCCTTTCGTCGTAAAGCATGAAATTACACCAAAGGGAATCCCTATAAGAACTAGTCCTTCAGATTTTGCACGTAGGAGACCAATACACAGTTGTTACTCTGGAAGAAAATAATAATAGGGCAATTCAAGTCATAAGCCAAAAAATGTTTTTGGTCAAATCAAGTCACTGACGGATCAGAATTTGAAATTACATGAACATGACGAAGATCCAGTAAACTCCAAGTGGCTTCCAAGCCAATTGCCACAAGTGGTAAAAAGAGGTTGAACTTGTGGGTGATGCTTGAATCAACATTCAGTGTCCTCAAAGTGAGAATAGCTCGAGTGGGAAGAGGAGAGGGAATATCTTTACATGAGGCTCGATTCAGCTCTAAATGGCTTTGAAGGCCACAGGCTCGAGTGGAATCAAGAGAAGGACCATCTGATCGCCATGCTCAATGATACGCTTGTGGCTTGTAGAGAATAAAAAATTGTATGAACAAGAGCGGCAAAACTGTGAATAAAAAAATGCAGATCTAAGTACTAACACCGTTAAAGAATGCAAAGGGGCATGACAAGTCTGGTGGCATTACCAGGCAAGTAAATGGTCTTGCTTGCAACCTCTAATTGTTTGTAGCCACTAATAAGTAGCCCTTCATTGTTGCCATGGGCATAAAATACTCTATCCCATTAAATTTCAGCAAGAGCAGCATAGTTATTCCAACGGGAATCTGCACGCATCTCATTAGCATCTCGCAATATTACCCTAAATGCTATCTATTTCTTTTTTATAGCATTAACCAAAATCAAGTTGGATGATTTAAAAGTTTAGCCCAATTGGAAAACCATAAAGAAATCAAATAACATGAATTCATAAGAGATGTTTTTTGAGATCTCCTTTATACAATTGTATCTCTCATCCTAACCTTGAAACCTTGTTACAAGATTCTATGTATATAAAAAATATAATTGGATATACAAAAATTTAAAAAAAAAAAAAAGAATTAAAAACCTACTTAATCGTATTTTCCAATTCATTTGTATAGCTCACCTCTTATTTAGTTTATGGTGAATTGCACCAATACTGCTGAAAGTATGCTTCTTCCTTGCACTTTTGTCCCTAAACAAGAAATTGTTACATGATTTGAGTTTTAGCTGTATGTGATGTTGTAACATACACCCTCAACTACTAAACGATGCACGGTAGGGTTTGAACAATAGATAATGGCATCTAATGTGCCATTTAGAGAGAAAAAAAAAAATAAGAAAAATAGCAAAAGCACCGTAAATTGAAAAAGAAAAAAGAAAATCAAACCCAAAATTCACATTTGAAAGTGAAATTAAGAATGTTTAAAAGGTTCAAATAGCAACGTAAAGCAATTTGGCATGTAGGTCATGATCGAAGGCCAATGGCAAGATCATTCTCCTTTACAATAGGAATGATTCGAAGGATCGCCTTGCTACAAAACATAACTTGTTCCATCTGCTGCAAGGAAATAATATAGGAAGTTCAGAGTTTGGCTACATGATGAAATAGGCAGCAAACTTCTACTGACCCTTAAAAATTACATACAGCTGTTCTTACTTTCAAGCTTTACTTCACATCAGAGCCTCTTGGCATATGCAAACAAATTAAAACAGAAAAATGACAAGAGGAAGCATGAATGTTCAAACATAACACCGATGTTCAAACACAAAACCAAAGCTACGTATATGTCCTTATTTGTAATTAAACGATCCAGATATTCATCTCAAACGACACTAACATTCTGAACCTTTGCCTTTAGTTAGCTTCTTAACTGCCAAATAAATAATTAATATCATCCCCTTCGATAAACCTATAAATAACTTAAAAATTGCCATAAACCATCAAATACTATAAATTACTATAAATCTGCATAAAAAATACTATAAACCATCAAATATCATGCAAACAACAATACTTTATCTATCATTTTCGGACATGACATAATTAATTTACAAATAACAATAAAAGCTTTAAATTTTAGAATTAAATTTTCAGGAACCAATCAAACAATTCTTACACCTATCAACTGAAATCAAATTCCAAAACTTCAAATTGGAAGCCAGAAAACCCCAAGACCATTTTACGAACTGAAAAGTGGTATTGAAATAGAAAGAACCTAAAGAGAATTTTACACGCTCACTAAGGGAAGCTGGCCTCAGCGATGAGGAAGGTTAAGTAGACGTGTTCCGGCGCATGATAACTCTGTAAAGGCCTTCCAAGAGGCCATCGCCGGTTATCCGAGCTGGGTAATCTATGGCCAACGTCGAAGAAATCTGATCTGCTATTCAAGTTTCACAGATCTTCCTGAGAGCGATGAGATTGATGAATTTTCGAACCGCCACCACTGCCACGTTCAATCACAATCCAGAGAGAGCCATCGCAACTAGGGCTTAGGACGGAAGAACAGACATGGGACTGGGAGAAACAAGAGTATCGCCAGTTCGAGAGGGCTGTTCAGAGGAGCTCAAGTTGTTGGATTGAGTGGATTTGCTCAGAGGACCTGGGTTTGAAAGTGCAGGTGACTGAACGAAGAAGAAGACAAGTCGCGAAGTCCGCAAGGGAGAGCTCAAAGGCCAGGAAAAAAGTTTTTTTTTTTTTCAAAATTACACAGCCTTTTGCTTATAACTGGCAAAAGTGAACAATTATCGCTTTAGTCCTCACGTATTCCTTCACATTTTCGATCTAATCCTTAATTTCAAATTTGTAATAGTTTGAGTTATTTGTAACTACCAATGGTTTAAGCTGTTCGTAACTTTTAACGGTTTTTACAGTTAGGAAATTTGCAACGACTTGAGCCGTTGGAAAGATTTGTATGCCTTTTTTAATGACTTAACATATTGAAAATTTCCAACAATTAATCCATTGGAAATTGAACTATTGAAAAATCCACCTTTTTTTCAGTAGTGGTTGAAAGTACTTCTTCCTTTCACTATTCCACACAATAATGAGCAGCACAAATATGACACAAAATATCACAAGATATATCCATAAACTTACTAGGGAAGTTGAAGTCCATACGCACTTGGCGCAAGAAACCCTAGTTGATGGTGTCATGTCTTCTCTTGATCAATCTTAGCTGCAAATCATCACTTTCAGCCCCTATAAATGTTTCTACTTCTTGAGCTACCGTGATATTGCCATGGGTTCCTCTCCATGGAACAAAGGAACTAATTTATAACAAGTTCTCAAGCGGGTGCTAGCTCAAAAATCTCAAATATCATCAGGCATGTGGGATTTACGCAGCAAGCCCTTTGCAATTGACTGAGAAAGCACCAGTTCTAAACTCATGCTTGACTAACAAAAGAAAGAAATGACTATTCACTTTATTTGACTTATTTATTTTATGTATGTAAACAAAAATAAATATGGAATAGTATAACACACAAATAAACTGAAACAAATCCCAAATAGAGAATAACCAAACAATCAAAACGAACAATAGATAATTTGATCAAATAAAAGGTGGATCAATTCCTAATAGTACATCAACCAACATAAAATCTAATATAACGAAAAGAAATTTTTTTTTGATATCATCACCTAGTACATTATTCAAAAACATCTCATCATCAATGCATGTTGTTTTTCACCTTCAGACTTCCATCTGACCCATTAATACAAAAACCAGATCACCTAGATTTGTATACCGTGCATTATCTAAAGAAACCAAATAATACTCCTACTAATAGTGATAAATAAAAATTTTGTAAAAGAAGAGAAACAATAAATAATAAAAAAAAAAGTTGACAGTAGTTGATTAGGTGAAATAAATATAATAAATCAATTGGTCATACTTGAATTGGAATAAAAAACCTGACCGAATGTGCGGAAACGAGAGAAGGAAGACAATTTAAAGAAAATAGGTAGGAAGCGCGGCGAGGGTTTATAAGAGTGACAAATATTGCTAATTAATAACTCTTAGATGCTGGGGAAACCCAAAAATAAAAATTAAAAAAATCACAAGCATATGAGAAAAAGAACCTCTACCCGTTTCTTTCTTCTTCTGCATCATGTGGTTGAATCCGGTGCATCTCTCCATTGGTTATCGCAAAGCTTGTGTAAGTTGTTTCTTTTGGCTTTTGTGGCATCACATCTTTGAGCTGATTCGATTGAATTTCATTCTTGTTGAGGTCTCGACCAACTTGATCTTCATCACTGATTAATGTTGGAATCCGAGTAGTTAGTGGGCTTACTCGCATGGAAATTTTTATGGGTTAATTACAATTTATTCTCTAAGGTTTGGTGAAATTATACTGTACCCCTCCTATTTCAAAAAATATACACTGTGCCCCTATCTTTTTAATACAATTCAATAGTAACTCCTAAAATATTAATTTAGACTGTACAGTTATCATCTTCAAACAATTTCAATTTGTATAGCATTTTTTTATAATTAATTCACATTTAAAAAATATTTTTTAAGAATTGAAAAAAATATAGAAAGAAAAAACTGATAATTTAAAATGTCAATTAACTGTAAAAAAAAATCATACAGATTAAAATTACTGAAAGATGATTACTGTAATACCTAAATTAAGATATCAAAATTTACGATCGGACTGTATTAAAAAAGGGGCGACAAAGTGTATATTTCTAAAATAGGAAGGGTAAAGTGTAGTTTTACCTAAATCTAAGGGAACAAATTGTAATTATCCTAACTTTCACTGCAGGTGGTTTTTATCAATGAGTTTCAAGACTTCACACAATTCGTTTTAACTTAAATAAATTTAATTTAAAATAATTTTTTTTTTTTACATTTTTTTCTTAAAACTTATTTTATTTGAAAATTGATATTATGTGGGTGTAATAATCTATTGAAAGTAAAATTATTATGATATTCTTAAATTTTTCAGAATTTTTCTTCTTCAAATATTAAAAATAAAATTCATAAAAATTTAATAACATTATAAAAATTTTATTTTTGATAGATTATTATAACTCCATAATATTAGCTTTTAAATAAAAAAATTTTCAGATAAAAAAATTATAAAAATAAATTATTTTAAATTAAGTTAATTTAAATTATAGAGAATTGGGTGGTTTTCTGTGGCCATTTCATGGTGGTGTTGGTGGCTTGAGAGTGAAATCGGTGATAAGCAATTGTCGTAGAGGAGATATAATCAGTGTTTCAACATCATTCTTGTGGTAATCATGATTGACTTGTTGATTTATATTTTAACTAGAGAGTTCTGGGTCTATTTGTTAATTTGTTTAATTTTATACTGATATTTTCATCCAATTTTATGTTGGTGTATTTTTATGTTTTCTTGGAATTTAATCCGCAAGTATGAGTCTTGTAATTCTGAGAAAATTTTCCCAATTGTGGTGTCCTAGAGACGTTAAAAGTTAAAATTGAGAGTCAATTGAACAAAGCAAAACAAAAGAAAACATCATAGAAAGACGATGTGGGAGAATCTAGTCCAGTGTAGTGCCACAATGTAACATATTTGTTGATGAGAAATTTTGCAATATGACATGGAAAAAAGGAAAAAAAGAAAAAAAGTGAAAACTTAATTAGAGAAAAAGAGAGTCCCATCATGGTTCATGGGGTGGTCGGGGTGCATGTAATGGAATCCGACATGATATCCTCTTTGGAGCTCTCCTGAATCTGATGATTTGCTACATAATTAGTGGTCGTTGGAATTACACTTGAAGAATTCCTCAATTCCTCTTTCTTCTTCCCCCAAAGAACTCCATATAGGCCCCCTATCAGTAGAATCCCTCCGCCAACACTGCATTGTTTCAAAACAAATTATAGAGAAAAGGACAGTAGACTGTGATTTAAAGAGGAAAAAACAGAGTTTGTTCAAACTTTGAAAAGTTGTCCCTTTCTTTTTCTTTTCTTTTCTTTTCTTTTTTTTTTTTGGAAAGAAAAATCTCAGAAAAGTTTCTCCTTTTACAAAAGAAATTGAAAAGTTAAAAAAAAAAAAAAAAAAGCATACTCGGCTAAACACACTCTAGTCTCAATGTCACCCCAAATATGACAACCAGAACAAAATGCTAAACATAATAGTTTTAGCATCTTTTACTAAGTAAATTGCGTTACAGAGAATTACTAAAGATAAAATTATGTGCAAAACTCACCTAAATTAGCATTTCACTAATCATTTGACACATCATCTAGGAAGAGAGGTTTTTATAAGATTTTGAACATCTAACATTGTTAACAACAGTAAAATATTGTGCCCTTCCAAAAGGAAAACGTAAAGAAAAGAAAAAGGCAAGGGCCTTCACCTGCCCCAGGTAAGGCGGTCTTTCCAGAAGAAAGCCGAGAAAATGGCAGTTATAATGAGAGACAGGGGATTAAAAATTGCCGTGAAAACTGGCCCTTTCTTCTCCATCACCCACGCTTGTATCCAGTAGGTGACTGCTGTCACCAATAGTCCCTAGCAATTAAAAGCTTTTAGGAGGGCAATATGCTATATGAAGCGTTTGTAGTCCAACGGTTAGGATAATTGCCTTCCAAGCAATAGACCCGGGTTCGACTCCCGGCAAACGCACAACTAGTGGTTTTCCAAAATTTCTTTCCAAATCTTTTTACTTTCTGTTTCATCTGCGGAGTGGTACTGGGGACTTACCGAGTAGGCAACAGAGAGGAGATGAAGGTCCCAACCAAGTTCCCAGGCTGAGAGATCAATCCTCTGACCTGCAAACGCCCAAACACCTGACTGGATGCAGCTAAAGAAGCATTGCAGAGCTGTGAGCCTTATCTTTGCTGGGTACTGCTTCATAATGGAACCCTGGAATATTTTTGAACGACAAACAGAACTTGAAATGAGAATCCAGGGCAGAACAAGAAGAAGAGGTAGAGTGTTTAACGTTCAACAAGCAAGTCTTTGTTTTGTTGTGTTGAACCTGCAAAATGAGCCACAGAGACCAAGCAGTGTTGCCTGCCAGCATCATAACACTACCCTTCACGACTTGTGAAGTGGACCAACTTTTGGTGCTTGCTTCTCCTCTTGCTTGGGTTTCAGTTCCATGGCTCCAGTTCATGAAGTCCAATGGTGGTCCCTTCACAAAAGCAAAGACCATTGCCCCACTAACGCTTATCACACACCCCAACACCTTCGCTATTCCATGTACTTCTCCTATACAAACCCTCTCCATCCTATGAACCAACAAAAGTTTCAATCATCATCACAATTTTTGCACCTTAACTCCTAGTTACACCGGGGCCGGTGGCATGAAGTTCACAGTGTTCATTTCTTAATTTCATGGAAGTTGATTCATTTAGAATAAGGGTTGGCCCCTTATTCAGCCTGTCCAGGCTTACCTGAAGAGAAGAGCCATGACAAATGTGAGGACCGGAATTGTGTTGGTGGTGGCAGCCGCAAATGTTGCAGTTGTGAAGTTGATTGCCACATAGTATAGATTCAAAGACAAAGTAAGCCTGATTCACGAATTACTTCAGATTTAGTAGCCAGGAGGTACAAATATTTCAATGCTGAAAAGGCAAGAAAATAATGCTCATCTCAAGTTACAGGTTCATTTTTAGGTCGTACCCACATAACGAAACCAAGAAGATCTTGCAGAACAAGAAATATGTCAGAGAAGGTTTCTCCCTGCATATACCCAAAAAAGGCAGTGTCTAAGAAATGGAACATGCTAAGAGTTGGTGAAAATTTGAACTAGAATATGTATATATAACACACTTCAAACGACCTTTCGAGGAAGAAAGCGAATGGAGCTAGGGCAATGGTGGCAAAAGCTTGCCTATAGACTACGAAAACGAAAGGGTTCATTCCTCTAGAAATTGCTGCTTTCGACAATAAGGCCAAGCCTGCGTACACAAATTGTACAAAAATCATTGCGACGTAGTGCTTTTGCTTCTGCATCGCCACTACATAACCCGCTAAGTTTTTCATGTTTCAGTTTCGCTATCTCTGGCCTGGCTAGAGGCTATGATACCGAAAACCACTATATATAATGTAGCGAACAAAGCATCACAAGTTTTTTTGGTAGTGTTATTATTATTATTATTTTTTGACATCAGAAATCAAGTTCCATCCAACCGTTGATTGCTTTAGCGGGTAGTAGTGAGCTTTGTCCCCTGTGATAATACAGGGACAGGATGGCCCAACATCCTGCAACTCCACAAACACTAATAAGATGAAAGGATGATTTTCTGAATTAAGGTGAAAGAAATATATTCTCATGATGATTTATATTTGATGCAAAATTATCTTCACTAAAGTGGATAAACCATTGAAAGCGTAGCTGAATTTTACGGGGACTGATCTGGACTGACTCTCAGCATAAGGTAATGAAGAATCGCCAAACAGAAATGTCATTATATTGGAGCACCATATCAACCAAACTGAAGTGCTCCATTCTTGGTTTCGCTGTTGATCATTCCTAGTCCTACTAAATTTGAAGCCTAATCATTGGATCTTAGTTCTAACGAGGTTCAAAAGCTCCGCACGTTGCGGCGGTCACATAATATCATAATATTAAGAAAAATAATAATCAAGAAAAATAATAAAATTAGTTTGAGGGCCCAAAGAGAAAATATAAAAATCTTATGCATTAAGATTTTAATAATTAACTCAGAAAAAGTTAAGGAAAAAAAGTTCTATTTTACTAAAAAAGATAAATAAACCATAATGACCAATGTTTTAGTTTAGAAAACAACAAACCATTAAAAAAAAAGAAGTAAGAGATTAAACAAAAACACAAAAATTAAGTAGTTACTAAGTTTAGGGTCGAGAACGTCAAGATGATAAAAATTAGGGTCTAATATGAGAAATGGAAACAATACAGGGACTGGAAACGCAGTTCACCAAAAAGAAACGTGAAACAGAATGAAAGTGGGATAATTTCAAGAAAGGCCCTAAAAAAGAGAATTTATTTCGAAAAGCTAACTAAACTTATAAACAAAGCAATCGCGTCAAAAAAAAAAAGGGGTCAGCCGAACCATCCCAAAACCAATGGACAAAACCATTTGAGGGACAAAACCGATTGCAAAAGTTAGGGACCACTATGATAAAATTTTCATATTGGGGGACCAAAAGGGGAATTTGAACATTTCCCTGGAAGTAAAAAAAAAAAATGGAAGCGGGGACTTGCAATAAAATGGACAAACATGCCTTCATCCCTAAATTATTGGTTTCGGCAAGTAACAGTCCCCATACTTTATTATCTTCCGATCTCACCATCATCAACAAATAGTCTTTGCGCTATCTTGCAACAGAACGAGAAAGTGAGGGATCAATATGGAAAACGTGAAATATTCAGGGACCAAATGTGAGGTTTTACCACAAATGGGAAAAAAGCAAAAAAAAAAAAAAAAAAAAGCTGCGGAAGGGCAAAATCGTAAGGACACTGTTTTTAACTGTTCAAATGGACAGTAACCACCCCACGGGTTTTAGTATATAGTATAATATGACTTATCTTACTTTCCATCATAGAATCTTCAGGAAGTAGATTTGTTTCGATGCGAGAGGCCAGAAACCTAAAGCTAAAAAGCAAAGTTATGGTAGCTAGATGAAAGGCCTAGAGAGTTATTATTAATCTAGTGTTACTGCTAGAAGTGAAGAGAATAGTCAAACAAATATGTTCATTGATTCATCTTGTCATAATCTTAGCGGTGAATTGACAGGCTATCAGTTGTGCCATACTTTAGCCACCAGTACTTTTAAGTTGTTCTCATTGTAATTTGTTTTATATTCCTTTCTGTGTACAAAAAATAAAAAATAAATAATGTTCCATGCCAATACTTTTCCCTACTTGAACTAAAAATTATAATGGTAATTTTATATTTATTTATTTATTGGATATAAAATTATTGGCAAAGATTTTAGTTTGACATCGTAATGTGGATAATTTGGGAAGTTCTAGCTCAATGGATTTAGAGCAAGTTCCATTGAAAATTTTCCAATTGACCCGGTAGACTCAAAACCTAAACCGTTGCTTTTTTTACCTTTGTTAATTTGTGGATATGTGGCACAATCTTTTTTGTTGGGCCGTCTGTATAAATAGTCTTTTCTTTCATAATGGAATAGTTGACTCTTTACAAGCTAAATATTGAGATTTCTTTAAACTCACTTTAGCTCATATTTGCTTCCGCTAGGCCCTCATTTGGCCTAGGACTATGATCCATTTCCTCGGACATCTTATTTTGCTTAGGTAAGCAATTACTTTGGTTAGACACCTATTTTGTCCAACACTTGTTTGGTTTTGCGTATAAACTTTATCACTATGCTTGTTTCACCTAAAATTTGTCTGCCTGCCAATCATCTGAGTCTACTGGATTAGTTGTTCTTTCTCCATGTTGGTCCTTAAATCACTCTTTACTCTCCTCGTGCAACACTTTATCCTCTTCCATAATTAACTCTCACCTACAACTATAAACTAATTGTTGCTGTTTCACAACTAGAAATTGCTAATTTTCTGACGGCCAAAAGTGGCCGCAAATTATAGATGGTAAGTCATCGTGTGTTTCTTGGTTAAAATTTTATGATAGCAAAACATTAGAAAATATTTTACAGTGGCTTACCTTTGTATTTTTCTTATGGCGGGTCATCTGAAATGCTTCCTAAGCACTTCGGTGAAGATTCCAGTAGCTAGCCATCATAATTTTTCCAATGGCAGGTTGTGGGAATAATTCCAAAGCACTATGGTAAAGATTTAGGCATCTAGTCATTAGAATTTTCCCAACGACTCTCTGTTGGAATGCTTCCAAAGCACTTTCATAAAGATTCCATCAGTGAACTGTTAGAATTTCCTTGACAGCTGACCATCAAATGCTTCTCGAGGACTATTGCCAAAGATTCAGATGGCCATCTATCAAAATTTATATACAAAAACTTTTTCCCCCATTTTTTTTCCTATTAGAAAAAAATTGACTTCATAATTTTCAAACATGAATTTTTTCAGCTGCCCATTTCCTAAAGTTGAATGTCAAAAAAAGAAAAGATCTTTTCTGCTTTACCCTGCCTAAGCAAAAATTTGACTTCTAAATTTTTAGGTCACCATTATAAAATGATTACCCCTCACCAAAATCTCAACTTTCACCTCTAGTCCTTCTCCATCCAGTACATTTTCTTTTCCTTTTTGTTTCTCTTATTTCCCTATCTTTTTGTGTTCTTTTTCATCTTTGTGTTCTTTGTCCTTTTCTTCTTTATCTTCTTCATATTCTTCTTCAACCTTTTATTCTTCTCCTTTTCTTACCCATTTTCTTCATCTGCTTTCCTTTTTCCTCTCATTCATCCTCTCTTCTACTTTTTTAATGTTTAAGAAAGCACATTTAAGGGCTTAATGGTGGAAGATCACCAAACATTTCCAATGGCTATATGCTGGAAGACAGCCGACCACGTTTATAGGCACCTGCGATCGGAAGACCACCTATGACTTTTCTGGTAGTGGGCTGTCGGAACATAGTTGTTATAGCTGACAACATAGACCTTTCCACATGAAGCTGTTACATTTTTTTTTATGAATGTCTTCAAACGGCTGGCCATCTGAAATGACCATTGAAAAAAATGCCATTAATAAAAAATATAATTTATTAGAAATAAATATTTTGTGTACAACAAGCCACTTGCTTTTATTTATTTACCATTTATTTTTATTCTTTACTTCCTCTAGCCGTTTTGCCTATATAATGAGTACACTAAAATTGTGAATGACTGGTGAGCTTGCTATTTCTAAGGGTGATTTGTGATGAAATTTTTGACAATTAGCCATCAGAAAATGCCATTTCTAGTGGACTACCATCGGAAACACATCTGTCGACTTCTAATACACTGGAAAGAGGTTCCCGATGGTAGCCATCAGAAAATCTGACACAGGCCAATAGCTGCCAATTTTTTTTTTCCCTAAATTTTTTTTCTAGGGTTGCAAATGGTAGTCCATTAAGTGGCTCGATTCAAAGCTTTGTCTCCCGTTTGCAAGGTGTTAGAAGTTTTAGACTCAAACAGTCTTTTTCCAGCTCTTGTTTTCTTCATAGAATTAATTACACATATAGCCTCCAAGTCCTAAAAATGTGTGGTTTGATCCCAAGGTTTGTACGGGTTACACTTAAACTATCCTTGAGCATAAAATCGGTGAGAAAGATAAGAATGAAGAAAAATAAAAATAATAAAAAGAAGTTGAAGATGGTAAGAAAAATGAGGGAGGAAGAAAAAGAGAAAGAAGAAGGTAATGACAAAGAAGAAATAACAAGAAGAAGAAAAAAAGAAGGTAATGATATGGAAGAGATGAAAAGAGGAGGTAGAAGAAGGAGGAGGAGGAGGAGGAGGATGAAGGAAATTTTGTGAGAAAGAGAATAAAGATTGGAAAGAAAAAAAAATGAGGTTTTTATGGAAGAGGATGGTTTTATAATGATGGAAGATGAAGGAAAAATTAAATTCAAAAGCAAAAATTGAAATTTTTAGCAAAATATTTCAAAGGAAAATTTTTCAATTTCCAACGGATAGTCATCATAAATGGAACATTGGAAATTTTGAATTTTGAAAATTTTATTTTGGCGGCCAATTTTAAGTGAATTATTTTTTTCATCAGGTAGGAACGTGGTCGGTAAATTTTATGATGGTTAGCTATTACAATTTCCAATAGATAACAGTTAGAAAAATTAAATTTGAAAATTTTTATTTCCATAGACAATTTTGGACAGAGATAAATTTGCTTGAAAATGTCCAACAATGACCTGTAAAAAAAATTTTCTAGACAGTTTGTAATGGCTTTCAATGGCTATTCATTAGAAATTTTTTATAGCTGTAAGTCATCGGAAAAATGTCTGTTAAGACTCGAGGAAATTTTAGTAATGTAAAGCTTGCACACATACACATACACAGAGGCTTGTTTTCTCTGTGTGCCAGTACAATATAATATTACTTAAAGAAAGATATGAGTGGACGTTTGTTTTATAGTACAAGTGTGTGTAGTAGTAGAACTACAATAAGATGATAACGTGGTTTTTATCCTGAGGGCGATGTAAGCAATGTCATAGCACTAGTATGGAACGAAATATTCAAAAGAGAATGTGTAGCCAAATGCCTTTCACTCATTTACTTGAGTCAGACTCGATCACACTTTTTTCAAGGGATCATTCGCTCTTCATTCTTTTGCTATTATAGTAGTTAGCATTGATGTATATTATCATATAAAAATAATTGAAGTGAAGTAATTCTTATCACCGAAAAAGTTTTGCTAATTGGAGGACAATTGTAGTGCCTTTTGATTGGCACAAGCAAATGTAGTGAATAAGATAGATAAGCCAACCCTTACCTACTAGCACGTGGGCAAAAAGGATGGATGCCTGAGTGATTGAAAGATGCAGTCTTGAAAACTGAAGTATTGATAGGAATATCGGGAATGAGTGGAGGTTTGTTTGAACAAATTCTACCACATATAGTGAAAGCGTATGTAAAACTACAACAAGATAGTTGGTTGTTTTATTTAGAGAGTGGGAAGACAGAGGTTGCTACACCTATAGAACAAAACATCCAATAGAGAATGTGTAGCCACCTAACACAACCCAATTTATTCTTGAAAAAAGAATAGATGATTCTTTGTTATTTTCTACATATTTCATACTAATTTTTGCTATATACTTTATCATACAATTTTTACTTATTTTATAGTAAAAAGATCATCAATTTTTGTAACGTCGGCAATACCTAAATTTCATCTAAATTTCATATTTTGATACTTGTGAAATTTCTTATATTTTTACAGTATATAAAGAACACTGATCGATGTTCAAAATCTGTGTAGGTGGTGTAAATGGGAAATTTAACATTTTGTTATTTTTTTGTAATTTTCGTAATTATTTTTAGGAGTATTTTATTTCCTTAGTTTAAGAGTTATTTTTGGACTTTATTAGGTTAGTTAGAGTCCTTATTGATCATGATATCAAATAGGATTTTCCTAGAGATATTTTCTTAGAAAAAATATAGTTTAGATTAGATTTCCTAGAGTTAATTTTGATTTTTCCTATTCTAGTTGGTTTAGCATAGTGGTTTAATTTTTACCTATATAAAGGCTTGTGCATGTGTACAAAACACTACTAGAAAATTGTCAGTCGCAAATTAGCGACGGCTAAAAACAGTCGCAAATTAACAACGGCAAACAGTCGCTAAAAGTCCAGTGAAAGTTTAGCGACGGTTAACAGTCACTAAATTTTAGTAACGGTTTATTGTCGCTAATTTAGTGATAGTTAGCAGTCGCTAACTTTAGCGACGGCTTACCGTTGCTAATTTAGCGATGGTTAATAGTCGCTAATTTTAACGACGACTTGCCTTCACTAATTTAGTGGCGATTAGACATCGCTAATTTTAGTAAAAGATTCAAAAATTAAATACGGGTTGCCCTTAGTAATATTCCAAAGACTAGAGACGACTAACTATGACTAGCTTTTAATGAGATTTTTATTCCATTTTCTTTTCATTTGTTTCAATAATGATAAATTTTAATTGCTTTCAGTTTCTTTTCCGATGAAAATATATGGATCGATGGATCCATGCATGTATAAAAAAATATTATAATTTACGATAAAAAAAATTTTTATGGTTAAAAAATTTATTATCTCAGTTATTTTTTTAAAAATGAACGAACAAAGTTTTAAAAGTAATGGCTAGCTGTCACTAACTTATGGAGACAGTTTGCCCTCATTAAGTTAACGAAAGTTAGCCGTCACAAAATTATGGTCATAGTTAGTGAAGGCTTACGCTCGCTAACTTAGTGACGGCTACGGCTAACGGCTTGCCCTCACTAATTAAGCGAAGGCTAGCCGTCACTAAATTATAGATAGTATTAGTGACGGCTTGCCCTTACCAAGCTGTCACTAAATTATAAATAGTGTTAGTGACGGTTTGCCTTCCCTAATTTAGCGACGGTTGGCCGTCACTAAATTTAGTAACGGTTTGCCTTTGCTAATTTAGCGACGGTTGGCTGTCACTAAATTTAGTGACGGTTTGCCTTCGCTAATTTAGCGACAGTTCGCCGTCACTAAGTTTAGTGACGACTTGCCCTCATTAATTTAGCGAAGGCTAGCCGTCACTAAATTATAGACAATCCTAGTGATAGTTTGCCTTCGCTAATTTAACGACGGTTGGCCGTCACTAAGTTTAGTGATGGTTTGCCCTCGCTAATTTAGCGACATCTAACCGCTAAATTTAGTGACGATTTGTCATCGCTAAGTGTCACCTAGATTTTGCGACAAGCAGCTCTCACTAATATAGATCAGCTCCGACTCTTATGATTTTTTTTATTCAGATATATGGATCAATGGATCTATGTGTTTATGGAAAAAATCTCTTGAATTTCAATTGAGTTTTGAGTTGCTAATAATTAGCGACGGTTAGCAGTATCTAATAATTAGCGACGGTTAGCAGTTTCTAATAATTAGCGACTAATAGCCTTCGCTAGTTTGCCATTATTTAATCTTTATTTTACTTATTGTTTATTTTACTTTAGCAAAACCACTTATCCTTTTATATATCACTTGTTTAATTGTATAATTATAAATTTTAATTTGATTAATTCGGATTACAAATCTTTTAATATTTTTTAAGTAATTAACAAAAAATCTATTTAATAAAAATTAAATTAATTTCAATTGATTTATTGGCACATAAGACTTAGCCATTTTTTAATATTTTATCATCTCATTGTAGCCTAATGTTACTAGAAATAGGTTAATATGTTAAGAACTAGCGACGGCCAAAAGTCGCTATGTGTTTTATTTGTAAGTCACCGCATCTTCTCTCCTCCCCAGACGCACTCTCAGACTTTTTCTCTTCCCTCTCGATTGCGAACCTTTGCTACACTGCTCCAATCTTCTCTTCCTCCCTTTCTCCAGCACCGTTGATGACTTGCCAGTGAAAGGTAGTGTCTCTTCTTTCTTATTCGAATGCATCTTGTTTTCCTTTTTCCTAATCAGCGGCTTCTCGCTCGCCAAGGGCATGGGGATCAGCAAGTACATAGCGTCTGATACTTTCGTGGTTGGCGACTACTTGTGGGCCATCTATTTCTATCCAGACGGCAAGAGCGTTGAGGATAACGCGGTTTATGTCTCGCTCTTCATTGCCCTTGCGAGCAAGGGAACCAATGTCCGGGCGCTGTTTGAGCTAACCCTTCTGGATTAGAGCGAAAAAGATTGCCACAAGGTGTATAGCCATTTCGACAGAACGATTGAGGGCAGCCGCTAAACGCTCAAGTACCGAGGCAGCATATGGTGAGTATTACTCTTGTTGTTGTAACAATGTTACGTGTTATAAATTTTTTATTAAAAACAAAAGGTTGAATTGTTCTTGGCTCTTTGGATCAGTGCCGTTTGATAGCACAGAGAGCTATCGATTAGATGTGATGTTGTTTTTGTTATAAACTAAGAACTGAAATCGTTTCCCAAGAATATTGCATTTATATACAATAGCTCTCTGAGCTGTTATTGAGTTGTACGCAGTTGCTAGGTTTGGGGTTGATTAGCCCCCCAGTGCACACTCTTCTTTTTTTGTTGGTTTAATGTTGCATGTTGCTGTGACTTCCATCGTGTGGCACTCATTTCTTGATCAAAAAACAAGCTTGGGAATTGTTTAAGTCTATGTTTTCTTCCTCCTAACAATGCTGGCTGTTTGATCACTGAAATTCATTTTATTGTGAAAACTTGATCAATTGTAATGTTTTTGGGCATTTATCAGGGGCTATAAACGGTTCTACTAAAGAACTCTTATGGAGACATCAGACTTCCTTAAAAATGATTGCCTTTTAGTTCGATGCAGTGTTGGTGTGGTTAAGTCTTACACAGGGGGACCAAAACTATACTCCATCGCTGTACCACCCTCAGACATCGGTTAGCATTTTGGGAGGCTTCTTGAAAGTGGAATAGCAACTAATGTAAATTTTGAAGTTTGTGGGGAAATATTTGCTGCCCATAAACTAGTTCTTGCAACACGGTCACCTGTATTCAGGGCACAACTATGTGGTCCACTGAGAGATAGGAATACACAGTGCATAAAAGTAGAAGATATGGAAGCCCCTGTGTTCAAGGTTTATTTACTCTCTACTCTTGATTACTTCTTACCTTACTTTGTATCTATAAAAGAACTGAGGTTTTATATTCGTTTAATTTTCTGTCAGATATAGTTAGAGCATTGTACTTTCTTTGAGGGATGCATGTCTTCCGAGTTCTCTGTGTTGATGTAATTTAAGTTATTTTAGTTAGGTCTTCTTTGTGGTGTGGGTTACCAGTCAAATGTCCATGTCTGTTTCCACACTTTTTCGATAGATTAAGTTCACCCAACTCTGCTATTAAAGCTGTCTGATCTTTGTTGTTATACATGCTAAAAGGTGGGAAAAAAGGTTTAACACTTTGGCATAGGGCACAAGATACAAGAGCAAGAGTTATGTGCTAGAGCATATCTCAATTTTGGTTTTAGCTCATAATAATGAGATGCATATGTACATCATTAGTGTCATTGGGGAGTTTGGGCAAGGTTGTTCTGTTGGTTGTTGCCTTTGGTGAGTAATTGTGGTGCCATTCAGGAAATGAATGTACATCTAGAACTTATGCCTGTGGCACTGCTCATGCACCAATCCTACTGATCCTAGATAAGGCTTACAACCTTTTTGTTTTATCGTCTAAATTCTGTTGCTCATTCCATAGTTTTAACATGGTAAAAGATAATGCTTATATCAATTTCAGCTGTGGGTAGTTTCAAGTATTTATCCGGCTTATAACCATAGGGAATTCATTGTAAATAGAGAAACAGTTTATGCTTTGATTAGATGGACTGAGAAGATTGCTCTCAGGCAAAGAAATCTAAACAGTTCATATCTGCAAAGAAGGAATTGCATGTACTAAAATGATTGGTGCTTCTTTTCAATTCACCTTAATGGATCCAGATGAAATTATGAAATTTGGTGGAAATGACTTCATCTTACTTGTTGTTTTGGGCACAAAAACTGCAAGTTTCCATTACGGTTATAATCACCTGATGGTATCCTATGGACTTGGTAAGCTTTTGTATCTAGACTGGGTAAGCTGTTGTTTTTTAACTTATTTCTCTTGTATTGGCTGTTTGCAGGTGTTACTTCATTATATCTACTGGGATACCTTACCAGACATAGGAGAACTTGTTGGTTCAAGTTGAAAATGGGCTTCAACTCTGATATATGAGCATCTCCTTGCAGCTGCAGACCGTTATGCACTTGCGAGGTTGAGGTTGCTTTGTGAGGCCAAACTCTGTGAAGGTGTAACAATAAACACAGTTGCAACTACACTAGCCTTGGCTGAGCAACACCATTGTTTGCATCTGAAATTTGTATGCCTTAAATTCGCTGCAATGCCTGAAAACCTGAAAGGTAAAAATTCATTAGTTGGTAGAAGCACTAGCATCAATTTTGTTTGGTTGTATGCTAAACTAGCACTGGCTGAGGACAAATTGCTGTTGAATTGTTGTTTCTCAACTGTGATGCAATCAGAGGGTTTTGGTTATCTGAAAGAAAGCTATCCTTCTGTCCTTGCTGAACTTCTCCAATATGTGGCGAAGATTAGTGAGCATTTCGTTGTTGATTTTGGGCGTCAAAGCAATGTGGCTTTTGTAGCAACAGCCCCACCACATGAAGAGCCCAGCACAAATGATGTACAAATAGAAAATCAGACAGGAAAGTTGCCCGCAAAGAGAAAGAAGTCATCAAAAGACAAAGGTAGAAAAAAGAAAGGATCACGGGTGAAAGGGGAAGCAAGCTGAGAATGAAAAACAGAAAAAGGAAAATGCAACAAATAGCTTGTGAAGGTCAACAGATGGAATTATTTTTATCAACATTTCTGAGAGCTAGTCAGCCAAAAGCCTCTCTACGAGACTCATGCACAGAGCCATAGCTACGGAGGCAATCATTTTGACCAGAGAAGGCATAGAAGAGAGTATGAAATATTAATTTGGAATTCATACAGAATATTAAGTAGTGTTAATGCATCAAAAGTTCAATGGGAACAAATTATGTTTATGTGTAAAATATTTCAGATTAATGAGAATAAATTATGTTTATGGTTTTTGGAAGTGTATGCTATTAGTTTGGATTATTGGGAACTAGTTTTGTTTCTGGTTGTTGGAGTTGTATGGAATGGATGCGTATAGTGGAGATCTAGTGATGGAGTTGTGCTGGCCAAGAGTTTTTGAACTAGCAACGGCTATTAGTCACAAATTATGACTAACTAGTGATGGTCACTCGTCGCTAATTAGAGACGGTTACTTGTCGCTAACTAGCGACGATAATGCGTTGCTAACTAACGACGGCTATGCGTCACTAGGTAGCGACGGTTATGCGTTACTAACTAGCGACGGCAAAATGTCACTGACGCGTCGGCAGATACCGTTATCGGAAAATTTGTGACTGTCTGTTTTGCGACATTTAGCTGGCGACAGCTAAATGTCGCAAAACATACCGTCAATTAGCGACGGTATCCATCGCTAAAAAATTAGCGGCGAGTAAATTAGCAGCAAACACACTATTTCATGTTTAGCAAAGGCCGGCCGTCGCTAAATGGCTTTTTTCTTATAGTGAAAGATATAATTTTTGAATTAATAGAATTGTTGGAATTTTTTCTTTACATTTGGGTTTTTTTATTGAAACTTCTTATTTATTTTAGGGTTAAACATGTTTTACCATTATCCACACAACTTGCTGATAAGTAGAATAAAATGTTTTTGTACACTATTCTCGGGATGAGGTGTTCAAAGACCGGACTTTTGAAAGGTAATTCAGATATTTTGACATTGCAGAGTTCTCACTTCTAGCAACATGATTTGTTGCAAAATGGCAACTACGCATCCCCAACCATGTTTTTGCTTAATAATATGGAATTCTACATCACTTAAACAACTTCTAATGCACTAACGACTTGTTTGTTAATTGGTGTGATATCCACCAGTTGTTTTGATTTGTCAGGATTCAAATCCTAACTTGGTGAGGTGGGGTATAATTAGACTGCTTATTAATAACCATATTATTTCTTTCCCGAATTTGAGCAATTGTAGAACACTAACGTTTTTATCTTGGAACTCATCTGTACCCTTTTAGCTTATAAATGAGCATGTGCTTCTTAGCACAGTGCTGGAGTAGAAGAAAACGACGTTCAAGTATGGCAGCTTGTCCTTTCCTTTTGTAGTTACTTCAGTCGGCAGCAGACCATATAGAGAAGTGGAAATAGTGGTACATGTTTGTGCCCATCATGATTTCATGAATAATTTGTATCAGCTCTTCCCACTTGCTGCAGTAGATTTTTTTTTTTTCTAAGGTCGATTGTGCTGTGGGGTTCCATTTCTTTGGGAATTTATTTTCTGGGGCTCTGATTCTTAGAGTGTCTCATGTCATTATCTTTTTCTTTAAGATTGTGTTTGTATTTTTTTTCCTTAACTTATAATCTGATTCGAAAAAAGCTAGATTTTTTTTTTAAGTTAGATTTGTTTAGGCTATCTGATATTGATAGAATAGGTACTATTAAGATAAGCTAATAAGGTTACCTGGGGAGACATGGAAAGAACAAATTGAATAAAAATGTTGTTCTTCTAAAGCTATTATACTAACTTGTCAAAATAACTGTGATATTTCATTGATTAATAGAAAGTTTAATTTAGATTCAGGTTTTAAATTATTTGTATATCTTTAGGTATCTTTTTTTATCCAATATATGTATATATATAATATCCTGTTACGTAAAACAAATCATTTTCTCAAATCTAACAGCTTGTTCATAACAGATAATTGACTCCTCCTTCAGTGTTGGAGAGACGAAACTTAAAAGAGTACTTGAGAAGAAAAGGAAAAGAAAGCAGAGGCATCGAGAAGCCCGATTAGGTTTGGGTGTTGGGTGTTTGTTTGGTCAAACATCAGAGCACGTTTTCCAGATTCTACAGTACTGTTGCTGCGCAGGTCTGGACATTGCTTGTCAACCATTTCATATCCCCCACCAGAAGAAATATGTCACATTTTTTGCTGTGCCAGTGTCAAATACGATAGCTAGCTAAGCTACCTGCAGATAACCTTACTTTGATCTACAGTGCTCTTCAACATTATCCTCTCCTAGTGTCTTTCCTTTCTTGCACACTACTTAAATTAGTCTATTAATTTGTCATGCCTAATAAATGTGCGAATTTTGATAACAAACTCATAATGATAATGATTTTGAATTTTATTTTAGGAGTAGACACTTTAAGCTTGGTAGAACATTTGGCGTGCATTTTTTTTGTCTTTATATCTTTTAGGGTAGTTTCCAAAATACTTGTTCCTCTTTTTTTAAAGAGTAAAGAAAATAATACTTCATCCGTTTTTTATTGATTGACCATTTTACATTTTTTAATTGAAATTTAACTTAAACATATTCATATTAATATATATTGAAAATAAATTATTAAAAATGATATTTAGAAATTATAATTTTTAAAGTTTCATTTTCATATAAAATATTCATAGTTTTATAATAAATTTTGAAAAAAAATAAAATTATAAATTAATAATTATAAATAGTAAAAGTGTCAGTTTTTGTGAAACTGATAGAGTACTGTTTACCCATATTGCTATTTGTTTTATCTAAAATAATACTAAAGTAGAATTTCCTCAAATTGTGTGAAAAATCAAGGCCAACGAAATTTGAACAAATAAAGTATGAGTTTTAAACATTAAGGGATACATATGGTTGGCTCAAGTGCAACAAAGAGAAAGTGAATTAGTTGCTTTAAAAATTTTGACAAGTTCACATTTTATAGCTAAATTTAATCAATCAAATATCAATTATGAACCAAACAAAGATAAGCAAAATATAAAAAGAGATAGGTGAAAGAACTTATCGCGATTTATAGAGGTTTAGCTTCACTACCAGCAGTCTACATCATCTCCTTAAGTTTTTCCACTCAATAGTTCATTCACTATTTACTAATCAAGAATACAATGGTATTTTCTTGGTAAAAATTACAAATTAACCACTCATGTTTCCATTTGACCCAATTCAGCCACCAATGTTTTTTTGGAACCAAATCAACTATTAAAATTACTTAGTCGGTTCAAATCGGCCACTTGACAGCAATTTAATGAAATATTCCGTTTGTTCCAAGAAAAAAAGTAATAAATAAACCAATAAAAAATTTTTGGTCCCCCAATTAAGCCAGTTATGTTTGTTTTTGGACTGAATAAACTGCTAATATTTTTAAATGAGTCAAATTACTCATTCTATGTTAAAGTTAATATTTTGTTCAACCTTTTATGGAGACCAAGTTAGCATTTTGAAGATAAAATTGGAAATTGGAAATTAGAGGTTCATTTCATTATTTTTTTTATCTCTTATTAAAATATAAGATATTCTATTTAAATGATTCTTGATAAATTCTTTCTCTTACCAAAATTAGATAAAAGTTATAATACTTATAATAAGATTACTTTGACTAACTGAAACAGAAAATTCATTGTCCTCAGCCGCCACCATTGTCCATGCAAACAGCTTCAACTTTGAGCTTGTCTTCTCATTCCTTAAGACCCAATACTATTGTTGATGTGAAATATAATATATCCAATAGTAGAAAGAAAGGTCGATAATGAAGTTTTAGATATCAACTTTGGAGTCTGAAGAGAGAAAGAACCATGATTGATCAAAATATTAGCAGATTTCACATTGTGACAATAAAAGTTGTGTATTTAGACTATTTTAAACCAAAAGTATCAATTATACAAAAAGTCAGAAAGATGGTGGGGAGTTTTATAATTTTTTATTAAATTTTAAAGTGTAGTAGGTGAATAGGGTTATTTGAATAATATTAGTGGTTTATTCAGTCATTTACATAACGTTGATAGTTCATTTGAGTCGTAAAAAACATAAGTGGCTGATTTGGGGCGAGTTAAAATATAAATGGTTTTTTTTAATGATTTTTGTTGTATTTTCTTTAAAGTTCACACCAACCAATTTCTAGTGTTCTTCAAGCCACATTCTCACACATCAGATTCTCAACTTGAAGTGATTACAATGTCACATATTCACATAATAACACTTTTGCTAGATTTATAAGTAAAAGTACAAAGTTTGACTCTTTTATTAAATGATGAATACTTTGGTAAATATTTGGTGATGAATATGTAATCTATTGGCCAGGTCTATTGAACAAGATGTTTCTCCATGCTTATACTATTTTGGGCACCAAGGAGTCATTGGATAGTTGCTAGAATAATCAGAAAAATCGCCACAATATTTGCTGGTTGTCCTTTCTTTTTGAAAGAAGGTTAAAATCAGTCCTATAATTTTCACAATTTTTTTTCTCAGTTTTATAACTTCACAAGCTTTTATTTGAGTCCTATATATTGGGAAGCTTTATCAACATTAGTTATATAGTTAGCGACCTTGACAAAAATACTAGTTGGCAACATTAAAAATAAGGGGAAAAGATCAAAATCGGTCATTTAACTTTTCTAACCTATTTAATTAAGTCCCCCGAGTTCATATAAGCCTCATTTCCACTCTTGACTCCAATTTCAATCTCTTCTCTTCCGTTTCGGCCACCGCTAACGTCAAAAGGTACTCCCTTGCCTCCAACACTCCCGACCATGACTCACTAACCTCCGAAATCTCTCTAGTACTCTTTCTAAATCATACGGCTAATAATTTCACAAATCGCCAGAAATAGCGATAGCAGGATTGGGACTGGCCCAGATCTGGATCCAAACAAAGCCTTAGCAGTCCACAATCATAATTGTATCTCCTGGCTAGCAGAAAAAACGATTGGTACTACTCTTAAGTTAAGTTTTTGATTGATTCTTCAGGGCAATTATGCCATGATGCTTCACATTCTTTTGAGATCGAATGCAGATAAAGACGCAAAAATTGAAGATGGACTTGAGCTCCTGGGGTCGAACCAGCTGCTCCAACTCCTCCTCTAGCCAATTCATCTGCAAGAACCGTGATTGCGGTTCTACCCAAATCACGTGCAGCGACGGCACAATCGAGCTTGTGGAAAAGGTTATGGTGGATGATGATGCAGTGATGGCATCCTCGAGGTTGTGAAGGGCAAGCATAAGAGAGGAGAGGCAAGCCATGGCGGTGGCGTGGCTGAATTTGGTAGGGATTTGGCGCACAGTCCCATCATGGATCGAGAGTGATTGGTAGTTCTAATTTCTAAACCGCTCGAGGGGAATGAGAAAAGAACATGATTTTTCTCTATAACTAGCCCTCAAATACTCGTAATTTTGTGTTAGTGAAATATTTTTATGAAATTTTCATTTTTTACAATTAAGTACACCAAAGTTTGTCAATTGGGCAAGAGAATGACCCCACTTTTATGAACTAGGCAACAGTTAATGGCCATCAAGTGTCATATAGGATTTTCTATCAGCTATGTCCTATATAGGACTTAAACAGAAATTCATAAAATCATAGGACTAAATGAAAAAAGTTGTAAAAGTTATGAGACTATTTTTGGCCTTCCCCCTTCATTGTACTTCAATTTTAATCAACTAAACTTTGAATCCATCCGTCAACAATTTATTATGTCTGGATTTGAATTATGTCTAGGTGTCATCCTCTGATTGATCCGATAAGATCCAACTTGGAAGTCAACGTGCATCAATCAGGAGAAAAGCATATAACAAATCAAATTCTTCAGTTAATCAATGGATAAATGGCACCCATGGCCCCTAATATTTTATTATTATCCTATTTTGGATCATAACCTCAAAACTTCGCATGTGTTGGACCCTAATCTCAATCTCAATTTTTTGTTCTATTTTAGACATTTGGAAGATGAAAAGTGTTAAAAATAACAGAAATGACCACGTGGCATGTCAACTTGGGGCAGATGCCCAAAATTGGCTAAATCAAACATTTTGGGCCTATGTTACAAACAAAGGAAGAAATTCATGGTGATTTATTGTGCCATGTGAGCAACTACCCCAAGTTGGCATGTCACGTGGCTATTTTCGTTATTTTAACACTTTCTGTCATCTAAATGTCTAAAATGAAACAAAAAATTGAAATTTAGGACGTTCTATGTGAAGTTTTAAAGTTAGGATCCAAAATAAGATAATAATAAAATATTATGAGTCACAGGTGCAATTTACGTGTTAATCAATTAAGCTCCCAATTTAACTTGTTAACTGATAACTCGAGGAGTCATAGAATCTTCAGACCATCGATTAAAGTGATGTTACACGTTATAACTATGTATTTAAACAAAATTCTCCAGACTCTTTATCTCAATGATTAAAATTATTTCTTAACCTGTTAAAAGTTTATCTTTGAACCAAATTTTTCTTTTTGAACTTTAACTTGATTAAATAAAAACTCAATCAAATTATACATTTTTAACTCATTTCCATAACAAGATTGCACACTAAAATTCACTATTTTCTATTAAAATAACACTTTCAAAGCTTCCAATTAAAAGCACACTTAGTGGAAACTTGTGAACTATTGAAATCAAAACATTAAACCACAAATTAGTTTCATAATTATCAAAATTCAAGTTGCATTGATTGGAACAAATGTGACAAATACATTGCATCGCAGAGAAACTCTTATTTGGTTTACAAATATATTAAATCTGACTCTATGATGCTTCCAAAAACTATATAGATTGTACTATGCACTTAATAGAACTTTGTTTTTAATTATGTTTTTCCTATTCACTAAAAGAAATGAAAAAGAATAATATAATTCTATGAGCATTACACACACACATACCCACACGAATTACGTGTTTGAGTTACAGCAGATCTATAGTAACAAAGATATGAGCAACAAGCATGGCCGAGGAATATGCCCAACCAGAAAATGGAAAAATGTTCGAAATTGGTCCCTCAAATACTCCATCTTACTTTTCTGATCCACTACTTTCCCTTCTGACAATTGGCCCTTTTAATTTGCAGGGTTTTTTTAATGTTGCCCGAACTTTTCTTTGTCACAATTGGACCCCTAAAAGACAAATTCTCACAGCAACGCACGGCCTATCCACGTAATGGTATAACTAAATTAATTTTTTGCGTGCTCGGTAGAAAATTCAACAGTAGTAATGACGCACGGAATTGAGGATGAAGCTCAATTTGGTAGATCGATCTTCATATGTACAGAATGAAAGAAAATGAAACATTGTCAACTCGAAAAAATTTCTCTTTTTATGGATGAAGTTGTCACGTCTTTAACATGACAACTATCATATCACATGGCTTGAGCTATAGTTTTTTATACTGATATGCATGTACCGTATATCTTGCTTAGTATTATAATATTTCACATTTATATATAGTAGTGGCTACTGGACTGTTTCAAGCACAGACTAATTTTATCAAATTTAGGCTTAGCCGGCACAAATCAATCTTAGATATTCATGAGGCGACTATGGGCCTTGAGGGGAAGAGAAGTCCAACTGAGCACGGCTCGAGCGAGTGAGGCAAATAACCTGGACTGTGACTCGGCCGAGTTGGGCCAGGTTGATTGTTTTTACAGGCGACCATTGGCAATTTTGAAAAATTTTAAAAATTTTGCAAAATGATAGCCTGCCTCCCTAATGGCTCTAGATTGTTTTCTTCTCCCCAGACATTTTTACTCTCACCCAACAACCACTAACAGTTAGTTATTGATGGCTTTTTGGGCAAAACACAATTTTACTTACCTTCTAAATAGGCAGCTAGGGATGGCAATTGGGTGGGTCTGGTCAGGTTTGGGTCAGGTCATTCAGGTTCGGGTCTAGTCGGTTAGCATGAATTCGGGTCCAGGTCGGGTTCAGGTCAGGTCATTTGGATTCGGGTTGATTTCAGGTTGAGTTGATTTCGGGTTCGGGTTGGGTTGGGCCAGGTTTATTTGTGTTCGGGTTCACTTCAGGTCGGGTCAATTTTAGTCTCGGATAACTTCAGGCCAGCTTTCGGGTCAAATTCGGGTCAACCTTTGTGTTCACGTGGGTTACTGATGTGAAGTCAAAACGATTGAATCGATTCAATTTTTTAAAAATTTAAATCAAATAATTCAATTTTTTGTGTGATTTAATTTAAATTAAATTTTCATTTTTTAGTATATTTAATTAAAATATTCATAAAAGTCTTCTTCATTGTAGTTTAGTACATATTTAAGTAATTTAATATTGTTAGTAATATTTTATTGTTTTTCTAAACCCATAAGCTTTAATTATCATTGTACAGATTATTCAAATATTCACCCAGCTATCACCTAGACATACACAATGACAATTTTATTATGTTTATGTTTTAATGAATTTTCTTTTAAATTACAACGAAATGCAAATCAAGTTAATTATTAGTGACTAAATTGTAAAATTTAAAAAATTTTGGGTGAAAGTGTAAAGATTTCAAAAATTTTAGGATCCATGTTGTAATTATTATAGGTGACTAAAATAAAAATTTTAAAATTTAGGTACATTATTGTACTATACTTAAAAGTTTAGGGATGAATATTGTAATTTTAATAATTGCCTATTAAGATCATTAAACTTACTAAATATAAAAATTACTTATGTTGGAAAAATTCAAATATGGGATTCACTAAATATGGATTTTTTTCCCCAAATAAGATACTTGCAATATATAGAAGTCCTAAAAAAATAAAAGTTACTAAATATGGAAATCCTTTATCAAAATATGAAAATTATTAAACATGAATATCTTAAAAAATGAAATGAAACTACTAAATATGAAAGTCTCATCTCAAAAAATGAGACTTACTATATATGAAAGTACCAAAAAATGAAAGTTACTAATAACGGAAGTCACCATTCCTAAATATAAGACATACTGAATATGAAAGTCTCAAGAAATGGAAGTTACTAAACATGGAAACCTCCATATTTAGGACTGACTTAATATGGAAAATAATGAAAAAAGAAAATTAAGGTTTAGGGTGGGGGTTAAAATCGGGTCTTGTCGGGTTTAGTTATCAGGTCATCTCGGGTTCAGGTCAAGTCAGTCTCGGGTTTGGGTCATTTTGGGTTCGGGTCAATTTAGGCTCGGGTCATTTCGGGTTCGGGTATTTCAGGTTTGGGTCATTTGGGTTCGGGCTTTCTCGGGTTTCCCTTTAATCGGGTTCGGGTTCAGGTCGGGTTGGGTACAGTCGGGTTCAGGTCGTTGACTTTTTTAGTCAAATCGGGTCAGGTCGGGTTTGGGTTCGGGTGGGTTGGGCCAGGTCATCGGGTCGGGTCCGATTTTGCCATCCCTATAGGCAGCCTCCTCCCCACACTTCATACATCAATCATCTCTTCTCCAATCTCCTCCTACAATATTTTCTCATTCTCTTCACTAGCTCTTTCCAAGTTTTTTAATCTTTTACTAATATTTTCTCTTAATTTTTTTCTAATCATCTGTCCATCTCTTCAATTATTTTCTTCCAACAATAGCATCATGAGGGAAAAACTTCAGCAAGGACAAAGGTGTTGCCTCCTCTTCATCTGACACGGGGGTCGAGTCATTTTTGTAAGGACATTTGTTCCACAAAAACTAAGACCCACATACACAAGAAGTTGTCGACGATGATCCCAAGATTGACATGATGACATATGACTTAGGCCTTGATGATCAACTTTCTAATGATGACATTAAGAAAGTTCCACCGACTCAAGTCGATGTCGAGGGGTCCCAATAGGCGCTACAAAGTGAGCAACCCGAGGTGACCCTAGCAAAGAACTTAGGTTCTGCTTTCCCTTTTTTTATTTTTCTGGAATGTTTCGTCATTTTCAAGTGTAAAGCATGTTTCAAATTATGTAAGTGTCGTTTGACTTTTTCATTAATAAATTTTACACCGATAATGGTGTTTCTTTTCAAATAAAAATATGTTTGATTAAATTACACTTGAATAATGTTTCAAAACATGTTAAAACATATTTATCACAAATCTAAAAAACTAGTCCCAGTTTGAACCCGCCTTATCCCGGCCCAGGTCCAACCCACCTATAGGCAAGGTGTGCCCAGGTTCAAGAATTCTAACCCAAGCTTGGCTAAGTTAGGCCAGGCCTAGGCTGGGTCGGCCCACCAACCACCACTATGTATATATATCTGGGCTAACTAAAAATTGCTTGTATATTACCATCGACATTTAAAAATTTATGCTAATGGCTTAACATAATGTTATAGCTAGTGAAAATGAGAAGTACTAATATATTTTTTGTATACCACGGTGTTGACGTTTTGTATCCTCTAGGCTTTTGAGAATAAAAGATGTAAAAAAAAAAAAAAAAAAAAAGGCTTGCTAATTGGGATTTTGGAACATGGATGCCCGTCCAGCGAAAAAAGAGACGAGGGAGACGGCAATTTATTTTTTATATGTAATTTATCCCAGAAGCCCAACACAAAAGTCCCACAACGAAGAAAAGTCAGACCCCCTTGAATTAATTTTTGCCCAGGGCCTCACAGGAGATAGTTTGGGCTCCACTTTGACTAATTGGGCTCGAGGCCATTTTGGATCGAACGTAGAACCAACAAGTTGAAAATACTTGCACAAACCTTGGAACTAAAAACATTTTCTTACTGGCCTGAACTAAAAACAATTATGAGACTACAAAACTAAAAAAGCAGCAGTTATAATGACAACATCTATTTTTAGGTTTGGAAGGTGTGCTTCTTGAATTGATTTAACAATTAGTGTGACCATTAAGTCTGAGGAATTGAGAATCACTTTCATCAATTTAAAAAACTATTATTGTAGATTGAATGGGTCCCAAACTTATGGGCCCAAATTCTCAAACAACAGGCCCAATGATGAGATCGAATAAGCACAAGCCCGATCAACCTAACAGACCGACACATGTCGTAGGCCTAAGCCCAAAGGTTATAAACTGTGTACAGATAACAAGTTTACGGTAATAAGTTTAGGTAATGTAATGTTCAGTAGTAGTAATGTAATGTTCTTGTTTTCTTTGGCTGACAAGATTCTTTGCTTAATTAAGACGACAGCACAAGGCTCACAGCCCATCGAATTGGCCTCCGCCCTGCCTGCTCTGCTGCATGCCGTTATTTTCTTTTTCCCCACCACCTCATCCTCATAGGGATTAATTAATTTTAACGTTGAAAGTAAAATAATAAAAGGAAAATATATATATGTATGTGAAGATGTCATATGGGCTGTCTCATTGCATCTTACTGACTTCATGGATGCAGCCCCCAATTAAATGAATTCGTTGTGTCTATGACAGTTATGAAAACCATCACAATATCAGAATAATAGATGAGTAGTGTGTGTGTGTGTGTGTATATATATATATATATATATATATATATATATATATATTCCAACTCAGAATAAAAGAATCAGAAAATGGGATTAATCTTAATACAGAAGAGGTACTAAAATTATTTTGTATCCAATAACGACCCTGATAATCATTGTTTTCTTTGTAGTTGATTTTAGTGGATCCTTGAATAATTGCATGTCCAAATACTCTCTATTTCATTACTTAATAGTAATACGAATAATTGTATACTAAAATCTTTATTATGTTTTTTTATTTTTTTTATTTTTTCTTGTTTTACTATGAGATGTATTGGATTTTACTTTTAAATTTTTTGTTTGTTTAATAATAGAAAAAACGGAGAGAACTAGACCCTTAAAGGGTAATATTTAATTGCCCCAGTAATTTTCATTGGATATCTCTCTCTCTCTCTATTTTCTTTTATAAAAGACGCTTCATTATAATAAAAGTAAGTCAAACGATATCTTACAAACCAACAACGATATAAAATTTTAAGAGAACAAGTAAATAAAAAATTGTTATTCAAAGACTATTCATTCCTGTGACATAAAATGAAAGAAAGATAATTAGATCAAGCCGAATCTTCTATATAAACTAGAATATGTCTGGAATAGAGGAATGACAAATAACTGGAATAAAGCTCTAACCAAGTTGATAATAACCAGACAATGCTAATTATGATGATGTCAATGCAACAAAAATTCAAATAAAAGAGTATAGTTAAAGGGTTCCTAAAATATTTTTACATTAAAAAGTGACTAAAAAACCTTTAAAAGGAACTAAAAAACTCTATAATTAATGATTTTAACTTATTGTGTAGGTTTTTCCTATATATATATATATATATATATATATATATATATATATATATATATATATATATTACTGCTAACATATACTCTTAATTAACCAGATTGCAGGTTATTAATTAAGAAGCCCTATATATATGTACACCTGGTATGATGATTTAAAAAAGTGGATGGATTTTGAGGTAGCTAGCCTAGAACTGGGAAAAGGAATCCGAGGGATCGATCTGATTCAGAAGCAAACTTAGATATCAATCCACCTGTAATGGTTCTTTTTTTTAAAAAAAAAAAAAACCTAACTGAAAGCAGCTAACAGCTTTAATTTTTCGTTTATATATATATAGAGAGCCTAAATACTTATTGCTCATCTGAACTATAGTGACTTGGACAGTTTACCTTATGAACTATGAATCGGATCAATTCAAACCCTAAATTTTGAGAAATTGATCACTTTGGTCCTTTGACTTAAATATCTAACATCTAACCTAACATCTGTCTATTTATGAAATAAAAAAACTATGTAATAGTCACTCAAATTTATATTTGTTCTTATTTTCACCCTTAGCTTTTATCTTCAACATCCAAGCTACTACCTCCGGCTAGCTGTCGTTCGTCACCTCCGATAAGCCTAGCCAACGAATACCCTACTATGTTTCTTTGCCTTTGTTCTTCACCGCCAACAAGCCCAGCCAATTCACATCCCATACCATCTTTTTCGACCGCACTGTTGCCGATAGATTCATCGAGGACTTCTCCAAATGCATCGATGTCTTTTCCTTGACGTTGATTCCCTCTCCTTCTCCAAGCCCTAATTGTCACTTTCCTTCAACACCACTACACTCTCACCATGCTCGTGTTCCACCCCTCCTCCGCGGACCCTTCATCTCCTCCGATGACTTCCTCTACCTCTAGGACCTCCATTTGAACCCAAGCAATTTTTGTCTCCTAGGCATTGCCACCGAACCAAACCACATCCAACCTCCTCGTCGTGTTGCTCCTAACTCACCCCACCCTGTTAGGCCTCCAATTGTTATTGGAGAAACAGAGCCTAAGATTAGACCTGTCACCAGACCTATTTTTGTTCGTGAACGGTGAGAGCAACCCAATTTCACTTAATCACACTTTAAGCCCCTGAGCTCATATTCTTTAGTAATTTTGTCCCTGATGTTTAATGTTTATGCAGTTAAACACTAGTAACATTCTAAAACTGATGAAGTACATGTCACGACATGGCACATGACTGATTTACAAATTTTAAGGATCAAAGTGATCCCTTTCTCAAAGTTTAGGGTTTGAGTTGATCCAATTCATAGTTCAGGGGGTAAACTGTCCGAGTCACTATTGTTTAGGGGAGTAATAGGTATTTAGGCCATAAATATATGAACTCATTATCATGTGGCTGTCTGCAACTGCCGTCGTCTGCCGCCTTTATTCTCTCGAACTTCGATCCCTTTACGATTGGGTTTCTGTTATATACACATCATCTCATCAACTTATAACACATGAGACGACACACAAGTTTCCTCCCTGTCTACCTCATGCCTGAACACATACATACGCATATTAGTTATACAGTGTGTGGCGTTACCTCTTTTATTTTATTACATTACACTACATTATTATATTAATTATATTTTTTTTAATAGCCAAAAGAATTTTATTAATAATGAAGTCCTAACTCATGTCTTATGAACAGTGCCCTCGCCATACAACAACACTAGAACTTTTTCCCAAATTGTTTTTTCTTTTGGCTGTTTTTGTTCGGACAAGAAAGAGGTATTACACAATTGGTCCTCCATTTGTCTGTGGTGATATCTTCCAGTATTCAAACTTTAAAAGTATGCATTTTTACCACTTTATTTGGCTCTTTTTATCTTTTGTGTTTTTGGCCAAAAATGATAAATTACACAATTGGTCATATTTTTATCTGCAGGGATGTCTTCTGGTTCTCAAACTCTTAAAATAGGCATTTCTACTACTTTGTCCTAAACTTTTTTATTTTTGTGTTTTAAACCCTCAAACTTTCATGAGTGGCACTTAAGGCCTGATTTGCCCTAAAATCACAAGTTTATTACATTAGTCTCAGGTCTTATGTTTTCTATTTACCAAATTTGTTATCTTCCAGACATTTCAATTTTTTAAGATCTTTTGAATTGATCATAAATTATTTTTGAATTCATAACTTTTTGTTAATACTTTTCCTCTATAAAATATAGTCTATATGAAAAAGAATTATATCTTCATTGGTCACCCCATAACAAAGTGCAAGTAATAGTCTAGTTATAATCTAATTCAACTATTACTCAAAATCTTTTTCTTTTTAATACTCGAGATAATTACAAGTACATGATTAGAATATATTACATAAAAGTTAAGGGAGTGAAATGTCTTCTTCATGAAACTTAAAGGGCTCTAGTTGCAATTTAATCACTTCTGAGTGACTGGTATTTTGTAAGGGTTGCGCTACTCAAACTCTCATCTTTGAACGTCTGCGCGCAGTTGTCATCTGAGTTAACTGCCAAATACATTACTCGAAATCTTATTATGTCCAAGCACTCACTGTTTTGAAGAGGTAATTATCAAGATAATTTTGGGAGATGGGGATAGGTTTTGTATCTGGGGCAGCTAGTCCGCTCCTCCAATTTAATTCGTTGGTATTTCCAAACGTCCCCTTTTTCTTTTTCAGGAAATGATCTTATTGATAAGATGGTTGTTAGGAGCCATGAAGAAGTATTTCAAAAATAATTGCAGGGAGCAAGCACAAGGAAAATGTGAGGGCTCACAAATTTTCTCATTCATGGCGTACCCTTCAATCGTCATCCTCTCTCCATAGTGCCAGAAACATACTGCCCAAATTCCCTTCCATCTTCCTCCTCATTTTACAACTTTACCCTTAAGTACTTAAGTTTCTCAAAGGTCTTCTTCTATTTAATACTCCCTCATTTCCATTTCTATTATTTCATTTCACCTTTTTTAACTTAATTTTTACTTAAATTTATTCATATTAGTATTATTTATGAGAAAATTTAAAATATATATACATTTAGAAACTATAAATTTTAATTTATTTTTTGTATATAAAAATTTTAACTTTATACATATGAATGATGCAATTAATTATTTTTTTTACGTGAAAGAGTAGTAAGTCTTCCATTTAATAATAAGACACACGATATTTGAAAATTTTTGATAAAGTTGTAAACTTTAATTTTGAGCGACTGAACTAATTCCACTCAATAATCAACAAAAAGTAATCATCATTAATCAGTTTTCTTAGGTCATATTGCTAAAAACAGTAGTAATTAGCCTTTACAATTTCAAATTTTATAAATAACTGTAAAAAATTCTACCATTAATCATAAAAGTTATTCTCAAATCTAGCCTCTGCTATTTCCTACATCTTTCATTTATTAATTGCTGATTTTTTAATTTAATTTTCTTCCTATTATCTAATAGTGGATATCGCATTAACATTTAAAAATATATATCTAGAAATAATTAATTTAATTTTTTTATTATTAATAAATTATCGAATACTCTGATGTTAAGAATTTTTTCCAAATAGCTTCGGTAATACGACAATTTCACCACCAACTTGCTTCTATTGAAGAACAAAATTTGGTTCTAGCTTAGTACTGTAATTCCGGCCGGAAACAATTGATGTGACATGTATATGATTGGCGTGTGAGAAAAGCCTTATACGGAATAATTGTTTATCCAATAAACAACCACGCCACGTCAATTAATTAGCACTTGATGATATCCAATACAGCTACTCGCAATTCATCATTCAGTAAAAATATCACCAAATGTTGGTTTGTTTACCTTTCAAATGTAGAAAAAGCTGATATTTCCCAAAATACATAATAATTTATATATTTTGTACCTTATAAAAATGTTTAAAATTACCGACAAAAAAAAAACAATTATACTCCGACAATGCCAATCACCAAATACACATGTGATGATTAACATAAGATCAAATCCTATGAAAGTAGACCAACACGATAGGCGATACACACACACACAGAGGCAATTAATTCACAAAAAGGTTTAAATCCCTGATTTTGGTCTTTAATCTATTAAAATCCTGGCCTTCTGGGGTATGCCGGTTACAGTAGTGGGTTTCCAAACAAATTGAACGTTGTAAATCTTTTTCAGTTAGCTCTTGAGTGCCGACAATTTTATAATTTTTCCTATAAAAAATTATGTATTCATTTGATTTCATTTTTTTCTTTATTGATATCCAAAATACTTGATGAGATGCTCGAGACACTTAGAGATGGTTACACCTGAAAACCAAAGATAATGTTAGGCGGACCTAGAGTTATATGTCTTGAGAAGACTTTCCGATACTTAAAATTCTAGAGGCTTGACAAAAAGGGAAATTGCACTATCATAGATGATAGCCATAAAAAACAAATTTTAGCCGTTTGTGGGACCCACAACAACTTATGGCTTAGATCTATCTATCAAAATTGTTATCTGTGATTTAATTATAGCCCTTAAGAAAAGTATATAGCTAAGTAAAAACTATGACCTAGTAAGGAGACCATGCCTCATCCCCTTATGGAGAATGACTCTTTTAGTCCCCAAGTCATGGGAGGAAACTCCTGCCATTACATAATCATCTTTGTGATCATGAGATTTCTTCGTTAACGTGAGCTGAGCCTTCCTAACAATCAACCCCCTAGTTCTTAGCCCATGAGTGACGTTCTAATGGACTCCTCCATACCTGGCTCATGAGTAAATCTCCAATGAGTCGAACCCAAGTAAGCTATCACTTATAGAGTCATTCTCTATTTCAAGTCATTCAAAGAAAAGCTCCACCCGGTCATAAATTCATTATATATGACCTCAAATGTATTCAGTAACTTCAAATAGAATTAATTTAGCAACTCGGTGTCATGAAATTTAGAGAGCCAGAATTCAATTATAAAATAATATTTAAATTACAAAAAACATATAGTATAAAGCATTTGTTCTCTGCTTCAAGTTGCGCAAGACCCACTGGCCAGTAAAGATGAAGTCGTCGATAGGTCATCTAAAGGTCAATTTGGGCACCATATTACAAGTTTCTGGACTGTTTGTGAATCGACTTTAATTTAGGAGATCAAAGATAAGATTTGTGATAATTTAGGGCAATGGGAGATTTAAGCCTAACAAAAATAACTTGCATAAAGAAAAAAAAAAGAGCAAAAAGGAGAAGTTTACTTGCTTGCAAAAAATAATTGAACCATATTTGAGCTAGATCTAGAGTAACTACTACGTTCAAGGTTCAAAACTCTTCATAATAATCAAACTCTATTAATTGAATTATCCTAACAATGTTTTTATTAAATGAGGAAGAGAACAAATATCATCTTAAAGTGAAAGATGACAGAACCTAAAACTAAAATTCAACCAAGAAACTGAAAGCTCAAACACGAAAGTACAAACCCAAACTGCAAAACACCTCAAGCACCCAAAATTACAAGCCCATCTGCAACCTCCAACTTGAACCAAAACCTGGAACAAAAGACAATGATCTTATCTAAGTGGAAAATAGAATACTAGTCGGCTCTCCTAACTCTTTTTTGGCAACAAACTTTGCTAGGATGAAGGACCAAACTCTGCCTTACAAGCCAAATTGTCCTTTACTAAGACCCCCTCTTCGATTTTCATAGTTGATGCTCCACTCTAATATTCTTAACTCCTATTTTTCATGTATTCTTTTCTTTATACAATCTAATTACCTTGCATCGAACCCTTCATCATCTTTCTTTTTTCTGTCCACTTTCCTTCATGAATTTAATGGCTAAATCTTCAAACTTTTCAAAGGTGAACCATGCTAGCTTGCATACCTTTTTAGAAATCTATTAGCCCAAGCAGAAGAATTTGATTGCAAAAAATTAAAACCAAACCCACTACTTATACCCTCAACAAGATGAATCACATTTAATGGAATCATCTCCTTGCCACAATCTAAATTTGAACCTAGCACAAGTACCAACTGTTGATCCTTTTGTTCCTTAGCTCTAACATTAGCTCCTACAACTTCTTTGATAAGACAAGTCACACTTAAAGGTACCCCCCATCAATCCTATAAGCGAATCATGCCCAACTTCTATCTGAACATCATTTGATCAAGATGCTAACTCCATTCCTAATCCTGATTCCAACCCATTATGCCCATCATCAGAATAAGTTACAAACCCTAAAAGCAATAATGGCTCCTTTTGGACTTAAGAAACTGAAGCCTAAACATCAGAAGACTCACCAGCAACACCTTCCTTAGAAACATAATGTGAATCAGCATCCAAACTCCCAGGTGAACTATCATCATTAATGCCAGAAGAGTGTGCGGCGATACCATTGTTAAAAGATGAAATAAAACCTAAAAAATTGTTGGGCTCCTCAGACAAACCCTGAGGCCCAATTGAAAACCTGTTATGTTTTCACAAAAGAATTTTGATTAAGCTGCCCATGATGAGTTTGAACCCAAAACTAATGCAGGCCCAAGACCCTGGACCCAATTTGTTGTTACCTTTTTCCCCAACCCGATTACAACCACTTTTAAACTGTTCTTCCTGGCAGATGAAGAGCCACAAGACATCATCGTGATGCTCAACTCAAATTTTCAACAAGGGTAAGTTAAAAAAGATGCAAACAAAGACACTACCTGACTCTACTTTTGGGCTTGTTATATGTTGTACCGGTGATTATGTTCTTGTCTCCACCAATGTGATTGACTAGCAATGCCTCTGTTCCCCAAAACTAATGAGCAAGATCAAAGAGAGCTATTTTCAAACACCACAATCCTTCTGCTTTCTTCCATTCAGAAATGAAAATCCTCTTCCCCATGCTCCAGCAATCAACAGAAGCTAAATAAATCACATCACAATGTTTCTATCTAATGCCAATTCAACAACTCTGCCCCTCAACTCGCAATGCCGTCTCCATGGATTTTCCCCTTCCCTCAAACCAGAATTCCCTTCACATTCCTATCCAGCAACGAATCTCATTCACCCCAAAACACTGAAGAATTACCAAATTTAAAAAAGCACAACATTATACCAAACCACACTACTAAAAAAACCCTTTTTACCAACGTGCTAAGCCGTTGGAAACTGTGAAAAAAAGGGCACTTTAAAAAAAAAAAATCTCCAACGGCTTGGCCGTTGGAAGTGTTGAAAAATTTCCAACGGGCGCTTTTCCAACAGCCTACACCGTTGGAAAATAGTAAGTTAAATTATGCACATTATTATTTATTGTTTCCAACGGCCTAGGCAGTTGGAAATTTTTTATATTTTTCCAACTGTCTAGGCCGTTGGAAAATACCCCTCACTATTTATTGTTTCCAATGGCCTAGGCAGTTGGAAATTTTTTTTATTTTTCCAACTGCCTAGGCCGTTGGAAAATACCCAACTCTCAGTATTTATTGTTTCCAACGGCCTAAGCAGTTGGAAATTTTTTTATTTTTCCAACTGCCTAGGCAGTTGGAAATTTTTTTTATTTTTCCAACTGCCTAGGCCGTTGGAAAATACCCAGCTCTCAATATTTATTGTTTCCAACGGCCTAAGCAGTTGGAGATTTTTTTTATTTTTCCAACTGCCTAGGCCGTTGGAAAATACCCAGCTCTCAATATTTATTGTTTCCAACGGCCTAAGCAGTTGGAGATTTTTTTTATTTTTCCAACTGCCTAGGCCGTTGGGAAATACCTAGCTCTCAATATTTATTGTTTCCAACGGCCTAAGCAGTTGGAAATTTTTTTTATTTTTCCAACTGCCTAGGCCGTTGGAAAATACCTAGCTCTCAGTATTTATTGTTTCCAACGGCCTAGGCCGTTGGAAAATACCCAGCTCTCAATATTTATTGTTTCCAACGGCCTAGGCAGTTGGAAATTTTTTTTATTTTTATGTAAACATCTATTATTTATTGTTTCCAACTGCCTAGGCCGTTGGGAATCATGTAAGTTAAAATGTTTTTATTTTGATATTTCAGATACATACACATTTATATATATGCATATAATGTATATAACATATAACATATATATATATATATATATATATATATTACTATAATATAACTTAACCCATATATTTATAATTATTTCTTAAGATAAATATGTATGTATGTATGTATATATATAAATGTATTACTATTATTATTGTTGTTGTTGTTGTTGTTGTTGTATAAAACAAAATATTTTCAAAATACTTACTTTATATTCTAAAATTATACAATAAATGTGATAAATATTTTATATATGATATACATACATACATACATATATACATACATACATACATACATATTTATCTTAAGAAATAATTATAAATATAATTATCAATTATATGGGCCGTGCTTTAATATTTGGGCTGAGTTATAATATATATAGGTTAAGTTATATTTTATATATATATATGTATTTATGTATGTATATCATATATAAAATATTTATCACATTTATTGTATAATTTTAGAAAATAAAGTAAGTATTTTGAAAATATTTTTTTTTATACAACAACAACAACAATAATAATAGTAATACATTTATATATATATATATATATATATATATATATATATATATATATATATATATATATATATATATATATATAATGATATTCATATTGATATTTATATATATGTATATATATAATTTTTCCCAGCCCAAACAAAATGATCTACTGGGCCAAAAAAGCCCAAACCCAACCTTAACTAACCCTAATTATAAATACCATCATTTAACCCCCCACCTCCCTCAACCTTCTCGTCTCAGTGTCTCAGCCCAATTCATCTCTCCCTCTCCCTCGTCTCAGCGTCTCCCCCACCCCTCGCGCTCCCCGTCTCGGCCTCTCCCTCGTCTCACCGTCTGCCCCTCCTCTCGCGTTCTCGTCTCTGCCTCCTCTCACCTAAATCGTCTCCGTCTCAGCCTCTCCCTCGTCTCAACCTCTCCTCCTCCTCTCACGCTCTCCGTCTCTGCCTCTTATCGCCTTTTTCGTCTCCGTCTCTCCTTCTCCGTCGTCGCAGCCTCTCCCCTTCCTCTCGCGCTCTCCGTCTGCAACTGCCTAGGCCGTCTCTGGCGCTCTTCCTCCTCGCCGTCGCCGCTGCATCCGCTTCGCTGTCGCTGGCTCTCTTCCACCTCGCCGTCGCCGTCGCCAATCCACCGCGCTCATCGACCTCGCCAGTCCATCCTCCGTGCGGCCCGTCCTCAGCCGTTCCATCGTCCACCGTCTCGATCTCTTCCACATCCTCCTCAGCCCTTCCGTCGTCCACCGTCGTATAGATCTGTTTCGCCTTTTTGATTTGGGTTTCAATTTTGGTGTGATTTTTTGTTTATATCCGTTCGAACGTTTGAATTCTTGTTCAGATTTGTTCGGATTTTTTCCTTTTGATTTTGGTTAGATCTGTTTCAGGTTGTTGATTTTTATTTCAGATTTTTTTGGAGTTTTTTATTTTGGTTAAATTTGTTTGTATTTTTTGATTTGGTTGATTTTGTGTTAGATCTGTGATTTTTAAATTTTTTGCAATAATGTAAATATAATTTTAGTAATAATAATTTTAATTTTTTGAATTAATGTAAAATATAATTTTGTTAAATCTAAAATAATAAATATATAATATTTAATTATATTTTTTTTTATTTTCCGGTAATAATTTTCCAACGGCCTAAGCCGTTGGCAATATTCCAACGGCTTTGACCGTTGGAAAAACGTTTTACTGTTCAACAAAACTTCATGGAGATTTGGCCGTTGGAATTATTTTTCCAACGCATCATTTACCAACGCGCATGTTTCCAACGGCTCCACGTTGGAAATTGTCAATTTTCCAACGCAAGGCCGTTGGAAATGGCCGTTGGAAAATGGCTTTTTTTTAGTAGTGCCACTTCCTATCAACTAAAATATAAATCTTCTTCCTACCCTCACTTGAATCAGTCATCACCCAAAAATAGATGGAACTAGCCACTAGAAGGTGAAAGACAAAAAAACCTTCAAAGATTGAATTTTGAATTGTAGAGAAAAGGCAGAGCTTCTCTCTCTAACTCGAAAACAACTAGCAGTGAAAAAAAATACTCCCCACGTCCCATAAATTTTGATACATTTGACTTTTTATTGTATTTTGACTCAATTTTATTCATATTATTGTTTGTTTTAAAAAAATAAAAATATATATATTTAGAAACTACATATCTTAAATTATCATTCATATACAAAGATTTTGTATTTATATATTAAAATGTTAAAAATAAAAAATCATAAATTAATTGTCAAAAACAAATAGAGCAAAACTTTTGGGACAGAGAGAGTAGTATATAATTTAACTCAATTCATGAAAAATATTAAGATCATGCACATCAGATTTGGCCAAAACTTGGAATGTATAATTAGCGTATTAAACTTCAATTAATTACCATAGTTTACTGATCGCATAATAACAGCAGCATAAAAAGAATTTCATTATTATGGATAACTGGATAGATATGAAACCATATAAAAGTATATAAATTCCTAGCTAACCCATGGTTTAATTTGCTTTGCGTGTTAGTATTAGCTACTAGTCTCAATTTATATGAAACTCGGGACCCACTTTCTAGCATTATATGTTGCCCGTCCGCTCCGCATAGTTAATTTCTACTATCAATAATTGAGTAATTAAGTAGATTGCATTACGTCCAAGCTAACCTTAGCCTTAGCTGGTTAGTGTTTACCTAGTTTTACATAATTTATTTTGCTTTCATACTATCACGTACGATTTACCATATATAACACGTTGTGCTACAATTAGATCAAATACATGTTGATTTGTTCTGACGATCTTGGTTTTAATTGAGATTAGCACTAGAAGTTGATACAATTTTTTTGTATATATGCATATACCGAATACTTTAATTACTCTTCTGCACTTGCTATTAATTACACATAGATTTTAAAAAAAAATTACATAATATTATCATGTCACTATATGAAAAATTGTATTCACATTTACGGTAATCTATCTACAATAATACTACAAACAAATATTTGTGTTTTTAGTAAAATACACGGTTATGAAATACTATTATATATAGGAGTTACATTAGAAAAAGTGTACCAATTTGTAATTGCATGAGCAGCTATTTATAATTATATAACCATTATTGTTTACAATGATATAAACTTTTAAGTGGGTTGGTGTCGGTGTATATAATTTTAATAATTAAATATTTATAACAACAATATGGGGGTAATTTGATTGCTGTTTGTTGGTTATAGTTCGGCGATAATATGTTTCTCCAGCAAATAATATTACAGTTTTTCTTTTTTGTTAGTCTTACAATTGTTGGAGATACCTAGACCTTGAAAAACTATAAAATGAGATACCATATATGGTCATAGTCTCACAATATATATATATCTTTAGCAATGTGGAAAAAGTTAGTTATTCACATCACTAACAAGCATCTTCCTCAAAGCTATTAACTAATAGTGTTTAGTGTCAGATCTTATACTCCATTTGCATTAATCAATTATTTCAAATTTTAACACAAATCAGATAATATATTTACCTGACAAATAAAGATCAATTTTTTTTCAATATATTTATTTTTCAATATTTCTTACTTAACGTATTTGAAATCTCTTCTACTGAGAAGAAAAGACATTAGTATAAAATATCTTTGAACTAATCAACGATACTTTAACCAAAAAGGGGAAATGCTAATTAATGGGTGGGAAATGACTTACACATCGATCTACACCTAGTTTTGTAGTCAACTAATTGCACCTTTTTTTCTCTAAAAAAATTACGTGCAGTGATGTGGATTCTTAAGTTCTACTTTAGCAGACATATTGGAGTTGATTTGATTATATCATATAATTTAAAATTGTTGATTTAACTAAAATGGTAAACTATTAATTACATAATATCAAAACCATATATATATAGCGCTATAGATCAAACTTGAGATCTGAGGCAAGTCAATTATAGGTGGCAACTGTACTAATCAAGTAACCAAGTATTGAAAACGAAAGAAAGAAACTAGTGTTTTTCCATAAATTATATTCACACAGAATTGTATGGCTACAAGCCATGTTCCTTCTTGATAGACTAACGTCGAACAACTCACACAAGCTATCGTTATGGTCCCATTTTTCTTTCTTTAAAAAATACTCCATAATTTCTCTAATTCATGCAGGTCGAGTCATGAGAAATTATATAACAATTAATAATATAATAATAGGGAACAAAAAAAATAAGAGTATAAAATCTTAGCCAGCGAAATTTCTATACCATTTATTTCGGTAGGTCGCAGCCTAACTACATTGGTCACTACTTACATCAATATCATAAATATGGCTTCGCCTAATAACATGACATTTATCTAACTTGCTTAACTATAATTGAAGTTAAATAAATACTAGCTAATTAAATAATTTAATACTAATTTACTAGGCTCACTACTTAATTAATTTCATTAAGTTTGATAGCTTTGAGGGCAAGGTTTCTAGGGCATAATTGGTAAATTAGGGTAAACCCAGATGTAAGAAAAGGTGAAATTTATTAATTAAAAGAAGCTGATCACCTGATCTGTTAAATTAATTGTTAAATTTTGGGATCCCATGACTAGGGTCAATTGAGGGGCAATTCCGTCATTTCAGAACCGGAGGTGGGAACTAACGGCCACTGAAATCCAAAACGCTCCCGAAAAGCTAAGGTGACCTACATCATGGCCCAACTTATTATCCCCATCGTCGCCATCTGCAGCTGTTGCTGCCTCTTGATATTTTAATTTCCTTTTTCATTATTGATATAAATAAATTGAATTATCTTAAAGAATATTGAGACTTTTCAATACTATAACTATGTTTATCTTCTCATTAGTTCTTTATAATTAATTAATTATTAGTATCATTATTGGTTGGCATGTATATAAATGTACGTGCGACCCATATGTAAACTTATTTTTTTTTTTCTTTACCAACAAGAAAAACAAAACTAAAGCGAGAACAACCGAAGATTCGATCCACAGCTTATAATTAAGCTAGCATTACAAGAAAGTCATCCCTTTTAATTTTTTATTTTTTTACTTTTATTATTTTTTTCAGATTGACAGACGGATCCGCACCGAAAAATAAAACAAATAAATTCACCATATACCCATCAACTTAAAACCCTTTGAGAATAATTCACCATCTCCATCTCTGTTCATTTTGCCCCCAAAAAAGCCTCTTTTTTTTTCTCCTTTTCCTACTGTAATTGCCAATACATGATGCTGGGGGACTCATCAAGTGTGCCTGGAGGCTCCGGCGGTGTCCTGGCGGCGGCCACCACCTTCCAAGAGGCTGCGGAGGCGGCAGGGCGCGTGATCGGGTCGAATTCAGGTGAGGATGATAAGAGTCGGGGGGAAGACGGTGAACGGAGCTTCTTGGGCGGCAACCGGTGGCCGAGGCAGGAGACTCTGGCCCTCTTGAAAATACGGTCAGATATGGATGCTGAGTTCCGTGACTCCAGCCATAAAGGTCCATTGTGGGAGGAAATTTCCAGGTCAGAATGATAAATATTTAAGATTAAATTTCTCTCTGAAAACAATTAAATTAAACCTTGTTTAAATTGGAATTTCGTAATGCAATTCAATGAATCGCGATGTAACACAATCAAGCAAACATGGTTAATTAAGGAACCGGAATTCGACTGTAATGTAGGGCTGTGTTCCTGGAGCTTGAAGATCACTCGATCGAGACACGTTCGATCTTTTTTTCCTCTTCTTGTTCGGAGTTTTTCTTAAGATGTCACTCTTAATTTTATGTTCATGTTTTTCTCGTGAATTTTGGACAAACTTGTTGGAAACTGCAGAGATTTAATTTCAAGTCTCCTGGATATATAGTTCAATACATCACTCTATTGTGAAGTTTCACAAAAAAAATAAGGAAAAAGAAAAAGTTTGGTTGTCAATTGCTTGTTAATTTCTCTTTTGTTTTTCTCTATTTTAGCTAAAAACAATAAAGAGGAAAAAGAAAAACATTTATCTGATCAACAGCCAAATGAATGGGTGCATGTCATATGCTTCCAACATGGGTTCTGTGTTTTCATGTGGCCACCTTGGGCGGTTAGGTTTTCTCTTTTCCTTTCTCCACCCATGATTTTTTCTAATATATCATCCATTTTAATTCTAGTTAAATTCCATCTTAAGCTTTGTTCTTTCTGTTCCATTGCATAAATTAATATTTGATCACCTAGTTAATTATACGAAAAATTATGATGAATTTGAGGATTTTTTTTTATTGCCATTACTCTCAGGAAGATGGGGGAGCTTGGTTATAATCGAAGTGGCAAGAAGTGCAAGGAGAAATTCGAGAACGTGTACAAGTATCACCGGCGAACCAAAGACGGCCGGACCGGCAAGTCCGACGGCAAAACCTACCGGTTTTTCGACCAATTAGAAGCTTTCGAAAACGTCCATAACTCAGCCTCCCCTCCCAAGCCTCAAACTCCATTACAAACTACTTCCCCTACCATGCCTTGGACGACGGCGACCAATAATAATAATTCTCTCAATTTCCCTCCCACACCCATAAACTCTACCCAGAATTTTCCCTCCAACCAAACGGCATCGTTTTCACAACCATCAAACAATGCTACGAGCGTTCCCATGAATCCGTACCCAATCACAACCATTAGCAATAACCCATCTTCCACTAATTTCCAGACTGTTTCTTCTAATCCTCATTTCTCTACCTCTACTTCTTCTTCTACTGCTTCCGAAGACCACGAGGAACAAGAAGGGTCAAATGGGTCGAAAAAGAGGAAATGGAAGGTGTTCTTCAGGAGATTGACGAAGAAGGTGATTGACAGGCAAGAAAAATTGCAGAAGCAATTTCTGCAGACGATAGAGCGGCACGAAAACGAGAGGGTGGCTCGCGAGGAAGCTTGGCGGAGCCAAGAAATGGCGAGGATCGATCGAGAACACGATATTTTGATCCAAGAGAGATCCAAGGCCGCCGCAAAAGATGCTGCCGTTGTCGCGTTCTTGCAGAAGATCTCCGGTCCTGGCCAGACTCCGCCGCCTCAACCGAATGTCACTGTACAAGCAGCACAAGTGCTGCCGCCAGAAAACAATTCTACCCCGCCACCACCACGGCCTCCAGCACCGGCGAATGATACAATGCCACAAGCACCGACATTGCTTCAGCCGCACCCGGCGGTGAATTTCGACGCGCCGAAGATGAGCAATGGGGAGAATTACACGAATGTACTAGCGCCGAGCCCGTCTAGATGGCCGAAAGCAGAGGTACAAGCGTTGATTCATCTGAGGACCAATCTGGAAAACAAGTACCAAGATAACGGTCCGAAAGCGCCGCTGTGGGAGGAGATCTCAGCAGCGATGCGGCGGCTGGGATACAACCGGAGCGCCAAAAGGTGCAAAGAGAAATGGGAGAACATCAACAAGTACTTCAAGAAGGTGAAAGAGAGCAACAAGAAACGGCCGGGGGACTCAAAAACATGCCCGTATTTTGAGCAGTTGGACGCCATTTACAGAGAGAAGAGCAGGATAACAATGGCGGTGGCGCCGTTGATGGTGCAGCCGGAGCAGCAGTGGCCTCCGGAGGCCGAGATGGGGACCGGGAACGTGGTTAACGAGGATGAAGATGATGGAGAGAGTGATGAAGATGAAGACGGGTTCGAGATAGTAGCAAGCAAAGCTGCTCAAGTTGGCGCTGCTGAGTGAGACGAAAGTGCAAGGTCCTTTTTTCACTCGGCGGGGGGCTGTTACTGTGGTAAAAATATGGTGGAAGGGTATACGAAGTTACGAACTGAGTCAGTAAATTGTCGTCTATATAATATACCTCGATTCGTCATGAATAAATCCTCTGAAAATACAGAAGATTAAACAAGTTAGGGCAGTAGTTAGTTTTTGGCACGTTTGTGTTAGTAATTAATTCAGAGATTATTGTTGTAAGTTGTAACTACTTGTTTTAATTTCTTTTTTGGGCGAAACTGAGCGAGTGAAACTGAGGAGAATAAATTTGGCTTTGAAGCGACAGCGATCGGATTAACATGCATGCACATGGAGTGTTAGTTTGTTGAGGGGACTAAATTGATTTATAATTAATGTCTACTTTCTTCTGTTTATTCGTTTAGTTTTATAATTTGCCCTATACTTTTGTTCTTTTTCGGATGGTTAATTTTAAATATCGTATGATTTTTAACTAGTATGATATAGTCTCGTTGTCCTGGTATTGGAGAATCGTTTCAGAAGTGGCCATAATCATCGCCGTGAAGCCTTTCTTATTAGGAGGTTCCTTAGAGCTGGTTGATACATTAATTCATAGCTACAGTGTGGATGAATTGGTTACCACAAAGGAAAAATATGTTAGAATTATTTAGCTTGAGTGGCTAAATGCATTTTTTAAAATGCACTTAGTTATACATTAATATATATAATTTGTAATATTGACCAATGGATATGTGTTATATGGCACAGGAGCACAAGAGTCTTACCACACATGATAATTTGGAGAAGTAAGATGTCTCTTAAAAGAGACATATTGTTCAGCAATAAGAGATGAGAAGAGGTAGTTATTGAGTTAAAAATGGTGTGTGTGTGTGTGTATGTATGTATATATATATATATATATATATATATATATATATATACACACACTCCCTCTTTTCCTAATACTTTGATTCTCCTTTATTCTCATCATCACAAAGAAAATGAAGTAAGGATTGTGTGTTCAAGTGTGAACAATATAGGAGCTTTTCACTCCTATCTTGTATCGATTTGCATCAAGGTCACAAGAAAATCAATTTTTTATTTCTTCATTACTTGTTCAAAAATTAATATATGTCCTTAATTTTTCTTAATGCATCATATATGTATATGAAAGGCCATATTCATATATTTTTTGAAACTTTCAAAATATCCTATCCACAAGTAACGGAGAATTTTCTTTTCCACCAACAATTTTATTTGAGAACTTCTGTTCTTTTGTTAATACCTTTAACTAAAGGTGTTTTGGTTTAATATCAGCACCGTTTGTCAATTTAACATTGAGATCACTTGAGTAAAACACAAAGAAAAGTAGTTTCGACTTGTCCAGCGATCACAAGACCAAATTGGATCTGCAATGATCAAGCAAGAAAGGAAAAGAAAAACAGAGGAATTGTGATCATGTGCATGTGATTCGCCCTAACCTCGCTATCTCAATTATCGCATTTATCTGATTATCCACAACAATTTGGTGGAGTGCAAAGCTCTAATCTAAGAAAATTTTACTTCACCATTTTGATTTGAACTATTTCCCTTGCTTATTCTTGGTTGATTCATTTGAATTATTTAAGGTGTGGCTACATGCAGGAGATGCAAAGGATGGGTATGATCATATCGATAGGTCCAACTTCTCGTGCTCTTTCTTAGAATTGATTCATTGGTTGTAGCCTTTAATCCACACTTTGTTTGATCTGATCACTACATAACCGGATTTTTCTATTTTCAGTGACAGTTGTAGAACCCCTATTTCTTCGACCTTGGTAATATTAAAGTTGAAGTAAAATTGATAGTTGTGTAATACATTTAACATAAATTTTTAAATAAAAGTGCTGGTTGAAAAAGAAAATTTCATTGCAAGTGAATAAAATATTTACTCTAACACAAAACTCTCTTGTTTTTCAATAAGGTACCGGTCTCACATTATATGACTATCCTAGAGCATCTCCAAAAAAATTTCTATTATTTTTTAAACTAAAAGAATAAAAAATAAAATCTTTATAATTTTTTCACTTCAACTTCAACAATTTTCCTTTTTTTTTAGAATCTTGCATTTATTATACAATAATTAAATATTATGCATTTAAATCAAATTCAAATTAATGGATATTTTATTTATTACAATAATTAAATATTTCATATGTAAAACAATAAGATTCTATTTTATTAGGGACAAGGGAGAAAAGTTTAAAAAAAAGTGGATAGAAAAAGGAGCTGAAAAGTAAATTAGAAGGAGAGAGAATGAAGAACAATAAATTTTAGAGTTTGCAATTAACTTGTCTTTTTCATCTTATTCATTTTCATAGAATGAGATGAGAAAGCTATTAGAGTGAAAAATGACTTAATATTTCCCAAAACAGAGAAAATCTACAAAATAGGCTCTTAGATCTCACAAATCCTTTTTATTGCGTCTTAACCAACTTGCTCCATGACCTTGTTTCAAAATCTAGGGTACTAGTCCTTTGAGTCCCATAATTTTCAAAGCAGATGGCACGTGACAAACTACACTCAAACTAGGTGCAACAGCATAGATCTATGGGCCACCAAAGGGTGGGAGTAAAGCCCACCATCTTCTCATGGAGAATTTGGCTTTGGAGCTTCATACAATCCATAAAGTCATAAGATTCTAAATGGTTAACAATTTTCTTAATTGTACAATCCTTACTGATTGTTTGTAGGGTTTTATCCTATTACAGACTATTTGTCAACCCATATTACTGCAAAGAAAGACATCTAGGACATCCAAGACTTAACACATAGGTTTCAAAGGCTCACATTAATTAAGGTTTACTCTATCATTGATGAGTCACGCAGTTTAGTAACTTTTTGTTTATGGTTGACTTTTTCCCTTTAGTTTTCTTCCCTTCTAATTATCAAAAAGAAATTTAGAGAATTAGAAATAAAAAGGCAAGTTTTTTAAATATAAAGAAAATTTTGTTGTTAATCAATTGTACATAATAATTATATCATATCTCTTCTAAATTTTTTCAAAGTATAGTATACTTTACTTAAACATATGAAGAAAAAAATGAAGAAAAAAGTTCTATCCTAGCTGGTGCTAAAATAAGCGAGATAATATAGGTGACAAGTTCAAAACTTGTTCATTTTGTATGGACCTTGCTAAAATATTCCACCCAAAGCGATACAAGTGGTTTTTTTGTGTTTTCCTCAAAATTTTTTATTTTTTTCAGTTAAGGACCTAAGTTTATAAATGCAACAAAAAATTTCAAAACATGGGAATTTTTCACAACCTGCTCTATTGGTTACAGGTTTGTGGCACCAAATTCAGGTTTATTGGTACCAAAATTAGGTCCAAATGGTACCTAAATTAGGTTCCAATTGTTCCTACAATAGGTTGGACCTAAATTTAGTACTACATAGCCTGAATATAGTACCATTTTAAATTGGCTTTAAGTGGTACCAATATCAGATTTCAACTGGTACCAAATTCATGTTAAGTGGTATCATATTGAGGTTAAGTGATGCTGAATTAAGGTTAGGTGGTATTAGATTCAGATTAACTATTATCAAATTCAAGTTCATGTGGTACCAGATTTAAGATAAGTGGTGCCCTATTTAAGTTCATATGGTATCATATTCAGGTTTATGTGGTATCAGATTCAAGTTTTAGTAACATCAAATTTATATTAATGTGGCATTAGATTCGATGTTCATGTGATATGAAATTCAAGCTATGTGGTATCTGGTTTTGGTGAAGTGGTATCAAAATCAAGTTAAATGTAACCGCTTGAACCAGTTAAAATGGTACTAAAATTTGGTTGAAGTAATAGCAAAATGAGGTTTAGGTGGTAGCTGAATCTAGTTGAATATGACCGATGACTAGTTGAACTGGTTAAAGTTGTACTAGATTAAGGTTAATTGGTATCATATTTAGGTTTAGTGGTTTGAGATTTAGATTCAAATAGTATTAAATTTAAGTTAATTGATATTAAATTCAGGTTACGTGGTATCAGACTTAGGTCAAATGATATCATATTTAGGTTTTAGTGCTATTAGATTTAGGTCAAGTGGTAATAGATTTAGGTTAAGCAGGATCAGGTTTAAGTTAAGTGATATCATATTCAGGTTCATGTTGTATCAAATTTAGGTTAAGTGATATTTAGATTTAGATTAAGTAAGATCAGATTCAGGTACATGTGGTACCAGTTTCAAGTTAGAGTGGTATCGGGTTCAAGTTCATGTGGTACCAGATTTAGGTTCATATGGTATTAGATTTATGTTCAAGTGGTATTTGATTTAGGTTAGAGTGATACCCGATTGTGGTTCATGTGGTATCGGATTTATATTGCTATAGTATTAGATTTAGGTTCATATGGTATCAGATTTTGATGCATGTAGTACCAAGTTCAGGTTCATGTGGTATCAAATTGAGGTTAATGTGGTATTAGATTTAGGTTAATATGGTGTCAGATTTAGGTTCAAGTGGTACTAGATTCAGGTTAGAATGACACCTGACTAATATTCATATGGTACCGAATTGAGATTCATGTGGTATCAGATTCAGGTTCATGGGGTAGCAAATTCAAGTTCAAGGGGTACTAAATTCAAGTTCATGTGATATCAAATTTAGATTTAAATGGTAACAAATTCAGGTTTATATGATATCAAATTTTGATTCTTGTGGTATTAGATTGAGGTTAATGTGGTATCAAATTCATGTTCATATGGTATTGAATTCAAGTTCATCTTGTATCAAATTTAGGTTCATGTGATATTGAATTCAAGTTCATGTGATATTAAATTCAGGTTCATGTGATATTAAATTCAGATTAATGTGGTATCAGATTAAGGTTTAAGTGGTATTGGATTCGGGTTAAAGTGGCAGCAAATTCAAGTTTATATGATACCTATTTCAGATTCATGTGGTATCATATTCAAGTTCATTTGGTATAGGATTTAGGTTTATGCGGTTTCAGATTTAGGTTCATGTGGTACTAGATTTAGGTTCATATGGTACCAGATTGAGGTTAAATGGTATTAGATATAGGTTTATGTGGTATTATATTTAGGTTAATATGGTGTTAGATTTAGGTGAAGTGGTATTAAATTTATGTGAACGTGGTTTCAGATTAAGGTTCTTAAGGTATTAGATTCAGGTTCATATGGTATTAGTTTTAAGTATATGTAATATTAGATTTAGGTTAAGTGGTATTAGATTCAGGTCCATATAGTATCAGATTTAAGTTAAAATAGTATTAGATTTAGATTTATATGGTATCAAATTCAAGTTAAGTAGTATCATATTTAGATTCTTGTGGAATTAGATTCATGTTCATGTGGTACTAGATTTAGGTTGATATGGTAACAGATTGATATAAGTGGTATCATATTCAGGTTAAGTGATACCGAATTCAAGTTAAGTGATATCAGATTTAAGTTCATGTGGTATTAGATTTAAGTTCATATGATATCAGATTTAATTTCATCTGGTATTAGATTCAGGTTTATGTGATATCAAATTCATTTTATGTAGTATTAAATTCAGGTTAAGTGGTACTAGGTTTCGGTTCAAGTTTGTTGGCTATTGTTAAAGTTAGGGTTTCAGGTTAATGTTAGGCTTAGGGATTAGGATTATGATTAGGGTTAGGATTAGGGTTTAGTGTTAGGTTTAGAGGCTAGGATTGGTCAGGTTGAAAGGTTAGGATTAAGGGGGGTTAGGTATTAGGGTTAGGTTTAGGGGTTAAGATTAGGGTCAAGGTTAGTGTTAGGTTTAAGGTTTAGGATTAGGGATTAGTTAGATTGTTAGGTTTAGGTTTAAGGTTAAGGTTAGGGTTAAGTTTAGAATTTATAGTTAGGGTTTAGGTTTATAGTTTAAGGCCTGGAATTTAGTATTAGGTTTAATGTTTATGGATTAGGGTAAGGCTATTAGGGTTAGGATTAGGGTTAGGTCTAAGATATAAGGTTTTGTGTTTTTTTTTTACGTTATACTATGTAGAAAGAACACATTTAGTCCTAAAAGTTAACTTATTCTTTTGTTTTTTGAAACTTTTAATCATCCTTTAATATATTCAAATTGTATTTTTAATTTTTTATTTTGCAAAAAACTTTGTATACATTTGAAGAGTCTTACTATGAGGATCTAAGTATTTTGATAATTCATTGGTATGTTGATATCACATTTCATTGCAAAACATCTACACTACAAGAAAAACATCTTTGCTTAGTTGATATCCAAAACCCGAATTAGGCCTAATTATTATCAAGTTACTAGGTTTGCAACCTGCACATAGCAGTGAGGAAAAACTTCATCCTAAACTTTTTTTTTTCGCCTTTCTTATAAATGATCAAATTCCTCCACTAGTCTCTAAGTTTATTAATTTTCTTTCTTTTAGCCCTTGAACTCTTTCATTTGATGATCAAGTCCCCAGTTTTAATCATAACAATGAAACAAACCAAGGAACCAATCATCAAATAGAGGCATTTGATCACTGACTAAAAAGAAAAAAGACTAAATCGAGAATTAAGATTCATAAAAGCCTTAAAATTTTAAAACTATGTAAGAGCTTTATAAATTTTAAGGCATATAAAAATGTTAATTACCATTTATCGGTATTTTATACTCTAAATTAGGAATTAAGATTGATAAATACCTTAAAATTTTCAAACTATATAAGAGTTTTATAAATTTTAAGGTATGTAGGAATCTTAAATCTTAATTCCTTGTCTAGTCACTAAGTTTATTATTTTTTCCTACTTGGTCCCCAAACTTCTTCATCTGATAATTGGGTCCCTGATTTTAGTTACAACAGTGAAGTATAACGGGGACTCAATCATCATATAGAAGAATTTGGGGACTAAAATGATAGAATAAACACATTTACGGATTGAAAGAAAGATTTAACCACTTACCTAGAAAAAAAAAAACAAAACAAAACAGTTGTGTTATGTTTGATGAACAATAAAATGCCTCATGCCTTTTTACATATAGTAAGAACAAGGTTAATTGTGGCCCAAAATTTTTGGCCTCATAACTCTTTGCCTACAACATTTTGGCCCCAAAGAAATGTTCATATTTAGAAATATGTACTTTTAAGGTAATTTGGTAAATTTTTCGTATGTACTTTTAAGGTCAATTTGTAAAGTTTTCTAAATAGTAAATACTTTGTATATATTTGAGGAGTATTGCTTTGAGGATTCAAGACATAAGCACTTTGACAATTCTTATTATAATTTTTGTAAACTATATTTAGTATAATCATAAGTGACATTTTAGTTTGACATTGCTCTTACTTTGACTAATCTAAAGGGTTCGTGTGCTCAATTGGTCAATTTAAAAAATCTAAGGTTCTGGATAAAATTGCCCGCAATCATTTTGCCCTCTAATCCTTCTACCATCATCCCAGCCATAAAGCCTTAATTGCCACTCCCCCAGCCATTATCCATGCCTCCATCATCGCTAAACCACCGAACTGAGGCATTCCTAATGTCCGGCAAAGCCAATCAAAGGACAAAAAATGAAAAGGCAACGACAAACCACCAAACTAAGGCATTCCCAACATCCGGTAACATCAATCGAAGTAGAAATAGGAGAGGGCATAGTCGAACCACCAAAATGAGGCGTTCCCAATATCCGGTAACGCCAATTAAAGGAGAAAGAAGAGAAGGCCGTGACACTTGTGCCCAACCTGTTATACCCTGTTGTCATCTCGTTGTCATTGCACGTCCGCCATTGTCACACTACCCATTAAACCTAGCCAATCAGGCCTCTGCTCAGCTACCCAAGCCTTCCACCAGTAGTGCCTCCCTAACACAGGACTAGGTAGGACTTCCCAAGACAACACGCAATGCAACACAATCAAGAGCCAAATCAAAGCCTAGTAAACCTTGTGGGTTTTACAATTTCAAAGCCTGATCTATGAAAATTATAAGCAATTTTGAAGAAAAGCAGCTAATTGTTGAACAATTGGACTGATTTCAAAACTTGTCAAATAAAAAATGAAGAATAGAAAGGCAATCGGAAATGGAAACTTGTCTTACTCACCAGTTAAAAGATTGATTCGATCCAAATCTTTGTTCGCAAATTAAAGACCAAATTGGAGTAAGAAGAATAAAGATGAAGAGAACAATGATAGAGAGAGAGAGAGAGAGAGAGAGGGAGAGGGAGAGAGAGAGAACGGAGGGGACAAGATCCGAGGAACCTATGGAAGGAGACTTGTAACTGAAAAAAGCATGCTCCACCAAACTCCCTCTTATCTGATCTCAATTTGATGACCTAATAAGAAGACAATAAACATTTGGGACTAGAATTGCAAAAAAGGAAAAATGCATTTTTGATAAGTAATCTCACCAAAATATATGGATAGCTGTGATTATGCTTGTACTAGTACAAGCCCAAATATTAGAAGGGTTCATTTTGTACCATTTTCTCAATATAATCCCAACCAATATTTTGGCCAAGGGTGGACCCAATCTTTCTTTAAAGAAAAAGAAGGACAAAAGTTAAGTTTTCCTTAAAACTTTCACTACTAAAATATCACGCTTTTCCAACTGCTAATTTACCAACGGCGTATTTACCAACGCGTAGAACCGTTGGTAATTATTTTCCAACGTGCACGCATTGGTGAAGGTTTCAAAAAGATTTAACAGTTTTTTTTTTATTTTTCCAACGTGCAAACCGTTGGTAATTGCCAACGGTCTTAGCCGTTGGTAAAATTCCAACTTCCTAGCAGTTGGTAAAATTTTTTTTTTTTTTTGAAGGCTGATTTACCAACGGCTAGCCGTTGGTAAATATTTTCCAACGTGCACGCATTGGTAAGGGCTTCAAAAAAATTTGTCCGTTTTTTTTTCCAACGTGCAAACCGTTGGTAAAATTCCAACTTCCAGCAGTTGGTGATTTTTTTTTTTTTTTGTCAAAAGTTTACCAACGGCTTGAGCCGTTGGAAATTTTTTTAGTGAAACGGTGCGTTTTGATTTTCGGTTTTAAAACCCACCCCCCCCCAACGACGCGAAACCGTGCTCGTCTTCTTCTTCTTCTTCTTCTGTTCTTCGCCTGTGTCTCCCTCTCCGTGATTGCCAACCCACACGCACACACAGCACGTTCGGTTGAAGACCAAGGGGTGAAATTGGTTTGTAAAGCTTAGTAAAACGTGGATCTGGTCTTCATTTCGTTGATCTGGAGGTTAGTGTGAATATTTTTCAAATTTTTTAATCGAATTTGGATCGGTTGTTTGTTGATAATGGGTTTTGATTTTCGTTGTTCTAGCTGATTTGAAGCTATTTGGAGGTATTTGAAGCAACTGAAGTCGGATTTGAGGTATGTTTGTTTAGAACGTATTTTTAATTTTTTTATTTTCTGAAAATTAGTTAATATTCCGATTATTTCTTTGTATTTTGGAGTAAAATTTGTGAAATATTTGTGATTTATTATTGTTGATGGTTGGATGTGAACTATTCGATGACCCATTATAATTTAACATTTATGTGCAATTTATTAGTTTTTTCTGAATTTTTGGATTAAATAAAAAATAGAAAATAATTACTTTTAAGTAAAATGTGTGGGTAATATATGTATATGTCAAAATATTGAGTTTAATTAAAAATAGTGAAAAATTTATTATCAGTTAATTGATTAGGTGGTATATTTAATATTTGTGTAAAATTAGTTTCTATATTTAGATATAATAAATAAGTACTTTGGAAGTAAATTAATTAGGTTGTATATTTATGTGTGAAATTATTTAGTTTAATTTAAAATTGTTAATAATAAGTTGTAAGTAAATTGATTAGGTAGTTTATTTAATTGTTGTGTAAAATTACTATGTAAGTCATCTACACTTAATTTTACTATCACTTAAATTTTTATTTGTTTAGAACATATTTTTACTTTTTTTATTTTCCAAAAAATAGGTAATATTCCGATTATTTAATGGTATTTTGTAGTAAAATTTGTGAAATATTGGTGATGTATTGTTGTTGATGGTTGGATTTGAACTAGTTGGGTGACCCATTATAATTTAACATTTATGTACATTTTCTTAGTTTATTCTGAATTTTGGGATTAAATTAAAAATAGAAAATAATTACTTTTAAGTAAAATGTGTGGGTAATATATGTATATGTCAATATATTACGTTTAATTAAAAACAAATCATGAACATACTAATAGATATATTTATCACCATTTCATTATTTCTATCTAAGATGGTCCATTTTTATTGTTTACTGAATATTTGTACCTTTCAGGACAACAAACTTAGATTTCCTTCACAATTGCTAGAATTAATATGAAAATTCTCCCGTTTTATCCTTTACAAGAAATTAAATGTTGGTCTCACTAGTATTGTAGCGTAAAATCTCTTGTTCTTACCTGTAAAATCTTTTTTGTTTACGTACTAAATTTATATATGAAATTCTTTAGTATATTTAAAAATATACATTAATTTTGATTTACGTAAATTGCTTAGGTAGTATAATTAATTTCTGTTAATTAATTTGCAAATCTCATACTATTAAAAATAACTCAAGAAAAGACTAAAATTTACTTCAAAGGTTCTGAGTAGGGGACAAATGTGCACCTTCAACCAATATTATAGTGCACTTATTAAATTAGTAATTCTATTTAATACAAAACCTCGATTTTTTCTGATCAGTTTTATTTGCATAAATATAAGCGAAAAAAATACAATTGGCTATATTAGCAATTCTGCTTATTTGTCTCCCTTATAATACTTCATATATTTTGGCAAATAATGTATTTTGTTGGAAAAATTTTTCTATATATATTAATACATCTTGATCTCCCAGAACCTACATCATCTAAATTATATTTCTGTCCCTTAATATGATATTTTTTACATTTTTTTTTGTTTTTTAATTCGATACTACTTATTCTTCACCCTAGCTAATTCTTATTCACTTTTTTTTTAATAGTGATGATTATTGTTTTTGTTTTGTTTTTATGAGCACAATCGCGGATTTCCCATTATTAATATTCTTGATTTGACACCTTTTTATGTTTTAAATATTTTTATGAAAACATAACTCATGCCTTAATCTATAGTTTATTTTTATGTAATTTTTATGAAAATATTGTAATTTTGACCTTTTTCAGGGTCATCATTTTTTAGTTTATATATTAAAGATCTCGGATTTAATTGACTCCATTTGCTAAGCATGTTACAAACAATACAATAATTTCGAGATTAAATTGTCCAAATTTTAATTCCTCTCTTTTTTAAAAAAATTATTTGAATCAACTCTTATTTTGAACTGATTACTTTATATATGATAACAATTTTATTCATCCATGCAAATTAATGTCATTCACATTTTTATACATAAGATTAGTGAAAAGTGGATATAAATTATACAAACTTTTCCAGATGAGAAAAGTCAACTGCTTAATATCAACTGCTTAATATCAACCTTTGATCACTTCTTAACAATCATAATTACAATAATACTAATAATAATAATAGTATTTATTATAATAATAATAAGTATAATGTTACTAATAATATTCTTTATAATGTATTGATTTATAAGGCTCGTGTAGATTAACGTTCCTTTGTTGGATTTGAAGGAACTTTCTTATATTACCAGGATGTTAAGTTTTTTTCCCCCATTTTTTCAGTTCCTCCCTGCATCTGCGAGACTGTAGCAGTACCCATTGTTTCTCCTCTGCGTTCGAATTTGTTCGAGGTAAGTTTGTAATTTCTTAGCGACTGTAATTGAAAATGAGATTTTAACATTACCATTGTTTTTAATTATTAATATTGATAATAAAACTTATGTGTTGTTACTGTGGTTTGAACATAGTTGTTGATATTTGAATATGCATTTTATGTTAATTATTTGTTATCTGTGGATATTTTTGCTTATGGATTAGAGTCAATATGTAAGTTCTTTGTGCGTTGTTTATATTCTTTTATAGAATGATTATTTGTATAAGTTGATGGTAATAGGTATAGTTATGGTTTACTTGGAGTGCTTTAGTGTAAATAGTTATATTATGTCATGGTGTAATGATAATAAAAATTATTATTATATGTTTAAACCATGTTGCAATAATATGACAATAATAATGCAGAATAATTATTTAATTAAGACCGATAGAGAGAATCTTTAAACTTTACGTATTACGAATTTAACAATTGACTTTCGAAAAGTGAACTGGAAAAAGTCTTATTTCACTAAAAAAAAATAAACCATGGTTACGGATATTTTAGTTTAGATAATAAAAGATTTAAAAAAAATAACCAAGGCATTAAACAAAAACACTATAATTTATTAAACTTATGGTCTAATATCAGAAACGAAAATAATATAGGGACTGAAAATGTGTTTCCGAAAAAAGAAAAGTTAAAGTACAAGAATAGCGAAATCGAGAATCGGAAAGATATTTTCATGATAAAATGTCACCAACCTTGAAAAGATGAGGACTCACTGTCCTTCGACAAAATCCAACTATCCTGATTGTACCAAACATGAATTGAACGCAATCTGCTTCCTAACCCTAACCTTTACCTTAGACCATAAAACAAAACTTAAACCCAAGACCCCAAACCTAAACTTTGTTAACCCTAATTACAAAATCTAACCTTAACTATAAGCTCTTAATCCAAATCATAAACCCTCAATCTCTAACCTTCAAACCCTAAACCATAAAGGAATAATAAGGACAGTTTTAACTCTCATCCTAAACATAAACTTTCTTTATTCATTACCTTTTTTACTTAGTAAAGCCTATATGTAATAAAATATAATGAAGAAACTTTTTAATTTACATACTAAGAACAATAAGAATAATAAGAACACTAACAACAATAATAATGATTGTACGTTAATCATAAGAACAATAAGATTGAGAATAAACTTTGTTTATCTTCCAACTTTTTAAGTTACTTACATAAACATTAATGAACTTTTGTTGTTTTTATTAACTGAATATAAAACTTGACTACGTATATCATGTAATAGATTGAGATGTTTATGATTACAAACACATTTTGTTTGTAATGGAATCCGCCCGTAGTTGGATGTACAGTAACCGTTTCTTGCCTGCCCGAACGGGTTACACAGAACAGTGGGAGGCCGGGGTCGAAGAATTTATATCATTTGCTGTCTCGCACCCTGAAACTATGAGTGGGTTATGCATTCGCTGTCCTTGTCGGAAATGTAAGAATTTGCGGTTTAATCAGGCTGATGAGGTTAGAGTTCATCTGTACAAATGGGGGTTTACGCCTTTTTACTTGAATTGGACCGCTCATGGTGAGCCATTTAATGAAGCATCAGATACGGCTCCGGGTGTAAGTGGGTTTGATCAGTTTGATCAGGGGAGTTCAACGAATCCATATGAAAGGATGGTATTAGATGCCGTTGGCCCTAGTTACTCACAAATTCCAGAAGTTAATGTTGCAGAGCCGAATGAAAGCACCTCAAAATTTTTTAACCTTTTGAATTCAGCATCAACTCCTTTATGGGATGGGTGCGAAAGTCATTCTGAGTTATCTGCTGTTGTCCGTCTTCTCAACATTAAGTCTAAGTATCACATGTCACGAGGATGCTTTAATGGCATTGCCCAACTGATGAAGGAGACTCAACCAACAGATAGTAAGATGCCATCAAATTGGTATGAAACTAAGAAATTAGTTTCGCAGTTGGGTCTGTCTCACGAGAAGATTGACGTTTGTGTGAATGATTGTATGTTGTTTTGGAAAGATGACAGTAGTCTGGGTATATGTAAGTACTGTGCAGCTGAGAGATATAAGCCAAAAAATAGAGGTCGTGGTAAATATCGACCGAGAAAAACCATGCATTATTTACCACTAAGCCCTCGTCTGCAACGCTTATTTGCGTCATTGGCAACAGCTGAGCAGATGAGGTGGCATAAGGAGCAAACACAGGTCCCAGGTGTTATCAAACATCCATCAGATGGTGAAGCTTGGAAACATTTTGATCAGACCTACCCATGGTTTGCTTCGGAACCACGAAATGTCAGATTGGGGTTATGTGCCGATGGATTTACACCTTTTGAAGCATCTGGGAAACAATACTCTTGTTGGCCTGTGATCGTGACTCCGTATAATTTGCCCCATTGGATGTGCATGAAAAAACCCTATATGTTCCTTTCGTTGCTTATTCCAGGTCCACGTAGCCCAAATCATAAGATTGATGTTTATCTACAACCTTTAATCGAGGAGCTACAGCATCTGTGGTTTGATGGCGTTGAAACATGGGATGTGTCATTGAAACAAAATTTTATTCTGCGAGCAGCGTTAATATGGACCATAAATGACTTTCCGGCTTATGGCATGCTATCAGGGTGGATGACACATGGGCGATTGTCTTGCCCTATTTGTATGGGCGATTGTCTTGCCCTATTTGTATGGGCGAAAGCAAGGCATTCCAACTTAAGTATGGGGGGAAATTTTCATTTTTCGACTGTCATCGACAATTCATTGCCCGGAACCACCCATATAGAAGGAATTGTACTTGGTTTAAGAAGGGGAAATCAGAGAAGTCATTACCTCCTCCGCGCTTATCAGGTGAGGATATATTTGAAAGAATCTCATTGATTCCATCAGTTGGAAACGATGGGCCACAAAATCGCCCGTTCGATTATGGGAAATCACATAATTGGACGAAGCGAAGCATTTTCTGAGAGTTACCATATTGGGCCATGAACTTAATACGACATAATCTTGATGTTATGCATATTGAGAAGAACGTGTTTGAGAATATATGGAATACTGTGATGGATGTTAAGAACAAAACGAAAGATAATGTGAAAGCACGGAAGGACCTGAAAATTTTTTGTAATCGGCAGGAGTTAAACATGGTTCCACTTGATGATGGTCGTTCGTTCAAACCAAAGGCGAGGTTTACATTGGATGTTAACCAAAGGCAAGATGTGATCGCCTGGGTAAAATCTTTACGACTCCCTGATGGATATGCCTCGAATCTTGGGAGATGTGTTGATACAGCTGGTTGCAATATGTATGGTATGAAGAGCCATGATTGCCACGTTATGATGTAAAGGCTTCTCCCCATTGCCCTCGAAGCGCTACCCGAGAATATTTGGAAGCCATTAACGGAGTTAAGCCTATTCTTTAAAGATTTGTGCTCTCCAGAGTTGCATGAAAATCACTTGTTTGCGTTGGAGGAAAATATTGCAATTATAATTTGTAAGCTTGAAAGAATTTTCCCTCCAGGGTTTTTTGATGTCATGGAGCATCTCCCAGTTCACTTGCCCTTTGAAGCAAGGGTTGGAGGACCTGTTTAATACCGATGGATGTATAAATTTGAGCGGTGCATGCATGACCTAAAAATGAAGGTTTCTAATACTACTCATGTTGAGGGATCGATATGTGAAGCATACCTTATAGAGGAGACTTCCATCTTTTGCTCCCATTACTTTGAGTCCCATGTTCCCGGCATGATGAACCGCGTACCAAGAAATGACGATGGTGGTCCTGCCCAATGTAATGGTGACTTGTGGTCCATATTCATTTTTCCGGGACGACCATATGGTGCATGCCGATATAGATTCCTCACGGACGATGAACTCAGACTGGCAACCACATACGTTCTTCTAAACTGTGCTCAGATCAGGCCATACCTAAAGTAAGTCATCAGTCATGTAAAGACATTCTAACATTGACTATGTAAAAATTAAGTACTACTAATCAAACAAAACTAACATACTTTTATTGTTTATGTTATTGGCCACAGTATGTTTGTGGACATGGTCAGGGAAACTGCACCCGAGATAACAATGTCCGAGATGGACATACACATTGAAGACAATTTCTCATCCTAGCTCCGACGATATGTACGTGTGCTTTTAGGACAGAATGTATTGCAATATGTTAAGTTATACAACATTCCATATATGTTGGCCTAAATTGAAATATGTTGTGCATAGGTTGATGACCCAGGTAACAATATTGTCGATACCATATTGTGGGATGTTGCATGTGGTCCCTCACGGCGAGTTCAGACATGGCCGGTGTATTTCACAAATGGGTACAAGTTTCACATAAGTGAATGGGGGAAGAACAAATCAACATTTAATAGTGGAGTATGCATACGCAGCACGAGTGCAAGTGAAGTTGAATGTGATTTTTATGGTATATTAGAAGAAGTCATTCAACTCGAATATCCCGGCTTTCCGCATAAGAATGTTGTCTTGTTTAGGTGCAACTGGTTTGACCCAACACCTGAACGTGGAACTCGAATGCATAAACAGTTTGGGTTAGTTGAGATCCGGAATAGCCGCAGATATCAGAAGTTTGATTATTTCATTCTAGCATCATAGGCTGACCAAGTTTACTACACACGATATCCGAGCAAGTCACGTGAAAGAAACGGGTGGTCAGCTGTTATGAAGATAAAACCTCGATGGATAATACAAGCTGCAGTTATGGACACGGATGACGTGTATCAAGACAGTTCATCCGTTAATTGTCAAAGAATTGAAGATGACCCAATTGAGGAGTTAGCTGACCCGGGTGTCAGTGATGATATTGAAGAAGATGTACTTGAGGAGGGGGGATCTAATGGCGAGACAGATGATGGTGAGGAGTTTATATCGAATGACAGTGACTTTGAAGAGTCCGAGGAGTTTGAGTCGAATGACAGCAGTGGGTCTGAATGAATGAGTAGATAACATGTATTAGGAACAATGGTAACCTGTAATTTTTATATATGTCATTGAAATATTTGAGTACGTTTATGTACCCCTAATACTGCACAATATATGTCAGTAAATATATGTTATGTTTAATTCACCAACTTACCGAAAAATAAATGCAGATGCCTCGTAAAGCTGATAACACGTATAAACGCCGACCTAGGAAAGGACCATTTGCGCAGTTTAAGGAGGTAATGGAACCAATACTTAATGAACGACATAGGATGGGTTCTTCATCCCGGGCACAGGAGGATGTCGGTGTGGAGACGCAGGGGACAACAGTGCCACCCACGCAGGTCCCCTCACATGAGCACCGAGAAGACGGCGGTGGAGGCACGCCATCTGGACATGGATCTGGTGCGCGGCACCTGAGGCACCCCATAGTGCCGACCCATCCCTCAGATGATGATATACATATTGATGACATCCCATCATCGATGTCACAGACAGCAGGTCGACCGCGGATGAGGATATCCCCACATGGTAACACGTAAGTGATAAATACCAGACACAAGTATTAATATTAGTGATAGAATACTTTACATGGAATCATTCTTTGAAACTTAAGTCCGATAATTTAAACGTCACAGATTCATTCCAGCTGCGGCGACACGGTTAGTGACACCATGTTTCACCACACATTTCAAGCCATATGCTGATTGGTCCTCCGTCTCTCCATCAGACCTGCAGCAATGGTGGCGTGTTTTTGAGGTATGACAATAATATTACTATGATAATGATGTAATAATGTTATAAGAGATAGAATGCTATTTTCCCATTCTAATAGTTTAAACATATTAACCTGTACAGAGGAGCTGTGAGTGGGATCCCATACACCATAATGAGGTGTATCGGGTTTGGAATGTATTGGGAGCATAACATTACAGAAGCATGATGTCAGAAATTCGGCGTGTGAAGGATCCGGTTAAACGTCGAGCGAAGGCGAATTTTATGTCAGATTCTACATATGCGGACATGGAGGCATATTGGGCGAGTCCTGAGTTCATTCAGAAGTCCGCGAAGTTCAAGGCAATGCGAGCAACAATGACTGACGAGGATTCACAGTCAGGCTCTTGCAGCGCGACATATGCTGGGGGATCTATCTCAATGTCTGCACATCGAGAGCAAATGGTATGTATGCTTTAATGTTCTTTCAAATAACAGTTCAGATACTAATGAAATATTGTAAAATATTAATGTTGGTTTTCATTCAAATAGAGAGAGAGAGATCCTGAGAAGAAGGACCATGGCTTGTTTAAAGTCCTTCAAGCGACACATAAAAAGAAGAATGAGAGATATGTTAGTAAGCGCTATGAAGAAGTTGCTGTAAGTAGTAAAAGTCGTTTGGTTGCAGAATATTCTTAACTTAATTACTATGTTTTACTAATTATGACATGATTAAATGTATTTTATGACGTTGCTGTAGACTCGTATCAGTGCAGAGATTAAGGAGCAACAGCAAGAGGATGGAATTGAGGCCATTGATGAACTAGCAAACCGCATCTGGCGGTAGAAGGAGAGGCCGGGTATTTGGATTAGGATCTGAACAGTGTGCTATACCGGGACGCCGACAGCCAGGTTCCATCCCGCCTATCGACATCACACAGACACCGCAATTCAACGAGCAAGTACAGAAGATGATGGCGGAGGAGAATGCGCGAAGGGATGCGGAGTACGAGAGGAAGCTCGAAAGGATTCAGAGGAGACAGAGAGCAGAGATGAAGGCTCAGAGAGCTGCATTGGAGGCAAACCGGGCTCAGTTGGAGATTATTTGTCGTTCGCTAAACCTTCCATGCCCGCCGGCACAACCAGTACCACATTATCCTGATGACTCGGAGTCAGAGGATGAGGAGATAGTCGAGACTCCGTGATGGGCGTCATCAACAGGTTAGCGCATTTCTGCAGTTATTGTATTAGAGCATGGCAACATAATTATTTTTAGACCTAAATCAGACTGACTTGATATTTATGAAATGTGTAAGCCATTGAATGTTGAATGCTTTGCTTTCAGACATATATGTTATTCCATTAATTATGCTATAATTAAGAATATTTTATTTCAATTACGTTGGATCAGTTGTGTAATGTTTATTGTTGAGTAAAGCCGGGCGTACTTTTGAATTGGTAATTTACTTTTGAATGTGGATTGAAACGGGGAAAAATACGAAACAACCGAAATCTGGAACGTTTAATATACATAACGAACGTGCAAATGTGAAATAAACCAACTTCCGCGACGGGTCAGTACCAACGTGTTTATAACGGCACCGTTACCAACTTTCGGCAGTTGGTAATTACCAACTGCCAAGTTACCAACTGCTGACAGTTGGTAACCCATTTACCAACGTGCAGCAGTTGGTAAATTACCAACGCGCAGCAGTTGGTAATTTACCAACGGCTGACAGTTGGTAACTATAACTACGCGATGGAAACCGAGTCCTTTAAATGACCGTTGGTAATTACCAACGTGTATTTTACCAACGTGTTATTAGTTGCGCGTTGGTAAAAAATTTTCCAACGTATCGAATACCAACGGCCATTTACCAACTGCTGCACGTTGGTAAATGGCAGTTAGTAAAATCGGTTATTTTAGTAGTGTTTAGTTCCCTATAAGGCATTTTAGCCAATTTTAATGAGGTGAAATTAAATGTATTTTCATTAAAATATAAGGTCTAAAAATAGAAATTTATCATTTTAGGGGGTCAACGCATCCCTTAACTAATACTAAATTATATATCCTTTGGTTGGGTTTCAATTCAATTTGATTCCAGTCTAAAACAACAAAACCTTACCAAACTGATGGTTTATAAAATGGAAGAAGCATTGTCTATTTTCAGTCGAACCAATGGATCGATATTGTTTTGTATGGTTGTCAGTTTTAACTAACTCATGCATGTTCACCCATAGTGATATGTCACCGGGTGTTAAAGCCATCCATGTGATGCCATACGCAACGTACGTAACTAATGTATACCCAAAACTTCCAATTCAACCCTGAGAATCATGGAAATAAATATTGTTGATCCATCCAAACAGAACTCGGCAAAAGGATACTCATATCAACTCATATAAAGAAACTGAATTTTATGGAAAGTTTGTCACACTTAATTATACTTCTTTTTTTTTTTTAATTTTAATATCTAATTTGTTAACTCTTTCAGTCATAAAGTTATTGAAAATGTCTTATTTTAAGTTCCTAACTCGATTGAATCCATCAACTCAAAATACCCTATACTTTAACCCTTAGAATTGCATTGCTAACGATACCAATGAGGATATTTTAATTAAGGAAAAAAATGATGATTTAAATTGTTCATTAATTAGTGATTGGAAAAGTGCTATAGAAACTAGTTGATAAATTACTACTAAATTGTTTAAATTTATTATAAGACAATTATTGTACAATTTAATTTGAAAAAATTGATATCAGTAACTAGTTACATTGAAATTGTAGAATGTAAAATTTTTTAAATCGAAAACTTTACATGCACCTTTTTACTTTCTGCATGTAGAGGTGGCCAGTGGGCCAACTTGACCTGTCTAGGCCTGGGTTGGAAAATCTAGACCTGGACTCTGCCCGCTTGAGCCTAGGCAAGTTTATGGTAGGCCGAGTTTTCCTGATTTTAGCAAAAAAAAAAAATAATATGTTGAAATATCATTTGAGTGTAATTTGGTTAAATATGTTTTTATTTAAGGAAACAATCACCGCCGGTGTAAATTTTATTAATGAAAAAGTCAAATGGTACTTAATCATTTGGAACGTATTTTATATTTGAAAATGAGGAAACGCTCTAGGAAAAAAACCGGAAAATAAAAGTAAGATTTTACAATTTTTCAAGTAAAATATTTTAATTTTCTTACAAATTTTTAATTTTCATTTGAGTATATTTTTGTTAACAATTCTTTTACGTTTTTCAAATTTAGAAAATATGAAAGCTAAAAAATATATGTTTTTTTAAATAAAAATTAAAAATACTTTTTAACATCTTAAAGAATGATTAAAAGTTTCAAAGAATAAAAAATATCTCAAAATAAATATTTTTAGTCATTAAAAAGTAATCTCCACTAAACTCATACAAAATAAGAAGCTTATTAATGAGTTTGAAAATTTTCCAAAATAATAAATAAGACAATAGTTACCCTAAACTGGAAAAAAATAATATTAATGGGACCTATTGAATAAAAACCAATTTTGTCTGTCATGTGTGCTTTAGGCTAGGCAGGTACAACATTAATTTAAATGATAACAACAATTGATATCCTTAACAAAGCATTTTTTTTTTTATCATTCGATGCATAACTAGAAAAAAATATTGTATTTTCTTTTTGGAAAGATTGAAAAATAAAATAAAATTTGTTCTTTTCAATGTAAGAGAATGGATGATCATTTTTGTAAAGCATTTGGAAGAAAATATAGTGAAAGACAAATTGATATTTTTCCAAAAGGTTTAGAAATGCCAACATAAGAAAAGCCGAGGGGAAGACCACTTTTAGTCCTAAATTTTTTACAATTTTTCTATTTAAGTTCTTTTTTTTTTTTTTTGAATTTTTGAACATTGCCAACAATCACCTAGAAATGAAAACGACCCGACCTAGCCCAGCCGATTCAAGTCTGTGTCCAGGTTGTGCGGGTTGCTAAGCCAGGCCGAGCTCACTTGGGTTTCCCTTCTTTTCCTGGCCCACATTCACCCCACCTCCTCCCGAGTCAACTTCGTGTTGGGCCAAGCCAAGGCTTGACCGAGCCAAGTTGAGTTTGACTTGAGTCGAGTCCAGAGCAGGCCCAATTCAACCAGGCCCACTGGCCACCTCTACCTGCATGTGACTTAGTAAAAAGGTTAGCAGGTCATATCCCATGTTTCTTCTCCGTTGTTTGTTGTCTATCCAGTTAGGTTTGAATACCAATTTATGCGTAGCTAGTTGATTTTTTTACCATTACTCCATCTATTATCCTTGATCACTTCCACCATTTTTTTCCTCTTCCACTGAATTTCTTTATCACTATTTATAGAAGCATGTACCATCTGGTTCATCCACCAGTTTATGGTAAATGGATTTGGGTGACCTATTTTTGAAATTGATGGCTATAAGAAAAATTGTGATCAAGCAGGACATAGGAAATGACTAAGACCTATATGGTGAGACATTTACGAATAATAGATCAAAATGATCATATGTTGTTTCTTTTCTTTATCTTGTTCTTTTCTTGTCTTTTTTCTAGTTACTCATGAGTTATTTCTCCATGATTATCTTAGTTTACTTGAAACATTTTGACTCCATTTAATTATTTTCTCTTTATTCAGTGTTGCAAGAATGTGTAGATTTTTATTAGCTAGTTTATATGTTTTTGTTGTTCTTTAGTATCCTATGTCATTGATTTGTAAGATATCATTTGACTCACTAATAATTGGAATGAAGTCCCTTTTTTGTCAAAAAAGTAATTTCGTGTATTTTTTTGCTTACACTTGGCAATTAGAAAGAGTAAGTAACAAAAATCATGTCCAATTGTCAAGTGTTCCAGAGGCCAGCTTTCCATTAAATCCGTCGTTGAACATTGTTGTCTTATCCGGGATCAAATTGAGATAATTGTTTAGGTTAAAGATCAAAGTAAAAGGAAAACCAGAGATCAGTGGCCCCGAGTGTTATGCACATTATTCTCCTCCATGTATTTAGCTCGACCAGGGAAATGCGGAGACCGGGCGATCAAGTGAATTAAAGCCGTATTGGGTTCCACAAAAGGTGTCCTGTGAGGCAGAATATAATGCATCGGATGTATGAAAAGGAAATGGGAGAAAATTGCACAATTAGGCCACAACCTTTAGTTATTGTTTTATTTTGGTAAAATATCAAATTTACCATTAACATTTTGGGTTGAGAGCGGATATGCAAATATAGTTTTTTTTTTTCAAATCTCCTACTAATATTTTAAAATTGGCCAAATATGCCACTGAAATTTCAAATTAAAAGTGAATATGTCATGAGCCATTAAAAATCTAACAGACAACATTAAAAAGCCATAAAAAAATGTTAAAAATAATAAGTTTTAAAATTTAGGATGATAATGCAAGTTTTAACAAATTTTAAAGATATTTTATAATTAAAATTTCTCTCTCTAAAAAATGCCAGCGGGGAGATTAGACAGTAGAGATAGAGAGAGGGTGGTGATGAGGTTAGGGCGCTAGTGACGGAGATAGTAACAGGGCTGAAGCGCTGATGACAAAGATTAGACCCTCTTTTGATAAAAATCTCGAAAGTCCTGATATTTTTTTAAAAATGCATAATAATCCCAAGATTTCAAAACCTGCTATTTTTACCATTTTTCGTTATTTTTCTAACTGGCGGTGACATATTTGGCCCATTTTAAAATATGAGTGTGAGATTGTGCAAAACAAAAAAAACTATAGTGGTATATTCACTCTCTAACCAAAACACTAATGATAAATTCGATATTTCTGACTTTTATTTTTTACCCTAACATCCAATTTGTACATTTGGACTCCCTAACTTTGTTTAAATATTTCATTTTGGACTTTTGAGTGACTGGAATCCATTAATTCGCATAAAAAATGTCACATCAATATAGAATTACAGGTAGAACTGCTAATTTTGACGCTTGAAAACTTATCTCTTTAACAAAGAATCCTTAAAATATTCAAATCTAACAAAAAACTCACCTGACGCCACTCACCCGATTCACCACTACCCTGCTGCCACTCACGCCTTCCTCTTAATCTAACCCTCTTCTTCGTCAGCCACTCACCGGCCGCCCCTCACCTGATTCGCCGCTTACCTGTCGCCCCTCATCAGGTACCCTTCACCCTGATTCGCTCTTCCTTTCCCCCATATCCGTCACCCCTCACCTGATTCGCCCTTCCTCTTCCCCATACCCGCCGCCCCTCACCTAATCGGCCTTCAAACCATCGGCCCTCCCTCGCCTTTTCAACTCCCTCTCCATCACGATTCAACCAGCGTTTCAACTAGAACGATTCAACCGCAGTTTTGCGTCGTGATTCAACCAGTGTTTCTTGTCGCGATTCAACTAGCTTTTCACGTCGGGATTCAACCAACATTTATCATCGCGATTCAAACAGCATTATTCAACCATGGCGTTTCAACCGTCTCGATTCAACGTTCACCTCAACCGTCGCGTTTCTAGCCCGGCGATATTGGAGGCACAATTGGACCAATAGCAGCGGTGGCAACTGAGGACAGAGGAAGGGGGTGGTTGGAGGCTAAGGGCTGGTGGCAGGAGAGGCCGGAGAGGGAGGCTGAGATGGGGAGGGAGTTTTTTTGTTAGATTTGAAAGTTTTAAGGATCTTTTGTTAAAAAGATAAGTTTTCAGGAGTTAAAATTAATAAGTTTTTCATTTGAATTAATAAATTTTGTCACTCAAACGTACAAAATGAAACGTTTAAATGAGGTTATGGAGTTAAAATATGCAAATTGGAGGTTGAGATTAAAACTAAAATAATAGTAAAAGATTGAGGCCTAATCTTACAATTTACCCAAGCAAACGAAGTGTGTTTTTTTCCACGAACAAAGAGTAGTATAATTAATTAAATGAGCAATAAACATGATTAGAATAAACGATAAAATGTCTTTATTTGTTGTAACTATACTTTTATTGCCATCACAGGATACTTCTATAATTTTTTCTGAAAGATTGTACTTGCTATTATTTATTTGAATCATCACTTTTACTATATGACAAGGTATGTCCAGGTATTGCTATCTAATAGTATAATTTTTAAACTAATATTTTTCATTTTCCTATACTCATAAGTTTATAAGAAAATGTTACAAGAGGCATAAACTATCGATCTACCTGGAAAACTATACCTTACCCTAGCTAAATCCATGTATTGGCAAAGGAGATAAATTCCATCACATAAATTAAAGACCCGAACCCATGTCCGTTACATGATTTGATGTCTCTGAATTTGTGTGTTGAGTTGAAAAAGATGTGTGTTATTGTAGTATGGTACTGGTAGTAAAAAATGATCACAAAATTTTACTATCTGACAAGGTATGCCCAGGTATTGCTATCTAATGCTCCATTCGTGCCATATTTTTTGCACCATTTACTTTTTAGCAATTAATTTATAATTTTTTATTTTCAATATTTTAGTACATAAGTGAAAAAATTTTATATAAGAATAATAAATCAAGACATATAGTTTCTAAATATATTTTTTTAAAATTTTTTTCTTACAAATACTAATATAAATAAATTCAAGTCAAATTATATGTAAAAGTCAAATGGTGGAAAGAATATGAGACGGAGGTATTATAATTTTTAAACTAATATTTTTCATTCTCCTATACTCATAAGTTTATAAGAAAATGTTACAAGAGGTATAAACTATCGATCTATCTGGAACACTAGACCTTACCCTAGCTAAATCCATGTATTGGCAAAGGAGATAATTTCCATTACATAAATTAAAGACTCGAACCCATGTCCGTTACATGATTTGATGTCTCTGAATTTGCTTGTTGAGTTGAAAAAGATGTGAGTTATTGTAGGGATAAAATCCAAATTTGGTCCCTTAACTATTCGGTTTGTCCTAAAATGGTCCCCTAACTCTAAAAATGTCTATTGAGGCCCCTTAACTCATGCAGCACTTCCTATTTGAGTCCTGTCCGTTATTTCAAGCGTTAATTTTGACGGAAGATACAGACGTGGCACTTAATGTCCTCTACTTGGTCCCACAATGCCATGTGGCATGATAATAAGTGATAAATTAGAAGAATAATAAACCGTAGGCTCGAATTGACAAAAAAACACAATTTTAAGTACTTAAAATGTATTTCTTTCTTGAATCTCTTGTATCTCTCTTTCAACCTTCCGGTGTCCACCGCCCAACAACGCCAACCACCGACCTCCAAAATTCGGGCCGACCCATCCCCTTCTTCGCCAATTCAGAGGTCGACCTCCACGATTTTGTCATAGATTTCCTATAACCCTCGATTTTGTTATCAATTTCCTCCTCCAATCGTTGGCCTCCATCTTCGATTTGCCATGGGGGTAGCCGATCGGAGTTGGCAGATGGCTGGGTTGGCTGGAGGCTACGACAGTAAAGGCAGTGCAGGTTTTCCGGATGGAAATCGGTTGTTGGTTGCCAACGAGGAGAACTTGTTTGTTTCGCAACCACCAATCCTCTGCTCCTTATTCAAACGGAGATCGATTATTAGTTGTCGACAATGAGAGCTCATATATTTCGCAACCACCAATTATTTGCTCCTCCGATTCCCTGTCTCCGTCCCTCGCGCCTCCAATTCTTCGTCGTCTGTCTCATTCCGCCCCTTCGATTCTTCGTCACCTCCCACCCTTTCGATTCTCCATTTCCATCTCCGATTAGGGGATTTGATTCTCCAATTCAAGATGGTGACGAAGAGATAGAAGATTTGGCCAGCGAATGGGAGAGAAGATGGTGACGGCAGCGAGAGTAAATTTGGGAACATTTGGTTAATTAACAGTTTAAGTCCCTAAAATTAGCTTTTTTGTCAATTCTAGTCTAAGATTGATTATTATCTTAATTTTGTCACTTATTGTCATAAAGAAGATGTCATGTGGCATTGTGGAGACAAGCTATGGGGTATTAAGTGCCACGTATGCATTTTCTATCAAAAATAATGCCAGCATAATGGATGAGACTCAAATTGAATGCATTGCTTTAGTTATGGGACCTTAATAGTCACTTTTAAAGTTAAGGAATCATTTTAGGGCAAACTGAATAGTTAAGAGACCAAATTTGGATTTTACCTGTTATTGTAGTATGGTATTGGTAGTAAAAAATGTTCACAAAATTTTGGGGAAAGGACATTTTTGGTCCTCCAATTTTTTCAAATTTATCATATTAGTCCTATAATTCTTCTAGTTGCCAAACGAGTCCTCTAACAGTAAAATAGTTAGCTCTATTAGTCCTATGACTTGTTTGGCCGATGAAAAGTGCTGACATGGCACTTAATGCCATTTATTTCAATGACTAAACTGACACTTTTTAAACTTAGTTACTTAAAAATATTTTCAAAATTTAATGGTCATCAACTCTTAATTCCTCCAATCATAATTTTAGGACTCATATGACAATTCGACTAATTTTAGGATGTATATGATAACTCGAGTGATTTTAGAACTCAATTAAAAAATTTGAAAAAGTTATAAAACTGAAAATGATAAAAATTTTTAAAAAGTTATAAGACAGAAAATGAACAATCAACTGACAACAAATTACGAATTGAGTAACATACAATTATAGTTCAAACTAACAACAACATAATCCAAAAAATATCACAATAAACTTTAGATTTGTCCTATTGGGAGTATCCTAACTTATTTTCATGTCTTAAATTGGTACCAAAACTTTAGATTTATCTTATTGAACTACATAAATTTATATAGCACATCCAAATTGGATGTTTTCTGTCGATTTTACCGTTAACTCAGACAAAAAAAAGCTGACATTTATTAAATAATATTAAAATAAATTTAAAATAACAACTTTGGTCTTCAAATTTTTTTCAATCACTAATTTTAACCCTTTATATTTCACTAAAATCAATTCTGCTCTCCATCACCCAATCCAACCCACATGGGCATTTCTTCAAACTTCTGGCGTACGTTTCATGATCTTATCCTTCAAATAGCCAACCAGTTTAAAGCCCATTTCCTACAAAAACTTAGTCTTACATCCAAAAGAAATAGAACAAAAACTACAACGTTTAGTTCAACATTTAGTTCTTCAACTTGATTCGGGGTTCGAGGAGGCGCACAAGAATGATGACACTGTTGCTTATTCGAACTCAGAGAAGAGATTATTAGGGAGGTCATACAAGTTGAAGCATTGTAACTCATTATCAGCATACAGTGATGGTAGAAATTCTAGGTCCAATGGCGGTGAGCCTCAGCATAGTCAATGATTGTGGATATTTTGGATCCAGTCTCAGCAAGCCTAAGTGCATTTAGTGGTGGCTAAAATGCAGTGGGAGCAAGGCAGGGAAAGATTGCCAAATTAGTCAAATTGTCAAATAAGTCATAAATTTAGTCGAATTACCAAATGAGTCATAGAATTAGTCAAATTACCAAATAAGTCTTAAAATTATTATTAGAGTGATTAAGAGTTAATGACTCTCAAATTTTGAAAAAAATTTCAGTTAAGTAACTATGGTTTAAAAAGTGTCAATTTAATCACTGAAATGAATGACATTAAGTGTCATGTCAGCGCTTCTGTTAACCAAACAAGTTGTAGGACTAATAAAGCTAACGGTTTTAATGTTAGAGGACTTGTTTGGTAAGTCGATGAATTATAGGAATGATATGGCAAATTTGAAAAATTCAGAGGACCAAAAGTGTCCTTTCTCCCAAAATTTTGGACGAAAATTTCCCACTCCCGGCTTATATGTCTCCTGTCGTGGTCGGTTTTGTTTTCAGTTACGTACGCAGGAGTGTGCAGATTGACTCAGATTGCCCATTTTTTCGGAAGTCCAAAGCCAGGCCCACAAATAATGTGCTATAAGTTGCATATTTCTAAATTCTAGTAATTAATTAGTTTGAAAATGCAAATAAAGAATGAATTTGTCTAAAGATTTTTACATTATTTGAGTTAAATAGTCCAGTCACAATCATCATGGCACATGAAAGGAACTGCTCTTACAGGGCCGTAGCACCTGCAAAAGCGATAAACTTTCACAACTCCATCTGTCTTTACTTTTATCATATCTTTTTGTTACTTTAGTCAGTGAGATTAAAGATAGTCTATTTCCATAATTTTTATACTGGATAATTATGCCTAATCTATATAATGAAGCTTAATCTTTGCTTCATAGTGCATCACATCAGACAGACAGACACGGCATTTAGCATTCTAAGAAAACAAGAAAATGTTCTCTTTATGGTCTGTCACAAGTTGCAACCAATTTCAATGTTTACCATAATATATTGGTTTATTTTAAGGGGCATTGAGAAATTATACATGGACGGATAAGATCTGGTCATTGTTGTGGTGGTACGTATCGCCCAAGAGAAGAGACTAGGGCGCACCACTTGGAAAGCTCACTTAATTTATAGTTATATTCCCTTCTTTTCAATTGGTTGAAATATTTGAATTTGTGACGGAGATAAGGGGAAAAAAGAAGAAGAAGAAGAAGAAATTTGTGTGTTATTTTAAATTTCAAAATTTAGTTTTACACATAAATAAAATAAAGACAAAAAAATGTGAGTACTGAAATAAGAATTTGAAGAATAATATGTTAAAATAATTTATTAAATATAAAAAATTTTTACTTTAAAAATTTTGGAATGACTCAAAATAAAATATATTATAAATAAAACACGCTATAAAAAATTTGAGATGATTTAGAATAAAATATATTATAAATAATTTAGAGTGGATCATAGGGTAATTAGTAGCAGATTGTGACATATACATTTTTCTTACACGCCATATCCATTTATTTGCAATGTGATTTTTTTTAATGATACTATAATAGCTCTTATGATTATCATTTTAAAACCGGAAAAAAGCTGTGCTCGCCATCTCACTTTTTTCAGAACCTCTTTAAGTTTGACTAATTAAATGTAGATGACACGTAAGTGTACAAATTTATTTGTAAATACTAGATATAAGTTTGAATTTCTGACTATTGTTAGATATTATTTTAATAAATAATTTTGAATATATATTACTAATTGCTTTATAGCCGTTTAGGACTTTAAAAGATCAAACGTATGTTTTGTTTTTCTCCTAATTAATATGGGGAGCTAGCCATTTGGGTTAATTAGAAAGCTACCCGTTAGGCTATGTTATTTGCTTTAAATTATAAATGGCTAGTATAGGTTTAATTACAATTAATTTTCTTCTAACGTTTCAATTTCATCACACACACACAAATATATATAGCTCCTGTTTCATCCAAAATATATACACATATTATTTGCCTCTCCCTCTCTCCTATTATTCAAATTTTTTACAAAGATATTTTTTTTAATCTCCAAAATAATATTGAGTAAAGAAATGTGTTGGTGGAACTTTGTTCTACCATAGTACAAGTATGAGTAAAACTGTAACAACAAAGTTGGGTTGTTGTATCCTGATGGCGGTATGATCCGAAGCCATTGCACTGGTTTGGTATGAAATGTCCAAAAGAAAGTGGGCAACTCCACGTCTCAACTCAAAATCCTTTGTATCATCGGTAATATTATTTTTTTTATTTTAGATTATTATCTGTAATTTTATTTTTCTTTTGTATCGATTCTTTTTGTACCACGAGGAGCAACAACTATTATGATGAAAATCTTTTAACAATAATAATACTTTGAGAAATGTTGAGTCAAACTCAAATCTAAAAATTAAAATATGATAAATATCGTGGGACAGAACGAGTGAAATACTATTTGTAGAAAACTTATGAAAAGGATATTTTATTTTCAAGAACAATCTCCACTACGAAGTGGATAGCACGTGGATAACATATATTATGCATGATAATTGACCTTAATATATACTGTTTTTGTACTGCCAAAATAACCATATTTTGTGAACGATAATGTATTGTGCGAAAAAGTGTGTCCTAATTTGTTTAAAGTGCCGCTTGAAAAATGATCCAAATTATGGTAGCACCAATCCACTAACTCAAAATAATGAGAAGCTCCAGCAAATACGTCACGATATCCAATCCAAACAAACAAAAGAAAACGCTAGCTAGCTAGAATTTGTACGTGTACAAGATTGGTCATATTATTATAGGTAAATTAATATCTTAAAGTCGCAATAAATTAATTGTATAATCGACTAGATGAGGTTTTCAACTATAAAGAGCTACAAAACCACACCAATAAGAATGACCCGTCCACAGTTCCACTTTCTGAAATTAAAAGAATGAACCCTTTCTGATGAAGTTCCAGATTATGTTTGCTAGTCGAAAAAAGTATCATTTAGTGCCTTAAACAGGTTATAATTAATTTAGAATTTTGTATAATTTTTTTAAAAAAATATAGAGAGAGGTATCCGCTTCAGTGTTAAATAATATATATGGGAGTGAGAGTATTTTAGCTGCTCAAGAATGATACTTCTTGAAAGTTGAAACTGATGAAGGTTAACTAGAAGAAATTAAATGTTTCTTTCGTTGAGAAACATACTCCTCCGTCCCACAATATTTTGAATATTTGATTGATGCGCTAGACTAAAGTATGTAAAACTTTTACTTTATTCATTTTTTCCCGCATTAAAATGCCAGTGACTAAGATGTCACTTTCTAGTTTCTAGATCACGTTACAACTTTTTTTTTTTTAAAAGGACTAAAATGAAATTTTTTGAAAAGTACTAGAAATCAAATTGTAATTTCTCAAAATATATTAAAATTTTAAATTAAAATTTAAAATACAAATAACATGGTAAATAAACTATAAGAACTACCAAATATAAAAATGTCACAAAAAAATTATAACTAACAAAGATAATAATTGTTCTAGCTTGTAATTTGAGACGGAGAGAGGATTAACAGTTTGGGTTTCGGGTGTTGGATTCTCTAGAGGCCCAGCCCGAGCTAGTGCGGCTGAGATGTTGGGTTCGATAATACCGGGCTGAGGTCATTTTCAGTTATATTTAATTACGAAATTTTTAATATTTAACAAATCATTATTGGTACAAGCTTACTGTGAGGTAAAAATTATGGGCGGGGGATGGTGCTAAATGTTTGGACACAATGGAGGAGCAGGTTATTTTTTAAACTTTGGACAGTGGAACAATATATGTTTTCATTGGATTAAATCGTGGAACGTTAATGATGTTGATGACAGAGGAGTTTTCGGATTAGGGTGGAAGGGTGCCTTTTCATGCATTTAATATTTGGTTTTTAATTTAAGATATCTCGTAAGGGAAAAAAAAATCCACCAAAGTTTAAAACTGTCATCTCTCTCTTAAATTTATTTCATATACGGACCAAAAAAAAAAGGCAAACCTGATTGATGATAATAGATTTAGGGATGCATGGGTGCCGTCCAGTTGACGTAGGCTTGTAGCATTTAAGAATATTAAAATATGCATGACAAGACACGAATTAATAACCAGCTACTTACCCTTAATATATATATATATATATTAAGGATATATATTAAGGGTAAGTAGCTGGATATATGTATATATATATATAGTTAAATGAGTTACTTGGAGTTATAAATATATATGTGCTTGTTGAATGATGATAGAGGTTCACTTTTATTGCAATAAATGATGAAGTGGATTGGGAGCTGGACAAGATAGCGATATTGAATATGAGGTATATATGATTAATGGTCCCTCTGGGTTTGGTTTCGCAGTGCAAAGTGAGGATATAATTCTGTAGCTGTTTGATTTGTGACTTTGATGGCAACAGCAACTGGACCGGCTCTCTTATTGTCTCATACTGTTCACCTTGCAGCAGAACATATCATCTCTTATCTTTTTCTGTCCATACATCGCCCACCCATCCATACCTGTGCCTGCCCCACTTTTCTCCTCTCACACGCATCTTTAGTTATTGCTTCCACTTCTTACATCGATCCAAATAAACTGCAATAATTCCATTTCCCAAAACCAGGCAACTTTTCCTATTTCATAAATTAATTCGATTGGAAATCTCTTTTATCCGAGTAAAAATGAGTTCCACACAACAGACATAACTACTAGTAAAGTATAAAGAATACTACAGAATGGCCATGATTCAAGTAGTGGCAGTGTCATATTCTTCTCTGTTTTAGCTTTTTATAGTGGTAAAATGTAATTGAGATTCTCTAACTTTTGTGCAGCAGTCATTTTTCCCCCTAACTTCATTAATGTATTCTCTAGATCCCTATGCTTGTAATGCTTCTAAATACAAAAAAAATAATAAAAAGAAGAAATTAGGTTCAACCAATTCATATATTGAGCCATCATGTTGCTTTATGTAAAGGTTTTAAAGTTAATTTGACTATTGGTGGAGTGTTTATGCCTTTGAGTTTGACTGGTTGTTTTCGAGTATGGCAGTTAGATGGGCGAAATTTGTGACCAATGGATATTCACTCATGACTAACGGGTAAATTGGTAAAAATACCCGTGGTAGGACAGACATGGATAACAAATCACATATGTTTGATGGATACGGGTGAGTGACGGGTAAGGGTATCCATTATAGGAAAATTCGCTCCGCCTACCTGCAAAACCTGCTAGTATGAATTTCCTATTTATTAATTATAATAAGATGAAATATACTTACATTTAACTAATATTTTATACTAATTTTCATCGAATATTTTCTTATATGTACATCATGATTTTGTGCATTTATGATTTTATTGTGTTATATGTGGATAATGACTTTATATTTATATTTCATATTTTATTTTATTAAATTAAAAAAATATACTTTAAACAACGGATTATTCACGGGTTGTGAGTGGATAAAATTTTTCATCCACTCGTAGATATTCGTGAAGTCGCATACATATAAAAAAACTATAGACGTGAATAATGAATAGTGGTATCTGCACCTGATCTAACTTGTTGTTCTCCCTATTTTTTAAGCTTAATTAAAATTAAAGATAAAACACGATGTTTTTATGTTTAATTCTGACAAAAGAGAGTAATCGAATGCTTTGCCTTTGCAGTTCCAAATATCCTATCGTTATTCACATTTTAAATAAGGGAAGATCGGCTGCTGCCAGTGCCAGATAAGCTAAGTCTGATCAAAGCCTTTATTCTTTCTGCCACAGTACCCTGAGAAGCAATCTCTGATGAACCAGAAACTTGAGCTTTACTTATTTATTTATTTATTTTCGTTGTCCACAAAGTATCTTAATCTATTCAATCTGAGTATTTCCTATTCACAGCTTGAGCTTGTTGCCAGCTCGGAGAGACTTTTATGCTAGGAAACGGCTGAAACTTTGATCCTCGATTTTTGTATGTCCAGAGCGGTGAATTAGTCATTATGTCAACGTTCACAGTTTGAAAGCTGAAACTCGAGCTTTATAACACGTTAACATAACTGTCACGATAACGGATGGCCATGATGTATTTTTTCCAACACTAAAGATGATAATTCTATTTAGAGTGCACCCCAACCTAACACAAAAGATCTTCATGAGCACCTGAGCAACCTTGGACGAACGGCCAATGTTGTTAAACTCAGCCCACTCATCAACTCATTTAGATTGGGGGGTCTTGATTCAACCGGTTAGCCCGGACGAATCAATAACATAGATTGAGAGTGACGTAGTCGTTAACTTTAAGAGAAGTAGAGGCACTTTGTCCGTATATATAATGTTCAATGGCCAATTCTAGTATTTACCCTTTTTTCTCTCTTAAACAACCACTCCCTAGATTTAACCAACTACAACAGAAATTTTTTCCCATGGGACAAAGTAGAAACCTATATCATTAACAAGCACAGTAAATTGGTTAGCAACTAGTACCCTTTTTTGTTAGCAATTGTTTATGGTGAGATTTTATTATTTAAAGTCACTTAAATGTCAATTCATTATTGGTACTTTGAAGCACATTTTTCTTTATGCATGAAAACGAGCTCATTTTACAATAATTTTAATGTAATATTGTACATTATTCTATGCGTTAATTCACTATTCTTATATAAAGTAATTATTTACCTAAATTATCTATTTATTAAAGCTTTATACTTTAAGCAGTCAAAAAATGAAAAACCAATAAAAAGTATTTTATTTTCACAAAAAATATTGTAAGAAACTTTCTCTTTTGGACTTCTTGAACTATAAAGTTTCAATATATGGATAACTTGAGAATTAACACTATATTCCTGATGTATATACACCAACAAACCCCATTAAAGTTTCCATCCATTATCTATAATTTAAATGAGAAAAATAATCAAAGAAAATCTTATAAAAATCAATCAATTTTATCCCTATCCATACATATCTCTTTCCCAATCTTCTCTTCCATGATTTCATCCCATGATTCTCTCCCAAAAACCTTAAATTATCATTACACGATTCTCTCTCACCGTTCTCGCTATTCCATTCTTTTTCATCTTGAACTTGCAGCCATTTGTTAGTTTCTTTTCTTGTTCCTTTACAATTGGCCGACTTGTTATTCTCCATTTTTCCTTCAATTTTTTCATTTTGTTTGTCACCAATTTGTTCCTTTCTTATTGTTTCTTCGCTTCAGCATATAAAACGATAGTTTTATCCAATCTCCAGCTGCCTCGTAAGATGTGGGGAAATGCTCTAGCAAGATCTGAATGGTATGAATGTTTGATTGTTAGGTATGTACAGGGGTAGACCCAGAAATTTATATTAGCGGGGCCAATTATTAATATCTTAAAATATTATAATATTATAAAAAATTTAAAATATAGACATAACTTATTTACATTGTACCCATCTTTTTTGCATTAAAATAAATTCGTCTATAATTATATTGGGATCAATTGTTATAACAAGCTCATACTTTGTGTACATTAACAAAAAATTCCTGAAAAAAATGGGTATCTATTTTGTTGCGAAATCAAGTCTTTACAATGTTCATAGCAGAAAAAGCACGGTTCCTTTTATCTAGTTAAACAAAGCTAAGAATTCTAAGATCAGTTGAAGAAATCATAAATAAAAGTCAGATTAATGTAAATTCATGGTTGTTCTCAGTGAAATTAGAAAATTTCTAGGTTCGCTTCAACTTGAAGCTCCTTATTGAAAATTAAAATTGCAATAGTGCTACCGTTTAAATTGAATTAAGTGGCTAACTTCTAACTTCTATGAAAAAAGCAAAAAAGGTCAGGGCTGTATGGACTTCGGGATTTATGAGATAAAAAATAAACCTAAATTCATTTTTTATGAATTGTTTATTCTAAATAGCATTTAATATTTTTTTTATAGGAATAGAATTTAATATAATAACTTAAGTTAAAAGAATTAGGCCTGGTCAATAATAGCCATTTCGCATAAGAGAAAAAAAAATAGAAATTGAGCCAAATGTACAAAAATTGCTTATGATAGCTTGTAGATAAAATTCTCTTATATCTTTCTAAAGACTAAGAGTATTACTAGACATATTTCTTTGACTCAAGAAGGGGCCGAGGCCCTTGTTAGCCCCTCCCTAGTTCCGCGCCCTAGGTATGTATGAAAGTTAAATGGTCGATTTTGGCTCTAGTTTGTGATGATTGCATGGTTCTGTGTTTTATATGTATGCTTTTGGAATTGTAAAACAAACACACACACACACACACACACATGTATGTTTATGGGTTTTATATGTATGCTTTTGGGTTTGTAAAAAACATATATATATATAAACTTCTGAATTAAAAAAATAAGTTTATGGGTTTTATATATAAACTTCTGAATTTTTTTGTGAAGAACACAAATATATTTGTATGCTTCTAGGTTTTATATGTATGCTTTTAGATTTTTCTAAGAAGAACATAAATATATATGTGCCATTCTGGGTTTTATGTGTATGTTTCAATTTTTTTTTTTGTAAAAAATGCAAATATATGCATATTTCTAGGCTACTACCGCACGAAACTAGTTTATATATGTATGAAATTGTGTTTCTATTTCTTGAGTTTTGATAGTATATGAAACTGAAAATGAAGTGTATGAAACTGATGTGGTAATGATATATATATATATATATATATATATATATATATATATATATATATATATATATATATATATATTCCTATTGTATGAAACTGGGGTGACAGTGTATAATAGGAGAGTTTTGAAAGTGTGAAATCTGATATAGGAAACTAGGTTGTTATTGCACTGCACTGGGTTCGTACATTCATGGAACTATATTCTTATTGTATGATTTTGAGTTTTGATGGTGTATAAAACTGAAAATGAATCGTATGAAACTGAGATTTATTTATATGCAGTTATGAACTTTTTGTGTGGAATTAAATAATTTTTTTAGAAAATAATGTGCAGATACAATACTGAAATATGAGAACACACCCAACACTTCAATTGGTGCAAAAACAGAGTCTGAAGATAATTGATAGATGCAACTGAGATTGTATTGTACAAAACTACGATCATATTGTAAAAGTGTAAAGTTTTTATTATACCAAAATAGAATGTTGATGTATGAAACTATGTTACTTTTGTATGAAATTGGCTTCTTATTACATAAATTTGAGTTTCTGTATTGATATTCTAATTTATCAAACTGAATTCTTATTGTAAGAAAAAAAAGCTTGAACTTACCATATAGTTACTATATTTATATTTAATGTTTTAAGAAAAAGTTATGTGAAACAAAAAAATAAAAGAGAGAATGAAAAAATATCCTTTTTGCACTTTGTGCACAATCATAAAAGAAAAATGACTTTAATACTCCTGCATTTTCACAAAAACTGACCCTTTAACTATTCATAATAATTAATTTATGATTTTATTTCTTTTAAAATTTATTATAAAAATATGAATATTTTATATGAAAATTAAACTTTAAAGATTATAGTTTTTAAATATTATTTTTAAATTTTTTTTAACACATATTAATATGAATAACGTTCAAGTCAAACTTCAGTGAAAGAAGGTAAAAATATCAATTAATGCGAAATAGAGGGAGTATTATTTTTATTTGTTTCCTTAAGACTATCTTTTAGAATGAACTTCAATTCAAATTCCTATAACTGAAGCTACTATCTTTAATAGTTTCCTATAAAAATTCATTTAATCTTGCTAAATTTAATTAATTTATACTTACCTAAAAAAATGGAAACTATTAACTTTAATGGTTTCCATTAGTTGGTGGACATGCACCGGGTGAACGTAAGAATTTCTTTGATAACTTTGACAAAAACACATTATATAAGAATAATGCAAAAATAATGTATTGAAATTAATGCAAAACAAACTAGACCAGCAATTGTTCATCCATTGATCTCTCATTTGTTGTGTAATCGAGTCCTCACAATCTTTATAATAGAGAATATTATGGGTGTTCATCTAACCCATAGAACCACATGAACTGAACCGAATTGATTTGGTGGCTACACGGGTTTATGTAAGTTATTGTGCGGTTTGGGTTCTAAAAAATGAAAACTGATATGTATGCGGACCGGTTTGGGTTTTAATCTTAAAACCTAGTTAACCTAAACCAAACATGAACCTTTACTAACCCAAGCAAAAAGATAAGCCCAATCCCTTTTCTTAGCCTAAGATGATGAACCCAACTCTCGACTAACTAATGTCTTTGTTAAAACATGATTCTTAGTTGAGTTATTTTTGAAGTGCATAACTACCATGGCTATGAACCAACATTAACAAGTGTCATAATTTTATTGATGATCAATGACCGGTGAAGACAAAATGGAACATTAGAAGCTTAAATTCACAATAAATGTTCTATTATATCAAAAGATACATTATGCATTTGATAGTGCGGGCAAGTAAATATTGGTGCTGGATGATATTTCTTAAAGGATTTTTATTACTGTTTTGTTTGAGTGGTTTACTCATTAACCAAAATTAATCATGTAGAACTTGTTTGCTCACAAAGTTTCATATGTTATTTTGTTAGTGCTCGCATGTTTCATACATTTAATTTTCTTTTCTAAGTGCTAGAAAATCTGCAAAAAATGTGTACATGCTAGCATATGCTTGGTGTTATACTTCTATTTTACTATATATCAGAAAATGACTTCTTTCTTCTTATCTCAATCTGACAATCTATTATAACAAATAAATGTGCATGTTGTAGATGACTTTTTATGGAGTAGAAAACAAAACTTCTATCAACCCCAACAATTGGGCAGCCATCAAGAAGCCTCAATACAAGAACAAGAGGATCATATTACAACTTGATAAATTAGTCATATTAAATTAAACTGAATCATATTTTATGTGGTTCGGATTTTAATTAGGTTTTGTGGTATGTGATGCGATTTAGGTTTTATATCAGATAACCCCATTGCCTATATGGGATGGTTTAGGTTTTGTGTAAATCTAGTTAAACCCGCATCATGAATATCTCTAAAGACTATCGTATCAATTATAGTTGCTGAAATTGATAATACTAAAACTAATTTAATTAAGAGGTGAACCAAGGGATAAATTTGTAATTGTTAAAGACTCTAAAATCTCTATTAATCAACTAATACACATACAAACTAAATTCTATTACATAAAATATAGAAAAGAAATTGCTGAAAATTATATAATGAAAGACAAAAAAAAACAAAAAATTCGAGTAAAATTAATGATCAATATAATATTACTAACCTACCAATTTAGGGGATTTTGAAGCAATAACTGAAAATTGATGAGCTGAGAAGAGAGTTAAACGGCGAGTGGGTATTCCGTGTTTTAGCCAAGAAGATCTAGTTACAGTAACTGGTCTGTGAAGGCCAGAGGCCTGAGTTCATCAGGATTGTGAGTTTTCTGCTTTTTCTCGGGTAAATTGCACGCGCTACCCCCAACATTTAATTATTGTTTCTGTTCTAACCCTAACATTCACTTTGTTCGTTGCGTGTCCCTAACCCCATTAAAACGTTTCATTTCGACCCCTACGTGGACGGAACTCGTCTAAATGGACGGCGAACGCCACGTTAATGCTTATGTGGCACCCGAATGTCCACGCTGGCCCATTAAATGGCGTAATGACGCCAATGTGGATCCGATGGCGCGAAACTTTCCCTCCAAAAGGAGGTTTTTGATTTTGTTGGGCAGTGAAATGCTATAATTGCAGCCATCCACGATCCACCCCCATCGACAACAGAAATGCGAACGTAATGGGCCATAAATTAGGAAGAAGGGAAGAACTGGAGATCTAGGGATTTACCAAGCTTTTATTCTGTTGGGTCGTTCGTAGTTTTAATTAAGCGTAAATGGAGGGAAGAGGGCCGAGGATCTGTTCGTGTGGGACTCCTGCAACCCTGGCAACATCGTGGACAGAAGCTAATCCAGGACGAAGGTTCTACAGATGCAGCAATTATGGGGTAAGACATATTCCGTCAAATTTGTTCTTGCATTGCATTCTGATGGGGAAAAGATGTTCTGACACGATGTGCTCTGTTTTTTTGTTGTTTTTTGGTAAAATATTTTGCAAAGGGAGCTGAGAATTGTGGGTTTTTTTATTGGTACGATTCACCTGTGTCAAGCAGGATGAGGGACGTTGTTAGCGGATTGCTCAGGCGGATTCGGAGGACCGAAGAGCAGCTAAAAGAGCAGAAGGCAGTAACTAGACGGTTGAAGCTGTGGTTGGTGGTGCTTGTAGGGGTGCTTGTAGCTGTGGTTGTAAAAGGCCAGTTGGTTGATGTGTTTTTGGGTGGGGGTGCTGTATGTAGGGGGTTTTATGTGTTTTTGGGTGGGGCTGCTGCATATAGGGTCAGATCTTGTGGGCTGCTGCTGGATGAGAATGGTGGTGTTGGCTGGATGAACTGGTTATATGTATGTTCCATTTTGGACCTTTAGCTTTTAATGTGTTTCATTATGGACCCTAACCTTTGTATCATATAATTTAATTGCACCCAACGTTTTGAACGTGTTCCATTTCAGACCCTATTTTTATGTGGTGGTTTCAAAATTAACCCCAACTTGATATAACAAATGTAATTTGTACCCCTCAACTTCAGAGCGTTTTCATTATTTGTTTGATGCTTCTGCGATGTCCCCATAGAATGAAAATTTGTGATGATAGAACAAAGTGAAAAGAAAGACATAATTTCATATAATTAGGAATGATTATAGATATATCAAGTGTTTGACTCCAACTTCTAAACAACCTCATCATCTCACAACCCAAAAAACATCAACTTGAACCTCATTGAACACTACTACATCATTCCACAACCAAAACAACGTCATCTGTACTGTACTAAAAAAACAAGTCATTAGAATTGTTCTAAACAAACCACAACTTCTTCAGACAAAATAGAATTCCTAAATATGACACATTCTAAGCTGAAGAGCCCATCCCTTTGGCTGCTGCCTCCTTTCTTGGTCGGCCCCTTGTTTGTCTCATTGAAGGGAGCATATTTTCAGAACCAGTTGACTGACCAATTGGCTGAGATTGTGCTCTAGTGTTATTCTCTTCCTGAGTAACCCCAGTGTTGCTTGTCTCTGCTGGTTGGCTGCTTGTGTTCCTTCGAGTCTACAATTCATACAAAGTGTATGTTGTGACAGTTGATATTTTTCAAACCAAAACAGTATAAGGAGTTAGATTCTACCTGGAGTTTCTTCCTTCTTTCACCTTTAGTTCCTGCCACCTTTGTTCCCTCTCCTCGTTTGCATGTCCTTTTCGTATGACCCTCCTCTCTGCAAACACTACAATGCATTTTCATACCAAATCTTTGCATCTTACTTGCATTTTCACGTTCACCTTCTTCCTTCCTCCTCTTCTTCTGCTTCCTGCCTCTTTTAATCTTTCCCAATTCAGGGGGTTTGATAGGGTTATGGTGTTCATCCTGCCACTGCTCCATACTAGTTATAGGATTTATTACATGTTCATAAATCCTTGCACATGTCTCTTTCTTATAGCATGAATGAACATAGTCCTCTATTCTCGCTCTGTTGCTTCCAATGGCAGAGCAAGCATGTGCACATGGAATCCCACTCAACTGCCACTTTCTGCAGCTACAAGTGTGATTTGCCAGGTCAACCACAAACTGCCCATTACGTGTGCTTACTTGGCACTGTGATCCTCCAGAACCCACAGGAATACACCAACCAGAATGTTCCATTGACTTATTTAACTTTTTCACTATCCTTGGACACACAACCCCTGTATAACTCTCTATTGCCTTCCTTCTATTTGCAATCCTCACCATTAATTTGGTTCTAACAATCTCTAGCATTGTTAAAATTGGTTTGTCCCTAGCATCTAAGATAAATCTGTTAAAACACTCACAGATATTATTTAGGAGGATATCACACTTACAATACTCTCTGAAATGTGCCCTTGACCAGTGTTTTGGAGGAACAGAAGTCAACCATTTCCAAGCATTCTCATCCACTACCTTAATCCTCTCCATATACATGTTGAACTCTGCCACATAAGTACTTGTTGCTGCTGACCAAACCAACTCTTTTAGCACACCTCCGGGGTGGACACTCTTGAAGTTGTTATAGAGATGGCGTACACAGAATCTGTGCTCTGCTTCAGGAAACAACTCATGCACTGCTGGAAGTAATCCCTACATTAAAAAGAATGGCATAATAAATATTAAAGGAAGTGATATAAGCAATCCCTATATAAAATTACCAAGATTTTACCTTTTGTCTATCAGAAGTGATGGTCCAGTCTCTGCTATTTGCTTCGCCTATACCCAATTTCTCACCCAACAGACTAAGGAACCAATGCCATGAATCAAATGACTCAACCTCCACCCTAGCATAGGCTATTGGGAAGATGCAATCATTTGCATCCAAACCAACAGCAGCAAGAAGTTGACCCCCATAATGACCTTTGAGAAAACAGCCATCCACACCAATTATAGGCCTGCATCCAGCAAGGAACCCTTCCTTACATGCCTCCAGACATATGAACACCCTCTGAAATACTAAATTATCAAGACGTAGCTTGAACATAGTTCCAGGATTAGTCCTTCTGAGCTCACCCCCATAATCAGCCAACTTGGCAAATTGTATTTTCTCATCACCTCTTATAATCTGAAGCGCCTTCTTAATCCCTCTCCATACTTTTGTCCTAGGGACATCTAAGTTGAAATCCCTGTTAATCTGATCCCTCAGTGCTGTTATGGAAATGTCAGGGTCAGACCTTACATTTTCGAGATATGTCTGAGCAATCCAGCCAAACTTGGTATGCTTAGACTTGAAGACCTTGATGCAACTGTGGTCACCAATGTATGTTTTTATTTGCACCATCCCACCCTCAACAGGTGTAGCATATAATGTCCAAGGACACCCCTCTGCACATTTGGCCCTTAGCCTACGTTTCTCACTCTTCACAACCCTTACTCCACACCTTGACTTAATTCCATAAGTCCGTATTGCTTTTCTCAACACATCAAAGGAGGTGAACTTCTGACCCAAAAGGAACTTAGGGTCACTTATGTCAGACCTCTCATTGAAACTGGGGTACCTATCACCTTCATCACTATCTGAGTATATACTTTGCAAATCATCAAAGTCCAAATCTTCCTCAGACTCTAATTCATATGTATAGCCCATACATGAATTCTTCCCTTTACTACTTTCTACCCTAGTTCCTGGAATATGGTCAGCCATGTCATTATCTTCCTGTCCGATGTCATTGTCTGACTCCTCAAACTCTATCTCACAACTTTCTGTTCCAGAATTAGGCTCATAGTCTACATCCTCTGTGGTTGCTTCACTATCATCCCCATCATCCCCTTCATCAGCCCTATTGCCACTACCCACTGGGGTACTATCTGATCTTTCTATTTCCTCATCTTCAGCCTCATTATTGACTTCAACATTCTTATATCCTACCTCATGCTCATCTTCCACCTCAACATTCTCAGCTGCCACATTCACTTCAGCCTCATTATTGACTTCAACATTCTCACATCCTACTTCATGCTCATCTTCCACCTCAACATTCTCAGCTGCCACATTCACTTTAGCATTTACATTACCCTTCTCAACATCTCTTCCCAACATTTGCTCTTCATTCTCCTCCACAACCCATGTCAGTGCTTTTCTTTGGCTACTTTCACATTTTTGTTTGCTTACAAATGTAGCACACTTCTTCCTTGATTGTGGACAACTTTCATCACCCTCTTCAACAATTTCTTCTATGACAGCCTTCTTAGGACTAATATGTTCTTTAATTTTCCCTAGAAATGCCAACTCATCCTTAATCATCTCTGCTTTACTCTTTATCACAATGTATATTTCAATAACAGGATTCTCAGGCAAACAAAGCATCATCATCTGCATCACATCAGCCTCATCTTTCAGAGGGATTAAACCATCATCAAGAGGCATCCCTGGATATAACCAGAAGTAATCCATGTACCCTGAGTAACCCAATTCCTCCACCATTTTGTCCAACTCTGTTAGACTAAACCTATCAAATTGACAATAGTCCCAGTAGTTAACAGAACCCTCAATGTATGCTTTCCATGGTAACTTCCCAAAAAATCCCCCATGGTGCATTTTCACAGTGAAATAACCATCACCACGCCCTGCAAATGGAAAATACTAATTATGTTAATCACCAATATTTTATATTCCACCCATCCATTCTCACATAATTCTATATTCTCCTATGGTCCCCATTTGGTCCCCCTTCCCCTACAGATACACACACGCCACTCACACATACGACACACACATACCACCCACTTACCCCACCATGCCTTTTACTTCCCCAACGCCCCCACACATCCACATTCAACTCTAAAATATTCTCTATCACTTAATCATAAAAGCATATAGACTTACTGTACTCTAGGCAGCCTTCATTCCCATCTCTCTTCACTTTCTCTGCAACCATTTTTTTGCGGCAATCTCTTATCTTTTCGGCAATCTCTTATCTTTTTTTCGATTATCTAATATTTTTCGTGTTCTCAGCTTCGTGATTCCAAATGTACTCTGGGCAGCCTTCATTCCCATCTCTCTTCACTTTCTCTGCAACCATTTTTTTGCGGCAATCTCTTATCTTTTCGGCAATCTCTTATCTTTTTTTCGATTATCTAATATTTTTCGTGTTCTCAGCTTCGTGATTCCAAATCTTCTCTCCGTGAGATGTCAGATTTTTTTCTCGTTCTCAAACCCTATCTCTCTTTCATTCTCTTCTCTCTCCACTGTCTCTGGACTCTGCTACGCACGCTCGGTAACCGCTGAACGTCCCGCTCCTCTGTTTTCTCTCTTTTCCCATTTTTTTCATCTCGCAAATTAATGACTGGTGTGTTTACTGGCCAGCGTGGACATTCGGGTGCCACATAAGCATTAACGTGGCGTTCGCCGTCCATTTAGACGAGTTCCGTCCATGTAGGGGTTGAAATGAAACGTTTTAATGGGGTTAGGGACACGCAACGAACAAAGTGAAGGTTAGGGTTAGAACAGAAACAATAATTAAAGGTTGGGGGTAGCGCGTGCAATTTACCCGCTTTTTCTCTTATTGTTGCGGACCCCTCGGCTTTTGCCGTGGCTATTTCAGTGAGTTGGGGAAGCTGGAGCACGAGTTGAAAGAAGAATCAAACGAGTCAGACGAGTGAAACGAGTCTAATGAGTTTACCAAGTTCGACCTGCCCTGCCCGGAGTTGATGTTATTATTCTGGTAACGGGTTTAATCAGGTCTTTTGGGGCTGATTTTGGTTTTCTTTTTGGGTTCGCTAATTGGGAAGCCCATTCAATATGGGCTGAAACTTCAGATCCAATTGTAACCGATGATATATCACATATTCTTATTATAGTTTGTTTTTTGTTCTTTTGCTTAGCTGAATGGATCCCTAATTCCCTTCTTCGCTTCGCTGTCTCTTCTCCATCTACGCTCTTGACCTTGGCTTAAGCTTCATTGGTCGCTACAGTTTCAGCGAAATCCTTATCATCATTGCCAACATCTTACGTGAAGCTTTTCCCAATTATTTCTCTCAAATTTGGCTAACTTTCTCAGACATCGAACTTGAAGTTGGGCAGAAGAAGACAACAGAGCACAAAATATGCCATCTCTGCAAACCGCTCTGCCTCCGGAGCTTGCCAACAATGCCATTAGAGTAAGAAATATTTCCATAATTATGGGTTAGTTTTAATTTACTGATATTTTCATCCTCTTCTCAATTTATCAGCTGTACCGGGAGTGCCTTCGGAGGGCTAAATATATCGGCCATCAAGTATGTCATCATGCTCTACTTATATAGCTGTAGAACTCATTGCATGTTTGCTTTACTGAAATCTGTTTTACTGTTCAGATTAGTGATTAGTTCTAGGGTTTAACATATATGAACTTTACTAGAATTTATGGAGGGGCTTGCCTTTAAATAAGTATAGTAAAAACAGTGGATTCATATGTTGCGTCACAACTAGTTAATATCAAGGCTTAGCAGATTACAGATTTTATTGACCCTGTAATTAACAAGCATTTAAGAAATTGCAATACTGACAAGCATTTTCCTCTACAGTTAGTATTATTTTTCATGTAAGGACCAATTTCTCCAAATGCTTTCTACCTAGCTGTTGTCACCAATCTGTCCTCATATAGTTGTGCCAGCATAATAAAAGTGTACTTATTTCCTTGTTGATTTCTCCTATAAATGATATCAAGAGCGTGCTCGAACTAACTTCATCACCTTTCTGCATGTACTGTAGCAACATAATACAGAGCTTCTCATTGGTATCGTTAGGCAGCAATTCAAAAGAAACATGCATGAGAAAGATCCAGAGAAGATTCAGAAGTTGAAGGATGAGTAAGTTTCTTTCCATCTTTTGTGATATCACGTGTGCCCGCCCGACCAGTTGGCCGTCACTTGTCACAATAGGTTGTAGATGATAGTCAGATTAAAGCATGTTTCTGATGCCTACCTAGCAGCTTTGCATGTACTTCTGAATTCTGAGTGGGTATGGCACCCTTTCACCAGCTCGAAACTGGTTGGAGAGGATGCAATGTGTAGAAATAAAAGAAAGCATCTCAACTTTTGCTTCGGGGCATTCGAGAGCAATATCAAGAGTTCACATTTATCGTATTTGCATTTTGCAGTGCGGCCAGGGGACTCATCAATCACATGCTGCACGAGTCTGAGAAGTTGTCTGGACGTAAATTCAGCCAAAGCTCTTGAAGATGTTTGAAATTTTCTCTCTTGATAGACTCCAGCGTGTCTTGACGAATAAAGATGACATTTGTGCTTCCGATCTGGTTTAAATCGGAATGAAGGTGAAACTTGCGCATTTTGTGATCAATGTATACCCATTTTTCATCCAACACACACTGGTGGAGAATTGCTGATGAATCAATAAGAAAGAACTTTGTGTCCTAATTCAAATCATGTCAGGAGTGGCCTAGGTCTATCTGGTGAGGCTGGGAAATGGGCTTGGACTATACTGCGCTGAGAGAAATCGGCTAATTTAATTACGCAATGTTTAATTTTTATAATGAAAATAATATGTAGGAGCATTTTGATTAATTTGAAAGGGATTCGATGTATTTTTTTTTTTTTAATGTCCTCTTTACGTAAACCTGGGTTAATATCAACCTTGGAACATGAATAACTGTTATTGATCTTCCTCTGAATTCAAAAAAAAAAAAAAAAGGAAAACAACAACAACAAAAAAAACCTTATAGGCGCCAAAGCTCCATTGCTTAATGTGGATGAATATTTTTTATGATATAATAATAACACCAGAAATATTAGTATGCGTTAAGTAAATAACTTATGGCCCAGATAAAGACTAAGAAGATAAATGGAATTATCGGGACTAGCATTCATCTGTGATCCAATTGACATTTTTACAATTTCGATTGGTCAGATCAGCAAGAATTGAAGCAGCAGCAGCAGTTGAAAGAGTTGGTGGAGGCTCCAATGACCCAAGAACTAAGTACTGGGAATATACAAAGCTCGTTCCACTCATTTAAAGTCAAGCTAAGTAGTGAAGAAGACAAATAATTTCTGTTCTGGAACCTTACTGAGATAAATCCCCTTTTGTGTAGCTCTGATTTACGGGTGTAGCAAGCAAGGTTATTTGTGTGTGGTTACTGAATTGAATTATAGCAATGTTTACTAGCCCCACTTGTAAGCTAATCCTGTAGTTGCGGTTGATGCTTGAACAGGAAGCAAGTAAAGAGGACCAGTACGCAGCGCAAAAGGAACCCGGAGCCTATTGCTGCAGATTGTCACTCTGCAATCTGCTAAAGCAATGGGATCTAACGTAAGCTCTAACCCTCTGTATGTATCTTTTGTGTACCGCCAAATGATCCATGTGTAATACAAGCAGTTTGTGGATAACCTTTGTGAATCTCGTTTGGTACCAGATCCAAATGAATTTTACAGTAAGCTGAACCTTAAAACCTTTGTGCTAACGAGGCCCCCTCACATGACAACCCACGGAACGTTAAAGCTTCGACTGCAACTAGCGAGGGGCGCGTGAACGCAGGTCCTCTCTACCCCACTGCTCTAACCCATAGGCCTTATTGATCACCCATCAACCCCGTCCAGATAAGTATGTTAATAAGGGAGCTTCGGTTTGCTTTTGTGTGCTTCTGCTCCATACCCAACGACGTGCTTCATTATGTGGGGTAAGTTCACTTCTGCAAACTCTTTATCGCTCTCCTTGTAATGGTTTTCGTCCAAATTTCCACCCCCTGCAGTTTGATTAATCTCGACTTTAAAAATCCAGATGCACGAGTTTTGATAATTAGTGGTGCGTTTGAATAACTCTCTCTCCCTGTCTCTTTCTCTGTAATGGTTGTGGCAACTAGAACCATCACCTGAAATTCAGTGTTAGCATTAGTACAGAAAGAATTGCTAAGGAGACCATAAGAAAGAACCTCAAAGGATCGAATTTAGAGCATCTCAAGAAACTGAATCCAGAAACTAGACTTGTCAAGGAAAATGCATATTTTCTGCAATCAGCTGCGAGGCTAAGCAAAGCACTGTGTACCTTATCGTTGAAAAATAGCATCAAAACCAGCATGGTCGCCACATCTTCTCGTTGGACTTGGTTTGATGTCATGCAACAACCGAGGGGAGATGGCACGCTTCATCAATGATAAGACTTTGCGAACTGAAATCTCCGTCTGAAGCAATATCAGGCAACTGCCACAACACCCTAGCAAATACGTATAGCAGCACTTATGCCTCATGCACAATGGCACCAACGACATTTGTTTGATTGTGTGTGTATCTGGTGATCGCAACTTGGTTTTGATGGGTGATCGTTTTGGAAATTTTGCACGATTGTCGGCCGCAGCTAGCTGATGAAGTCAAGGAAACAGCAACATGTGTACCCAAACTAGGCCCTGCCTTCTATTTAGAACACAAGAACATTCTTCAACAATATCATGTGTAACAGGAAATGACATTTTGTGTTGAAACATTGTACATCAAGAAAATAAGTTGAGAACCAAAACGACACAAGAAGCCGACTCTATTGAGCAAATAAAGAAGGGGAGAAAGGTCAGATTGAACAAAGGAGTCAGAAATAATCTTGGATAGATTGAACAAAGGATTCCTACTGCAAAGAGTTGCATTCCTCGAAAATTTGTCCGCTTTTTATCGGCTCTCTTTTTCTGAGATCGAACCTATATATTTGTATCATAAACTGAATACAACAATGTGAACTCGGCTGACGGAAAAAGAAAAGAAAAACAAGCAGACTTGGGGAAAGCTAGTTGCATGATAGAAAATGATACTATCATGAGCAGATGTTGAACATCTGAGAAACAACCACATCAGCTAGATATAAAATCTTTCACCTTGAACCCATACAACATGTCCTGAGCCATGGACCAAAAGCCTCAACCTTTTGCCAGGATGAAATAAATCCAGAATGAAATTAATCACCAGCAACATGACTAGCTAAAATCCATCAGCTTAAAAACCTCAACTAAAGATTGATGGGACGATCCAAAGGCTTGCTCACCTCCAAAAACAATCACCAGCATCATGACCAACTCAAGTCCATCAGCCTGAAAACCTTAACTAACGATTGATGGGGCAATCCAAAGGATCACTCCCTCCAAAAATTGGCGTATGCCGCTTTATGTGGCGAGCACACGGTATTCTTTAGTAAAAGGCGAAAGAATAGTTCGCTATGTGCTCACCACACAGCTCCGTGCCTTGTTTAATCTCGAGTGCCTAGTTTTATGAAGGATTTGGTAGTTTAGGGTAGTCCTGAAGAGCAATGTGGGACTTTCTTGCTTCCAGTAGTCTACCACTTCCAACACCAATAAGCCTCTGCTTCTGCTGCCTGTTAAAGCCACGAATCGCTGTCAGCAAGTAATTACAGTTCAACAGCTCAACACTGTTCAGGGATTTAGAACACTAAACAAATAAACACGGATTCTGAAAGCCTCATTACAGACATCTTATTGTCAGCACTTCTCGAGTTTGCAAATTGCCTTCACTCCATCTCTTTTTTAATTGTTTGATGATTATCGCTGATTTCCCTTGTTTTTTACTGTTCCGAAACCACATCAAGAAAAACATGGGGAGTTATAATCACAAGCTATCATCTTATTGTGAAACATGAAGACTGACCAGATTTTTGCTTCCGATGACACATGACACATCCTTAAAAAAGGAAAATAGAGAAGTCCTATTCTGCAGCAGAACCACATATTCTTGATATCCAGGAAAAGCAACAAAATCACAAATCCTAAATACAAGCAACATTCATGCCCACAGACAATCAGCACAACAATCCAATCCATCAATCAAGATGCATATGACTACCCATAACTATAATATAGAACAAGACACAACTTTGAACAATTTAACAGTAGTGGCTGAACCATACGCAATTTAGTTATCTAAACAAAACCATAGATACCTGCACGTCAGCAAGCCCAGTTGCGCGAGTACCTTTTGAAAATAGCTTCAACTGAGATTGGCAGGGGCCGCGCGGACGCAGGCCCCCTCTACCACAAATTATGACGTTGGCTCTTCCTCTTGGGAAGACCATAGAACAGCACCCCTCCTCAGTGCAATGGAGGTCACTGCTCTAGGCCATGAGCCTTATTGAACACCCATTGACCCCGTCCAGGTAAGTATGTTGCGACGAGAGCTTGGCTTTGAATTTGTATGCTTCTGCCCCAGACACAAGCAAGTGCTTTACTTATGTGGGATAAGAATTGTTCACTCCCCTTGTAATGTTTTCCTCCAAACTTCCAAATGTAGGTGATTTCATCATTAAGGGTATGATCTAATAATTCTAACGCGTTCTTTTGGGATAAGATATTTATATGATTTAGTATTACGGATTGAGATCAAACCCGTAAATTGCCTAGTTACAAATTACAATCACTTGCCCTCGACAGAATGGGAATGCAGCAGAAGACCGCATACCTCAAGGTAGCTTGCTGACCAATGGGAAGACCAAGTGCTGTTGTGTTCTTGACATATTGCGTAAACGAGCTGGTGGTTGGTATAAACGCACTGACGCAACGGAGGGTGGCAGTGAATTGGATTCAGTAATTTGTAGGGAATTACTCCCAATCTTACTTAATTATGTCCAGTTCTTTTTTGTTTTGTTGACTTTTCTTGGTCGGGTTTCTGTCATGGTGTCTCCCAGGTGGATTGCTTTCTTCTTTCTTGAATTTATAAGAATTGCTAATATTTGTTGTACAATAGAAAAAAGATAATAAGAAAATCCAGCTATCTGAAAGGGTTGTGTACTAGAAATTTCTTGGTACTAGAAACCCAACTAAACGCTAGACTTGGTATTGTTTGTATTCTCACCACTAAGGGTGCTTATTCGGTTATTTCAATTTTAACCGAAATTGAATAATCAAATTTATTTGGTTTTCAGTTTTATATACTAATAACTGAATAGGTCGAATTATAGGGGAAAACCGAAAAAACTGGAAAAAAAAATTCAGTTATTCTGTTTTCATTTGAAATAACCGAATTATATACATACATTTTCTAAACTTTAAACATTCATCACATATTTCAATCTAAACACACATTCTAATCACATAGCAAGTATCTATAATTCATTCAAAATCCAAACATTACATACATACACATAACAAACATATATCACACACATAATCATTTCCAAATCTCAAACATAAATACTAGTAAAATAAAAATTCAGTTATTTCGGCTAACTGAATTTTAGTTGGGGCAAACCGAAAACTGAACCGAATTTCTATATTAGTTTTCAGTTATTTGTAAAATTGATAACCGATAACCGAAATTTTTTTCGGTTATTCAGTTATTTCGGATATAACTGAAATTTTGCTCACTCCTACTCACCGCTAGATTTTCGAGTCAAGGTCTTCGTTTGGAACAAGTGGCCGGCCATTCGCTAGCCGAACATCAATTCCACTATCCACAGCCTCCTCCACCCTCCCTCTTGTTTTGGGCAGTGCGTAGGTGATGGATTAAGGATGAGGAGATGCATCGCTCATTAGTATGGTTTAATGATTCATAATAATAGTAATAATAATTCATCTATTAAAGCTAGTATAATAATTCATTGTATGATTGGATGCATCCTTTCCTTTCCATCTTTTCTTTTTCCACTTTAACATAATAATTCACTTATGCTCTTAAAAAACATAATAATATATATTTATAAATATATATAACATGATACATTTAAGAATGATTTTGATTTTTTTTTTAATGAGAGAAATTGTGGAGCTAACAAGTAGCACACTTTCCCTTTTTAAAAAGTTAACTGCAATTTTTTACATGTAAGGCCAGTTCGTTTGGCATATACACAGCCACATTAATACATTATTCGCGTTAAACCTAACTCAAACACACGGAAATAAGCGATCCGCTTGTTTTAGATGAATTTGCCCCTTCAGCTTCCTTCTGGTTTCTTTGGTCTCTTCACCTGCTTTAATTAGCCACACCGATTTGGCTGAAGAGGAAGAAGAAAGCCTGCTTCGATTCAGTCTTTTCGCCTGCTCTAATTTGGTTTATCCGCTTGCCCAATCGTCACCCAATTACCTCAATTGTCGACCTATAATCAATAGATTGAAGGTTGAGCATTATTAGAGATGAAGGTGAGGTTTTGAATACACTTGAGTATTATTGGAGATAGAGGTGACGATGAAGAAAATGAGGCAGTTTGAGCAAGTCCGGAGTCTTGGGACGAGGAAGGGATAGGCCAAGGATGGATCTCGCCAGGGCATTATGGCTGTTGATCGGCGATGGAGATCGTCGAAGGGCCGTGGGTTCAGGATAGAGATCATCAAGGGGTCATAGGTCAATGATGGAGATTGTTGACGGGCTGTAGGTCAATGATGGAGATCGTCGAGGGGCCATGCGTTAGAGATGGAGATTCATTTGGGTGTGGACTATGTAGTGGTGCTGTGGTGTCTCCGCACAGCTGGGCTAACAAATTATTGCTTGTTGACCAAGGGCAAACCATAAAATATTATGAATTTAAGGGTGGATTCCAATGAAAATTTAGGTGGGTCAGGCCTAATGGAACTTTAACGTGTTAACTCTCTTGTATTAGTTACAGGCGAACTGGCTGGTAGTCTACCAAATATACCCTTACTCCTATAAAGCAATATGGTAGTGACACATGACAGTCAAAGCCGTAATTATTAACTTATCTCTAAATTTGAATTACAAATTAAAAATTATGATTAAATTTAAATAAATTTGTGATTAAGATAAATATAATTTAAGAATGATATAATATCATCTAAAATAATTTCCTCTCATCAAGAAACAATAGAACAATTATCTGATATTTATTTTAAGACCCAATAATCATATAGATTATATAAAACCAAAATGCAAAATTTTAAATCATATAGCTTACTAGGATCACACGATAAACTATAGATGAAAAAAAAAAAAAAAAAGAGAGAGAGAGAATGTCAAATTGTGTAAAGTTAACTAACTTTTGTTGATTCATTTCAGATACAGGAGACCACAATCATAATATGTAAATAGAAAATTCTTGTCAATGAAAATACAAATTGTTGATAAAAAACATTATTTCCTAATTTCTTCATCAACTAAATAGTGATTAGCTAACTATATATACAAATTTCAACACACACACACACACACTTTATCTCAATTGTGTATCAATGATTAACTACATGTAAAAATTGACAACACGGTAGATGAGTACTTTAATAGAGATGGATGGGATGCATGCATGTCCATCACCAAAAGAGTTCTTCATTCTACTAAGCATAGTTTGTATTAATTAGATAAATGATATCTATATTATTTAGTATAAGATAAGTCGTAAAAAGCAAGGATATATTATGTCTATCTAGTACTTCGAAATTTAATTGTTGATGCTAAAGTGCTTTTAGCCTCTACCAATGTTTATTATTCAAAGCTTAATCAATTGTTTTGGGAATTTTTTCATTTATAGGTAGCAATTATATCATCATCACTAAGCACTAAAGTTGCTATTAGCTTGACATTATCCGCAGATTGAAACATTGTGATTGAATTTAATGTGTATCTACTTTTTTCTTGGTGTTCTTTCAAACAAAAATAATTGTACCAACACATATATGGTTTGAGATTAATTCTAATTTCATATACATTTAAAATTTTCTTGCAAAGTATGAATTAAAGGAAGGAATTTTTACAGTTATTGTAATAATTTCAACATCATGAGTAGTGAAATGATTTCAGCATCTTGAATAGTGGAATGCATTCCTGTTGGCTAAGTAATGGACATAGTATTTAATACTATTGTATATTACAGTATATAGACTGGTAAGTAGTATGCGGTACAAATATTTTTATATTTTATCATTTTTCACTTGAAATACTATGGTATGTTATGATATTTTGTGGTATTTCACATACCAGTCAAATTTTATGTATATTTTGTCATAATGCTATGGTATACCACAAAATACTGAGGTTCCTAATTTCCTATTTCTTGCAGGGCATGTGTAACATATTTTTTTTGTCATTTTGTATCAAAACATCATACATAAATATGTAAAATAATAATATATAATATATACACATATTTTAACATAAATATTTACTTTTATTTTTTGGTTACTTTTTTTGTTACTATTATAACATGAAATTTCATCTTACATATATGACAACCATAGAGGAGAAAGATAATTTGAGCCACTTAGAAATTTAATGTAGTATTAAAAAATATATTATTGTTATCAGAGCATTTTTTTCTCATGTATCAATAAATTGGTTTTTTATTAAGTAATACTTATTTTGCTCTCTATATTTTTTTTATATTTTTTGTATAAAAAAATCATTTTTCATATTTATTTTATTTGTATTTGAAAAATTATAATGAGAAAATTTTGAATATGCAAAAAATTTTATTTAATTTAATTATCATAAAATAATGTTTTTAATTTTTTTTGTAAAAATTGTAATAGTATGCGAGATAATATACCATGTGGCATAAATTAAAATTAAGGGATGTGTTATACCCAACGGTAATAATATTTAATACCTTGCTAATAGACTATCTAGCCTATACTTCTTCCTTCATTGCACTATGGTTCTTGCATTGTTTATTGTTAACGTCGGCCATTTGTATTCTTGTAATAATTTTTTTGGACACTAGCTCTTGCTTTAATTGCAAAAGTTTTATAACTATTTAAATATAATAATTTTGATATGATTTAAAAAAAAAATTATTCAGCCACCCAAAAATATCTGACTATTTAAATATAAATTTTTTTGGTTAGGTTTACTATAATTTTTTAGATTTAATTCATTCTACTATTTTCTTCCAAAAAAATGTTGGAAGATAAAAATGTTGATATTACTAATTCGCACTAGAGTTGTTCTTAGCCTGACATTATGCACATATTGAAGCATAATGATCAATGCCAATGAGTATTTATTTTTTTTGTTGGTGTTGTTTCATAAATATAGTTGTACCAACATATATATGGTTTTAAAAAAATTTCCCGCATTTCATTTTTTTTCTTGTGTACTTTTACTCATTTATCAGTCATTTTTTTTTTAAAATACACAAGAATATATATAGTTGTTCTAAATAAAAAAAAAACTATCCATTTATATCTAAATCAATTGCTTTACAACATTACATATGTCCGTATGTAAAAAATAAAATATCAGAAAATCACACTCCTACTCTCAACGATGAAATTTTGTTGTAAGATAGTCACATCAAAAAGTCCAAACGTATGGATGGAAGAGCATATTGAAAGTGGTTTCAGTGTATAAAATCTAATGTTATTAACTTCAATAATAGCATAGACAGAGATCAAGAGGAAGAAACTACTGATAAATTTTATTTGGTGGAGTTTTTAGGGCATTAGTTAGATATTTGTTTTATATTCAACATTCATGATAATTGTATGCTTTGAAATTGAAGTTAAAAGAAGGTAATTATACTCATTCTAATTCAAATTATAATATTTTATTATTACTAGAGAAATTCATAAATTATATATATATATATATATATATATGTATTGCACAATCGATTTTTGAAGAATTTATTAATTAATAAACTTGATCATTAATAAATTTTTAAATTAAGGTGATATAATTTTTAAGGATGAAAAAAATTGAAGTGAGTTTTAAATTCAAGTGGTTAATACGCATATTCAAGTCAACAAATAATCAAAACACAATTGCATTATCATTTTTTGTTTCCTTTGACTTGACCCATCTGGTAGGGATGTTTAATGTGTTAAATGCATCTGTGATCCCCAACCATTTAATTTTATTCCACTTTTGTCCTCAAAGTCCAAGTTGTTCCACTCCCATCCCTAACGTGATTAAAATTTTCCATTCTCATCCCTCATTGGACGAGAAATGTTATGGTAGACGGAAATTATAGGAAAAATACCTATTCTAACCCATGAAAACCTGTTCTCAACCTGTTCTCTTCCCCCAGAAACCTAAACTTCTCATTTGTTAATTTAACTACTTCAATTCCAGTCCAGCCCTCAGACGATGAACTGGGCCGGCCTGCGCGACGATGACGGCACCCATCGACCTTGATTCCGATGATGAGGACGAGTTCGATGACACCCGCCTCTCATCTTCTTATGCCCAACGACGAATTCCTCCCTCGATGCCTTTCCCATCCAAACCATCTTATTTCCTCAAAAATCAACAAATCAAACAACCTGCTCTTAATACTACAGTCCACCGAACCTTCAAGCTGGTCACTCTTGTAAACGCCTTCTCCATTATCTCTCTCGATCACTCCTATATAAAGTGGAAACGGTGGGGCTCTTGATTTCGAGTTCCTTGATACCCAATCGGATTAATGATGGCAGAATCCACCAGCCACTCGGCCCTTACGCATCGCAGCGAGTTTGAAGGGGAAAGGCTGGTTGCCATCATCTTCGGCGGCGTGACTCAAAGATATAACAAGAGGTGGGCGGTTGCTCTCAATATCGTCGGCGGAAAAGGAAGAACATTGGCGGCAGCGATTGGAGTGTGGGATTCGATTTCGAGCATGGAGGCTGAGAGGGGAGTGAAGGTAGTGGCAGTGGAAGCCGGGGGAGGGGGCGAAGGGGAGAGATATAGGGGGCAGCGAGATCGTCGTTGGAGAGCACAAGATCAAAGGGAGGATGAGAGAAGGCGAGATTGGAGGAAGGAGGAGGAGGCAGACTCGAGAGAGAAAGCGGACTCGGGGGAGGAGGCAGTCGAGCGAGGAGGCAGACTAGGACGTTTCGAGGCAGAGGCAGAGGAGTGGAGGCGCTGGAGGAGTGTGGAAATGGAAGAGATGGAGATGGTGGCCAAATTGACAAATAGAAAAGGTTTAGGATTTTTTTTAGAGACAGCAAGTTTTACAGGAGATAAAATTGATATTTTTTTCTATATTTTGGGATGATGTGGCAATTTTCCGTCCACGATAACGTTTTCCATCCAAAAATGGGCAAAAGTGGAAAGTTTTATTAACATCAGGGATGAAAGTGGAACAAAGTGGAAATTAGGGATGAAAGTGGAATAAATTAAAAGTTGGGGCCATAGATGCATTTAAACCGATGTTTGATAAAGGGAAAGATGGGGTAAATTGCGTCTATGACCCCTAACCCTTAATTATTATACCACTTTAGACCCTAATCTCGATTTTGTACATAAAAAATCCCTAATCTCGTTTAAATGTTCTATTTTCAACCTTTTTATGGATGAAGAATGCCATGTGTCACACCAAAGTGGATGATTTGCCATGCTGATACAATAAATAATAGGAGAAAATACTAATTTTAATATCTGAAAACTTTTTCTTCAACAAATCCTTTTTAAAACATTTAATTTTAACAAAAAACACCCTGCCCTCCCCTCTTTGGCGAACCCTCTTCCAGGCCTACAGAGACAAAGTGGTTCATTATTGGCCACGGGAATCTTCAGGCCACCGACTGGGATGCCATCATCGAGTCTGTTACCTCATTGTTCACCATCCTTTCCCCATCCTACTTTGCGATCCTCCTGTTATCTCCCATAATATGCAAAATGGACTCTTTCCTCGATGTCATGAAAATAGGTGAGATTAAGCCAAAAGACGGGTTTATTGTAGAGAAATCAAAGGGAAATTGTAGCTGAGTCCCTTCGAATCTACAAATGATTGGCTGCTGAGATGAAAATTGATGGTTGAGCATTGACGTTTTGATCTACTCACGATTGACAATCAAGTCCCCCATCGTGACGCCTCACCTCTCCATTGTCAGTTGGATATATTTTTCTGGCGATCATTCTAAGAATCGGAGTGTCAAAGTGGTGGAGGAAAAGAAAGAAGAAAATAGAGAAGGGAGACGATGGAAATCAGGGAGGTAGGGGAGGCAAGGGTAATCGGCTCCAGCTTCGGCAATTGGTGGTGATTGGCTTACTGGGTCTGGCCCTTCTTCGGGTGGGTCTGCTAGGTAATTTTCTTGTTGAAAGTCGAAGACTTTAGTATTCGAGTGAAAGAATAGAAACAAGCTTCAAAAGAAAAATTGGAAAAAAAAAAGAAAAAATCTTCGACTTTGGTCTTCTAGTGAAATGTTAGATCGTGTTTCTGGCTGAGATGAAAGCTGAATTGAAAGAGTTGAAACGGGAAGTGCTACACTCTAGTAGTTGTAACCCAAGTATAGGTTATCGCAAGTAATAAAATCTCGAGAGTCCGAGTGTTAAACCACAGGAAAGTGAATTAAGAAATACAAATTACAAAAGTAAATAAAGATTTGACAAAAAGTGTAAACAATTTTGTTTAAAAACTTAATTTCAAGAAAATAACTAAGGTTAGGGGGATCCACTTTTAGTATATCGGTTATGATTAATTTTAGCCCATCTTGCAATTGAACTGAGATCCACACATAGAGGAGGTCCCAATTGGGGAATTTAATTAGCATTAGCTTTCATTGATCTTATAATACCAACACTTATAAATGAGTTCAAGTATCCATCATGCCAATCTTTATCTACAATAATTCAATATTCCAATATAGCTGGCTTAGCCACGTTCTACAGAGGGAATCAAACAACTTTTATACTAATGATTTGACTATGATGAATCAAGACTCTCACTTAACAAGGAGGGTGGTTAAAACGATTTAGAAAATAAATATCGTTTATTTTAAAATCTGTTTAAATCAATCATAACCTTTATACCAAAAGCTTCATTCTTTCACCTTAGCAAAAGGATGATTAGTTAGACATGATAAAAAAAAACAACATGTTGAAAGATGAAATAAACATAGATTGAAAATCAAAGGAAGAACAAGAAGAAGATCAAGAAGAAAATACTTAGACAGAGCTTTTGTATTGAAAACAAGAACAAAACTAAAGAAAAAAAGCTAAAGATGATACAAGAACATAAAAATGGCCTAAGAAATGACATGAATTCATCATCCCCCCAATGTATCTATTTATAGAGTTTGGGAGTGGGTGAAATGGTAAAATAGAATAGTAAAATGTAGGTAAATACAAATCAACAAAGATGGGCTGCAACTTCTTTTAATTTTTTGACCACAATACACATCGAATCAACTCTTCCTCAAAACACAAAACTTGTAGATCTCTTCCTTATCTTTGAAACGATAGATTGCTCATTCAAATTGGACATCTGTAACTCAAGTTATGATTTTTCTACCAAAACTGCTTTTCAGCACACAAAAGAACGAATGATATCATCTATAATCAAATTTCGGTAATGAAAATGATCAAAATAGCTCTTAGAATGAATATAAGTCGAAGATCTATGTGTTGACTTCCGGATGAATTTAGAATCAATCAATATCGACATTTACAGCTCCAGATATAATTTTTCTCGTGAAGAGTCGTCAAGTGATGATTTTACCCACATAAAAAATAATTATTTAATAAATATATTTTAATATTAATAAATAGTAAACCGCGTATTACAGTAAATATGCATACGAACAGTGAAATATGTATATGAATAGTAAGTTGGTAAATAGTGACTTTGAATAGTAAATCGATGAATAGTAACTCAGCGGAAAAAGTGTTTCAAATTAGAGAAATTAATCACACCCAAAGTGTGTAATGATAATTTAAACCCTTAACAGCAATACACTTATGAGTATTCATTAGGAAGAAACAATTTTGGGGAGACAGGGAGGGATGGAGGAGACGAGGTGTAAACTTTAGGCTGGCGGCCAGAGGAGAAGAAGCCGGATAGAGGAGAGGGAGGCAGCCGGAGGATAGGAGGCGGACGAGGGAGGGTTCACCGGAGGGGGGAAGGGAGGGGGTTTTTTTTGTTAAAATTAAATGTTTTAAGGAGGATTTGTTGAAGGAAAAGTTTTCAGGCATTAAAGTTAGTATTTTCTCTTATTATTTATTGTGTCAACGTGGCAAATCGTCCACTTTTGTATGCCATGTGGTATTCTCCATCCATACTAATGTTTTCTATCCACAAAAAAGTTAAAAATTGAACATTTAAATGAGGTTAGAGATTTTTTATGTACAAAATTGAGATTAGGGTTTAAAGTGTTACAATAATTAAAGGTTTGCGGCCACAGATGTCATTTACTCGAAAAAGATGATATGATAGTGATAGGCAAGTGAGATGATATAATTTTTAAGGATGGGAAAAATTGAAGTGGTTAATACACAGATTCAGGTTAACAAATAATCAAAACATAATTGCATTATCATTTTTGATAGAGGAAAATAGTGATAGGTAAGTGAGATATAATTTTTAAGGATGAGAAAAATTGAAGTGGGTTTTAAATTGAAAGCTCGTTGACCTGGTTAAAAAAAAAGCTCGAGTCAATTAAGCATATAGTAATAATTAGATCTTGACTAAGAGTGTCCCTGTCCTATTAAAGACCACCTAGATTTTCAGTTGCTATCATTATAGCCAGCAGATGGTAGTTTCTCAAACCAAAAAATGGCTACCAAAACTGATGATTTGTGGTCTCTTACATTCCTCTTTTTGTTCCTCATTCCTCTCTTCCATCTTCACGGTAGTGCTGCTAATGATGGAGCAAAGGCACTTCTCAGATGGAAGGCTACACTTGATGACGGAGCCGAGCAGTTGTCATCTTGGGCCGCTCCAACTCCCGGCCCCTGCAACGGCACTTGGGTCGGAGTTGAATGCGATCAGCTGGGGAGCGTCACAGTCCTCAATCTATCCAGCCTCGATCTCCGTGGTTCGCTCCATGATCTCAGCTTCTTCTCCCTCACCGGCCTCACAGCTCTCGATCTCTTCAACAACTCCATGAGTGGAGCCATCCCAGCCACTGTAGGTAACCTTTCAAATCTCACAACTCTCAAGCTCAGCTCAAACTCTTTTCATGGAACCATCCCTGCCACTATCGGTAATCTTTCCAGACTCACCTACCTCGGCCTTTCCGCAAATCAGCTTTCCGGGAATATTCCTTCCGAGATTGGTCTGCTCACTCAACTCAACTTCCTTGATATGTCCAGCAACTTTCTTCATGGCTACGTCCCCAGTTGCATCGGAGGGTTGAGATCACTTAAGAAGCTTTCTTTGTACCGAAACAATCTTACCGGTACCATCCCTCCTTCCTTTGGCAACTTGACAAACCTAGCGTTTCTTGCACTTAGCCATAACGATCTCACTGGCTCAATCCCTTTAGAGATGAATAACTTGACTACTCTTAGATTTCTGGGGCTATATGACAATATGTTGCAGGGTTCGCTACCAGATAATATTTGCCAAGGAGGACTGCTGCAGTATCTGCTAGTGCAAGACAACAATTTCACAGGCCGAGCCCCTAAAACCTTGAAAAATTGCACGAGCTTGATTCGAATTAGAATCCAAAGCAATCAGCTTAAGTGGAATATTTCACAGGATTTTGGAATCTACCCCCACTTGTTTTACATGGATTTGAGCCATAACCATTTTTATGGAGAGCTTTCACCTAAATGGGGGGAGTTTCGTAATTTGACATATTTAAATATTTCATGCAACCATATTTCTGGTAAAATACCCCTTGAGATTGCCAAGGTAACACGGCTGCAACAACTTGATCTTTCTTCAAATCATTTTGTTGGGGAGATTCCAAAAGAGCTTGCAAGGTTGCCATACCTGTTTTGGCTGTCGCTCCAAGATAACAAACTCTACGGACAAATACCTGCAGAACTTGGAACGCTTGCCGGTCTGCAACATCTTGATCTTGCATTAAACAACTTCAACGGATCGATTCCGAAAGAGATTGGAGAATGTTATGGTTTGTTGATCTTAAATCTCAGCAGGAACAGATTTACAGGAGGCATTCCACCTGAAATGAGCATGCTTCGTTCCTTGGAAGGGCTGGATATGAGTCATAACTCATTATCCGGAGTTATACCCAGTTTGCTGAAAAATATGATGAGGTTGGAATACCTAAATCTATCTCACAACAATCTCTCTGGTTCCATTCCGACAACTTTTGATGACATGTCCAGCTTGATCACTGTGGACGTGTCCTTCAATGGATTAGAGGGCCCAGTTCCAAGCATCAAAGCCTTCCGTGAAGCCTCTTTCGAGCAACTTAGGAACAACAAGGCCTTGTGCGGCAATGCCACAAATTTGAAGCCTTGTGTTGCTGGTGTTGGGACAAGGAAGAGCAATTTCAAAGGCAGAACACTGCTTCTGCCGTTACTTGTCAGTATAGGTGGTCTATTATCTATAATGTTTTTGCTTATTATCTACATGAAATTGAGGAGAAGAAAAGCAGCCCAAGAGTCTCCAATGGACGTCTTTGAAATATGGGACCGCGATAGACAGGTGATGTATGAGAATATTATCCAAGCTACAAATGGGTTCGACTCCAAGCATTGCATTGGAGAGGGAGCACATGCCACTGTCTACAGAGCTACTTTGCCAGATGGTCATATAGTTGCTGCAAAGAAGCTTCACCCCTCTCAGGATGGGAAATCAATTGATCTCAAAGCTTTTGAAAGCGAGATTCGTGCCTTGACGAGCATCAAGCACCGAAACATTGTCAAGCTATATGGTTTCTGCTCACGTGGTAATCATTCTTTTTTGGTATGTGAGTTCATAGAGAGAGGGAGCCTGAGGGAGGTTTTAAGTTCTCAGGGAGCGGAACTGAATTGGATTCGGAGATTAGAAGTGGTAAAGGGAGTGGCGGACGCCTTATCTTACATGCATCATGATTGCTCTCCTCCTGTAATTCACCGCGACATTTCTAGCAACAATGTCCTCTTGGATTCCAAATACGAAGCTCATGTCTCCGATTTCGGAACTGCTAGGTTCTTAAAGCCCAACTCATCGTCTTCCTTGACCTCGCCAATAGGCACCTTTGGCTACATGGCTCCAGGTACATATATATGTTTTGCTTCCGTGATATGTGACTGGCAAATTTTTTCTAATAAATTTATGTTGTTATAGAACTGGCTTACACATGGAAGTTGAATGAGAAAAGCGACGTGTATAGCTTCGGCGTGCTAGCATTGGAGATATTGCTCGGCAAGCAGCCAAGTGAGCTTCTCTCTGAACTCTTCTCGTCAACACCCATCAAGGAAGAAACATTGCTGAGCGATGTGGTTGACCAGCAGCTTCCTCCACCGGAAGATCATCAGGTCTCAGAGAAGATGGTGTTGACCGCAAAGTTGGCGCTGGCCTGTGTTAATGCTGATCCTCTGTCTCGGCCAACGATGCGACATGTCTCCTCTGCACTTTCCTCTTTGCGTCCTTTGCCTCAGGAAGCCTTCTCTATCATAAAATTGGGAGAGTTGTTGCAGTACAAAATTGCAGTTGGCTGATCTGAGGGACTCATGAAATGATGTTCCACCAATGATCAATATAGCCGCCATGGCAAATATCCAAAAAGCCTTTCCTATGGAGCCTAAGTAACATCAGTATCATCCTGCTAGGATCTCTGATGCTATTAAAATGTTTTCTCCAGAAAATTAACTGTCCAATGTTGATATGCAACTTAAGTACCTCCAACAATTGACAAATGCCACTTTAAGCAGCGAAGACACGGAATTCTTTAGTAAAAGGCGAAAGAATAGTTCACTCTGTGCTCACCGCACAGCTCCATGCTTTGCCTAAATTCGCTTGCCTAGTTTTATAAAGGACTTGTAGTTTAGGGATTACAGCTCAACATTCAACAGTGTTTAGGGATTTAGAACATTAAACAAATAAACGCCTCTGTCTTTCTAAAAGCCTCACTACAGACATCTTATTGTCAGCACTTCTCGAGTTGACTTAAGAACTCCATGCCTCTGTCTTCAGTCTGATTGTCGCTAACCCAAGTTCTCTCTTTTTCAATAGTTTCGTTATCGCTGATTCCCCTTTTAGTTTTCACAATTCTGAAAAACACATCAAGAAAAACATGGAGCTATGGCAAGTTACATACGCGTAATGCAGAAAACACCGACAAGTAAACCATCATAGCTAGTAATTCAAATAAAATACAGCTTAATCTTCGACCCGTAACACAATGTTCCCTTGACTGAAGAAGCTCCCTGGGAAACCAAGACAATTCACTCATGGGCATCCGAAACTTAAGCTGGGTAAAGTAAAATGCAACGATTTTGAACTGAACGATCGGTTTTGTTCTGAAGCATGTTAGAACATGTTATAATCACAAACTACTACCCTATTGTGGAACATCAAAACTGACCAAGATATGCTTCCGATGACACACAACTGCACACAACCTTAAAATGGACAAAAAGAAGTGCCACACTGCTGCAAAGACCACATATTACTGATATCCAGGAACAAACCTCACAACACATAAATCACCATCTTAAATATAAGCAACATCCAATGCCCACATACGCGATCAGCACGGCAATTCGAATTAGCCAACGAGACAGCATAAGACTACCCATTCAAATCAGCCAACAAGACTGAACCATTCAACAAAGTAGAACCAAACAAAACTCTGAACTAGTAAACCAAACACTGAACCATCACAACCGGGACATCCAAGCGAAATATAATTCAATTCACAGGTTAATTGCAGCCTTCATGCTTGTGAAGCCCAACTGCTGCAGAACCTTCTAATCCAGAAATCTGACAACCCAGAAAGATTTGACGGAGACTGGTAGGGGCCGCGCGGGCGCAGGCCCCCTCTACCACAAATTATGACATTGGCTCTTCCTCTTGAGCAGACCATAGAACAGCAACCCTCCCAAGTGCAATGGAGCTCACTGCTCTAGGCCATGGGCCCTATTGATCACCCATTGACCCCGTCCAGGTATGTATGTTGCAATGAGTGCGTGGCTTTTTCCTTTGTATGCTTCTGCCCCAGACACGAGAAAGTGCTTAACCATGCGGGATAAGTTCAATCTTGCAAACTATTGTTCACTCCCCTTGCAATGTTTTCTACCCCCCACCAGTTCCATTGATCAACGATTACCTAGAATTTTACGTTAGTATGAGCTTGGTCCAAGCAGAATACACCAAGATGGGCAATGCAATAGGAGGCTGTAATAAACCAAAATGCATGCAATGATTCGGAAGATGCAACGATTCCGCCTTACATTGGCACATCAACACGAGCCTTCTTCCTCACTTGTTATTCGTGTTCATCGATCTTGGTGGACAGTTGAGTGGTGCAAGCTCATGTTAATCGCTTGCAGAAGTGGCTTGGGGACCTTTTGGGAGGAAAAAAAATCACTTACTGTCAATTCACTGAAAAAATCACTTAAATCATTTGCTTACTTATAATCACTAAAAAAATCACTTATAATCATTTATTTACTTATAATCACTTAAATCAATTATTATCACTTATAATCATTTACTCACTTAAATCACTAAAAATCACTTATTGTCAATTCACCTATTTATTTACTTACTTCTATAGGACTTATAATATTATTTAAAATTTAATATTATATTTCCTAACAATCACTTAAATCATATATTTTTTACCAAGTAATTAATTTTTCAAAATTTTTAAATTACCTAGTGGAGACAAAAGAAAATTAAAAAACACTTGTTTATTAAAGTTTCAATCAGAATACAATTTGAGTAAATAATTATCATATGAATAAATCACTTACCAGTAATTTAGACCAAACATGTCATCATATTCTATATTCCTCCAAGAAACAGTAATTTAATCTTGCCCTTACACCAGTGACTCCGCCATCAGCCACCCCTCCGACTTCATGAGCAAACTCCAAAGCACCAACCGAAGATCAGAGGGCAGCGGTCAGATGAAGAGAATCTAATGGGAGTGAGCATTCTACGCGGAGGAGAGGAATTGGATGGTGCCAGGTGTCAGCCTGAGAGGAGTACAGTGATACCATGGTGGGATGATGGGGATACATTGGGTATTTCAATATTTTAATGGGGATAAAAATGTAATTATAAGGGTCAGGGGCATCTAAGGTCAGACACATATCAGATATTCCTCAATTTAAGTAAATAGTTGCCATGTAAAAATAATCACTTATACCAAACACGATTACACAATTCCTTCAAGCAACAGTTAAATTACAAAAAATGGGAATCCCAACCTTTTTCATTTTTCATAGATCCTAGCTTCGAAAAAAAACTTAGATCCTAATCAAACTTTTGTCCATCTAAGTCCTTCTAAAAATGAAGTAATACTTCTGCCTCCTGGAACAAGTAACAGTTTGACAAATTTGGTGTTAAAACTTTCCTCTCATTTTGGCCCCATTTTATGTTGATATTAATGATTAACATTATATTTCTAAAAAAATTATCCAATAATAATTTTTTAACTTTTAATTTTAATATTTTCATCTCAATTGTTAAAAAATTTATCTAAAACTCTAAAGTTAATCATTAACATTGTTTCCAAACAAGGCCTTTGTTAAGAGGCCCAAAAGGCTTGGCCCGTATCCAATTTCGATTTCCGAGCTCGGAATCAATCGTCATTAGCCATCATCGCCGAAGTGGTTTTGATTTGCACTTTTGCAGACTCAAATCCTCCGCTTTCTGTTTCACCTGCCGAGGTAAACTTGCTCTACCCTCCTGTAATTTCTTCCTTAGATCGCTCATTTTTCTCCTCCTCCTCGGCGAGTCTTGTATTTCCCTTTGCAAATTTTTATTTTTGATTTATGGATATCATTTTTTTTAAGTTTCAACAAAATTTCGAGAAATTCTGATACTTGATGCTTTGTTCGCTCTCTCCATACTTTTTTTTTTGGTTATTGACGATTATGTGGTGTTCTTTATGCAGTAGAGAGATCGGTGAGCTCAACAGTTTGAAGACAAATTCAATTTTTTCCCTCAATGTAAGTATTTCGAAAACTTTCTTTCTTTGATTTGATCTCGTATTTCCTTTTATTCTGAATTGGACATTCGGTGAGGTTATTGATTGAGCTATTAACAAGATAAAAATAAATACATATGAAGAAAACCCAGTTACTGGGTTTCAATTTCGAAGGCAACAGTCTGTATAGGATAGTGAAAAGAGAAGTGGCAAATGAGAGGATGTACATGCTTTTGTGCTTACTGAGAACATCACTTTTAGGGCGGACGTGGAAGTGAGTGATCAAAAGAAATACTTTGAGGACTCCTGCAAGTCTGTCTGTGCAAGGGCTTTATTCGAGTATCAGGTGAAGCACTGTTTGTCTTGAAAGCTTGCTTTCCATATCTATAACTCGTTGTTTTGATTCCCATGTATGCCTCAGCATGTTCGTTCTTCTGCATTACTCTTGAAAACTATGTCATGTTGGGTCGTAGCGACTTGTATATTAGTGTGGAATCATCAATATTTGAAATAATAAACTAGAGCCGGTATGATAAAGTGTGAGCACTGCTAGAAGCATTTGGTTCATGCAGGTGTAGATTGATGGTTTGAAACTCTGAACATATTTATGAACACAAGGAAACCGGAAAGGAAGAATGCAAATGCCTAAAATGCACAAAAATTCTCACCAGATCTGTTTAATATTTCAAGGGCAATGCTAAAAGATGCCTTGTCTTGAATTGTGCTGACATACATCTGTATATGCTGGATGATTCTTCATGGATGGGTTTTGTGAGCTCTGCTCAAACTCTGGTTTATTTCGACATATGCTGCTGTGATCAGATGTTATCACTGCAACTACTGCTGTTTCACTGCATGATTGTTGTTTTTGCCTTCATGTTGTGTCAAAACGGAGACGAGAAAGATTTAAATTCATGTTAGGATTTTCATGATCAGGATTACCATCACGAATATTCCTACCTTTTCAGTTTGGTCCAAAGAGTATTCAACAGAATAAGAACATATGAGGTAATTGTATTGGTGCATCAGTAATTTTTATGGGTTCTTAATGTATAACTTTTAGGGTTGAACATAACAAATAAAGTTCTGAAGCTGGAGAAGAACCAAAAAGTTATGATCTTGTCGGACCAAATCAATGGCTCAGATTGCAGTAAGAAGTATAATAAGAAAAATGGAAGACTCTCCACCATGTATGGTGGTCTATTCGTAAAGCACTATTAAAATCTTGACATGATTAGCTGATTGCAGGCATGCGTTAAGAGAATTGAGGGCGATGACACTGGAACAAAGCATTGTACAGGACAGTACTTTGACTACTGGTCTTGTGTTGATAAATGTGTAAGTCTCATAGACATTTTTAAACTGTTTAATGGGTGGCTTTTTATTTCTGATTATCATTAAAATTCGCATTATAAAATTCAGGCTGCACCGAGGCTGTTCCCTAAACTGAAGTGACCAGGAGCCTGCCAGGGTTCGTTGCTTCTTAGATCTTCCTCTCTCCTCTTTTCTCTACAGTATCAGATAATCCTAGCCAAATGTTAGGTTGGCCAATTTTGCGCCCGAGGCGCAGTCATTTTTCATGTTCCGGACTTGCTCTTGTAAAAACCTGAGTTCTCTCAGGTTGAATAAATGTTATTATCACGTTGCTTGTGCTATTGGCTTCTGATTCTTGTATCAAGCATTCAAAAAGATTATATTGAACGTGCAGTTCTTCAAAATGCGGTTTATATGACATTACAGTATTGCACATATACCGGTTCAATAAAGAAATTTCATGTGCTTGCTGCCCAGGAGGAAGGATGGTAAGGGCCCTTTGCAGGACTAAATTTTGGACAAAATATCAGCCAAAACCAATGCTATGTTGTCGTAGCACTGCCAAACCCGTGCAGCATCCTTGGCCCTTGCCGCGTAATCTAGCTGCAGCATCCATGATCAAAGTTAAGATTAACCACCAGACGATAAAAGCAGCAGGCTGGTAGCTTACATTTATGGGCAGATGAAACCGAAAAGGAATGGTCTTCTAATACTCTCAGTTTCTACTTTGTTTCGTTGTGTGTCATCATTAATGCTTTGCATACCGTTGGTTAGAAATGGAAAAACATATGATATCATTTAAACGATTCTAAAAATATATCACTTTCTAGCAAGTATAAACGAACTAGTAAAACTGAAATATATATATATATATATCCGGTGAAGAAGTTAATTCATTGCTCCACCAGATTATCACTCAGTAATCTGAGACTTACGTTTGTGACGTTGCTGAAGAGCTTGGAGTAAAGGTTCCTGAGCTGGGGCCTTTCACTGCCAGGTTTGGCTCGGATGATGGTATAGATATCCTGTTTCAACAGAGAAGAACTCCTCCTCAGCTCCTTCTGCGCTTCAATCCAGGAATCAGAGTTCAACAGAGCTTTTACTTCCAATAAAGCTCGTGCGTGATCCCCAATCCCTTCTGTCGCCTCCTCCAGTGTCTGATCAGGAGCCATCGGCTTCAGGTAAAGTTCAATTCCATCGGCAAGTGCAGCCTCGGCAAACGGCAGAGAAGCCACTAATGCTGCTGCTGCTCTTCTGCTAATATTAGGTAGGGGGAGCTTTTCCGTTTTGTTGATTTGTGTGCTACTGGGTTTGTGAAGACAGGTGGCTGGTAATATGGGACAGTTTGGTGGGCTATGTTTTGAGATGGAGACTAATAGTTGTCTCAGTGCCATATGCAACGTAGTCCAGTACAATGTTGGAGACAGAATTTTTTTTTTCCTTCTGTAGAAATATCTAGGCAAGTGAATAGAGGTAGAAGTGAAACTTGAAAGAAATGACGCAAGGTAGCAAGACTTGCTTTATATGCTGTCGAAGCTGGATGGATCTTATCCTCTTCGAACAATCGTGTGGATGCTGTTGTTTCCTGGCTTCAGCAACGAAGAGCAAGCACAGAATCATCAAGTTATCGTGTAAATTTTGTAGATTGAAGATTTGTTTTCGCTTTCTTGATTGTACATCTTAAGAGAAAATAAAAAGATCCCTGGAATAATAATTTGTTCTAAAAGAAAGAAGACATAACATTCTGTAAAAATATTCATGACAAGTAGTTGTTCTAAAAGAAAAAAGTACATGCTCTCATGAGACCATGTCAACTGTACATTGGCTATTGTAAATTTGGCTAAGGAAATCAGATATAAAACCTCTAACGTAGGTGTAACACCAAAGTTTTCCCCTGCTCTTCCAATCCATATGAAGTCCACAGGATTGTATGTGCCACCAGAGGCAATACCTTGCACATGTAGCTTGATCAAATGTGTTGTATTATCTAATAAGGTGACCGCAGGGAACACAGGTACAAGGGCAGGAAAAATAGATTTATTAATAAATACACATCGATGAACCATGCAAAAATGGTATAAATTCCTGAATCCCTTTCATTAATCATAAAACGATTTCTAGCCTAGTAAATGTGCTTTCCAATGACGATAGTTTTCTTTCGGCAAACATGATTCACTGTTGTATGTGCCAGTAAATTATCCTGTGAAGGAAGTGAAGCTAGCAAATAAAACCTAATGAACCATCCACCATATGCTTGCATGTCTGCATTATTGGCTCAATTTCATAGGAGTCATATAATTTACCTTGGAACAACAAATCCCAGTGTTTTCAGATCCCAGGCAAGTTATCTGACATACTGAATTGCCTTCACATGATCTCCCAAAAGTGATATTTCTTTACATGAGGTTAAAACAGCTTGCCTGGAACAGTAAAGAGATGCTAGTAAAGAAGTACCTGCAGATAAAAACCGCAAGATGATCAGAAGCCAAGCCATCAGCTCAAATCTTAACACAGAAAAAGAAGCCCAAGTAGAAAGTGAAAGTCATCAATATAAAATAGAGATATTTGGAGAATACAGTACCCGTGCCAAGTTCACTAATTACGGACTACGAGAAACTTGTCTGCTGAAATAATATGAGATTTTTCTGGCCACAGGCCACAAAGCACACCTTCAGGCTACAATATTCAAAATGGAAGTTAAAAGTGAAAAAAGTGAACTCAGCTAAAAAGCAAAAGGAAGATAACTTAACTCTTCACCTCAGGTACATTTGCCCTGAATGTTCAAAAGCACCCAGCAGTGGTACAAAAAACATAACACGAAATGCAAAGGTAGAGCAGTTATCTATAGTTCAGGAGCCTGAACCTCAGGTATATGCAATAAAGCTTTAGGTATTTCAAATTTGCGTTTCCTTATCTATTTAACTTGCAGTGTTACAGTCTTTAGTTTTTTTTTCCTGCCACGAAATGATGACTTAATGTGGACCAAGTTATTTGGAAACTGGTTTTGCATGAACCTATCCTCAATGTCTCGGTATAGCCTTTTGGTGAACCCAGTGTTTCTGAATTCTGAGTTGAAGTAACAACCTAAACTTGGTGAAACATGGTTATTTAATATCTCCAAAACATATAACTGAAAATATGGAGCTTTTGCTTTCCCAACAACTAATAATGTGAGTATTGCTGTCACATGTTAACTGAAATTTATGCATTTCATCCAACAACCGAAAATTGGTTCATATTAGATTAATATGATTTGAGGATTGAATTTTGTTACCATAAGGATAAAACTGGATGAAGCAATGAGCCTTAAGAAATAGCATATCTCAATGGTCGAGGCAGAAAATCAAGCTCCTAAGTAGAAAAAAGACAAAAGACATGTGAAAATCCTCGATAAGTTAGTTTTTTAATATGAAACAAAATTTTCATCATCACCAGAAGGACACTGATTTCACACAACGCTATGCAAATAAATCTAAAGGTTAAAAGTGGGAAGTATAAATTACCTCCGGCTAATCTTTGGCACCCCCATCATCAAACAGAACTTTATAGAATCGTTTTCTTTCTTCTGGGTCAAACAAGCCTCCTAACTTGTCACCATTATCTTCTTCATCAGACATTTCGCCACCTCCATCATTCTGTCTTCTCGACTCCAACAACACCATGCCTTTCTTCCTCTTCTTTTCCAAATTCGCTAAATGCCGCCTTCTATTATATTCATGGAGTCCCTCTTGCATCAATTCCCCAAATTTATCCTTCACCACCACAAAAGGGTCTTTATCTATCAATTCCGACCCTTTAAAACATTCCCTAAGGAGCACAGTATAAATCTGATACCTATTTGAAACATAAAATATACCGGGGTGCTTGAGCAACAAAACATTCAGTTTATCTGGTAAACAGAACTCTCTCCTAAAATGGCTTAGCTTTACAATGGACAGCCTTTTCCAAAGGGTCAGTGATAGAAGTTCATGAACTAAACCCACAATTCTCTTATCCATTTCCTTTGATCCCTCCACCAAACCCCTAGGGTCCGCATAAGGTGATATATAAGGACTTGAATTGAACTCATGAAACCTCTCCCATGATTTAACCCAACTTGAAGGCAACGAACACTTGAAACAAGGCTCTGATTCCTCAGCTCGAGCAGTGGCTTCAATGGCAGACACCCCCAACTTAGGCTCCCATGACAGAAGCTCAATCTCCATAGAACTCTTCCTCCCAGTATGATTAACAGCACGAAACATATCCGGGTACTTGGGCAAAATCCGAATCACATAATCTTCTGGGAACCCGAAACTTCTCTTCAACTCACTAACTTTCACAACATTAAGCCTCTGATTCACAGTCATCATTAGCAACTTGGCCAATCTCTGCGCGAAAACCGGGTCTTGTGAATCCTTAATGGATTCTTCCTCCTCAACCAAGCACATCATCCGCTTCGTCAACCTACAATAGTACTCATCGTTCTGGAGATACACTTCGAAACAACAGGGATACTTCTTGACCCAGTTGAGAGCCTTACCTTGAAGGTCGAGGCTTTTGAACTTCTTCTGGAGATGCTTGACGGGCGCCACCTGATCTGGGCATCGAAGAATGATGTTTTTGAGCTGATTGTTGACCACCCATCGACGATTCCGTGAGAGGGCTTTTTCGAGATCTGGGTCCTTCTTCATTGACCATAGCGAGAAGCTTCGCCGGCCTTGAGCGAACCAAGGTGGAGATAGGAACCTCCGGAGGAGTGTTTCAGGAATCATTATGACTTCGTTGCCACTTGTTACATTAGAAGAAAATCAAGAACAACTGAATTTGAGGCGGGAAATTTTATCGATTGCCAATTTAGGTTCTACTGTGAGCACTCAAAACTCCATATCTTTAGGCTTAGCAGGAAAATATTTCTTTCCAGCGTTCCGGCTTTCGACCTCGCCACTGTCTTCTTCTCCATTTCCTCTACTGCTTATTAGTGGGAGCGAGACCCATCACTAGGTCAGTGCTGGGCTGGGCTCCCTTTTTTTTTTTTCCTAAAAGACCTCAATTTCTTATACTCAATTTGTTTTAATTTAAATTAATTGATTACAAAATAATTTATTTTTATTTTTAAGTTTATTTTACTTGCAACTAATTTTAATTAAAATTTAATATTATATACGTACAATAATCCATTAAAAATATAATTTTTATAATCTTGCTAAATTTTTATAATTTTTTATAGTTTAAGGCATTAAAAAAATAAAAATGCATAAAAATTTAAAAACATCATGAAGATTTATTTTCAAATGGCTTATTACATCTACATAATACTAGCTTTCAAATGAAATTAGGTTCACGTAAAAAAGATATAAAAGTAAAAAATAAATCAGTTAACTTAAGTTAAAACAAATTAGCTCTTAAACTTATGCAACCGATCGTAAGAGTTTGCTCGTATTTCCATCTTACCTCATGGTAAGAAGAGGCATTAACCTTTTGTTTGATGTTATATCATATACTTGGTGCATGGTCCATCACCATCCATAGCTGGCCTCCCATAACAGACTAATTTAGGTCATTTATCTGTTATATAGTGCAATGAAATTCAGAAGTTTTGTAATAAACGAATGACCCAAATCAGTCTATTACAAAAATGAACAATGAGCTAAGAATTTTCGTTTTATGCGTAGGTTTTTTGGTACTCTATCACTTTAGCATGCAGGTATCAAAGAATTACCCTGTCGGAATCGGATACTTTTTGTTACCCAATTAGCAGAAGTAGTATCTTATTTAGTTCGAGTTTCTCCGTCACCTTTTGTGATGTTTTAAGTACGTATGTACATGCATATAGTCTTCTAATTGCACAATTATTATACGTATCGGTGGTGTAATTTTTTTTTTCTACCATCAACTTATTATGGAAATAATTTAAATTATTATGAAATATATTAGCATGAAATCCCGAATTAAGAATTATGGCAATGAAAACAGAAAGAGTATTACTCGATGTACCGAGAATCTTATACCGAAACTTTATGAATAAAACTTTGTGATGTTTTAAGTACGTATGTACATGCATGTAGTCTTCTAACTGCATAATTATTATACGTATCGGTGGTGTAATTTTTTTTCTCTGCCATCACTTTATTATGGAAATAATTTAAATTATTATGAAATATATTAGCATAAAATCCCGAATTAAGAATTATGGCAATGAAAACAGATAAGAGTATTACTCGATGTACCAAGAATCTTATACCGAAACTTTATGAAATCTTACCAGGTAACGTAAGACTGGATCTTATATTGGCAACATTTGCTAATTTTTATCAATTTAATCTTATGTTTATCCCTAACATTTAGTAAGGTCCTTTAATATATAATTGTTTCATTTATAAAAGAAGTAAGGATTCATCCCCAAGCGCTCAACAAAGTGACTGCATGAGGACAAGTGGACAACGATCCCTGCCAAGGCCCGGGTTCAATTCCCCACCTTCCACCACTTTTCCCAAAAGATGCTACTAATGCTAGTTTGGCCGCCTTTCAGATCTCGAATAAGCAGATATTTCCCCTTCCGTAAGGATAAATGCATCCTCCATCCTCTACCCTACATACCTTGTAGAGATGCTTCTAAGTGCCAAAACAAGAAGAAGAAGAAGAACGAAGCCAATGCCTGAAGTTTTCTCATGGGTGTGATTGGGTTCTCATTCCAGTTGGCGCCTTCCTTCACCCACCCCAATCAGGGTGATATACAGGCTTATGTAGGATAGATATATGAAACAAAAGTACACACACTTTACAAGTTTACATGCATTGCACCTGCATAATATGCAGACGTGAAATTTCCACAGTTCCTCAATGAAGAGCTTCTTAATCAGCAGCAAACATAAAACGTCAATGAAGCTTACATACTCCATTGGCAGCATTATATTTGACACTTGCTCATCTGATGGCTGTATAACATGAAAAGAAAAAATCGATAATGTCGATGGACTCAATACTACAGTGAAGTACAATATAGATCATGGTGATGCTCAGGTTTGAAACTGACAAAACTTTGAAAAAGAAAGATATGCCTCATCAATCTGAGTAGGGGTGAAAGAAATCCAACCATGCCTGGTGGGTTGCTGCTTCATTTCTCCAATGATTGCTCTATCATTCCAGCACTCCACTTTCATTTTCCAACCTCCAAGTAACACCAACAAGTAACGATTGAGCTCTGTATACACTAGACTATACTAGGGGGATCACCAATCCAATTACAAACTGCACGAGGCCAGCGTGTTCTAATGCAGTCCACCAGGGGCGCATGCTGACGAGACTCAGGTTTAGCCACTTCAGTATCCTTTACCGTTGATTCACCTCCCACACAACCAGGCGCTGCTGCAACATCTGCCATGTATTCTTCAGGGGTCCACCTTGGAGGTACTGAAACCCTCAATTTCGTTAGCCTAGGCCTTTGCACAGGCGTCTCAACTGAAGATGCTGTATGGCCACCATTAAGATCTGATTTTGCAATCCCGTTAAAATGGTAAAGATCAAATACCTTCCTGCCCATTAAACCAGTAGAATCTTTCAGTCCTCCGAAGCTTTTATCCAAGTCTAAAATAACCTGCCAGAACTCACTCCATACAATAAAGCCTGTGCTGCACAGATTATCAAGCTTTTCTGAGGGAAGTCTGATATTGGTCTCTCTCAGGACCTGATGGAAACCTTCAACACTAATAAAACCTCCACCACCACTTTGGTCTTGGGCATCAAAAGCTTTTCTAATCTGTGATTCCCTTTCTTCCAGTTCATTCTCATCTTGAACAGACGTATCAAGAGCAAACAAAACTGTATAATGTGACTCACTACCAACAACCCATATGGGCCATTTTGGACATTTCAGATGCTGGCCAACCTTACAAAAATTGAGGTATTCCAAAAGAGTTAGAAATCCAACTTCAACACTGGTGGATATGCCCTTCAGAAACATGCCACCACCTAAATCCATCCTCCCATCAAAAACATTAGGAACAGCTTGCCCACAAAGCAAGAGGTTAACAATTTCCTGTAAGTTTTCACAAAAGAAAATGCATGGACTCATTGATAAAAGCAACAAGAAGATCGAAGTCAAAATGGAACCAGAACAAATTAAGTGGTCTTTACCTGAGAGGCATGGCCAAATGGAGCAGTGACTAAAGGTAAGCTAGGATCATCCCTGTCACCTTGAACGCAATCCTGCAGGATATAAGGCAAGAGCTTTAGGTCCTCGTATATACATGTGTCAACAATAAAAATATTTTTATGCTGCATCTGTGTGTGTATGAGAGAGAGAGAGAGAGAGCATACCAATCCTCTAGAAAGCAAGGCAGAAATAAGAAACAGAAGAGCTCCCATGCGACTCTGGAAAACTGGAATCATTGTCTCAAGCCTCTTTAATGCACTTGATTGGGTATTATATGTTTCAACTCTAAGGACATTTTGCAAATCAGAAGCTGATTCAATTGAATGCCCATCAATTGCCTGTGCAATGATATTTAAACACAGATAAAGTTCAACAATAAGTCCTATAATGAAATCGAGTGTTCTCTTTCAGCAACTACAATCATAATTCATAACCCAAAAGAACTAACCGTTTCTCTTCCAATTCCTTCAGGTCCTTCAATCTGATGGCTAGTACCACTTAAAGTTGCAATTACAGCCCTTCTATTATTTCCACATAGAAATAATATTTCGCCCATACTTCTAACAAGTGCTCTGTGCACCAAAGCACAAAGATTAGTTAACAAGTTATCATGATAAGTATCGACTTAATAGTGGAGAAAATATATAGTTTCGCAGCTTAACAGTGATGATCAGAATATTCAGAAATGATGAGTCAAAAAAGAAGTCCAGTATAACAATACTGCACATAAAAATCAATCACAAAAATCAAGGAGGACTTTTGCAGGAAACACTCCAAAAAGCAAAATCATTATTTGTGGGCAGAAAGAAATTGCTAATAGCACAGATAAGAAAAAGGTAAAAGCTCAGTACCAAGGAAAACCAGGAATTTAAGGGACATCAATCATATCTTATGTGAATACGTTTAACGAAGTAATTAAAATTTCATTGGCAATCCCTCATAAGTTCACAGAGAGAGAGTGAGCAAGCAAGAGCTCTAGCATATACATGAAATCATCACCAGATATTTGTACAAGAAAACAGTGCAAACTAAAAACATATTCACCTTGCTTTTATATCTTCAGTCAAAGACGCAAAGTTATCTAAAGCATCATACTGTTTTTTGCCAAATCTCCTAGAAGCCAAATTTTGTGCCACATTAGGAGCAGCTTTGCTCAACTCATCTGGAAAGAAAACAAGATATTTGAGAACAAATGCCTGCAGAAACAAATGGAAAAAATTCATTAGCAAGACATATTGACATATGAAGCTCAGTAGGAACCCTGAACTTTGAGGAATCTCAGAAGAGCATGCTAATCCTTAAGCTTCTACTCAATAGAGAACTTGACCAACATTAACAAGTTGACCATTATCATTATTATTATTATTATTATTAGAACAAGTTGACTATTTAAGTTGATGAATTCCATAAACAAACAAGAAACCGCAAGTAAAACCAATTACAGTTCAGCAAATTGAGCACAAAGATTCAAGCATCTTCAACGACTGCATCCAATCTTATTACCAGCCTAAAGTAAAAAATTCCTATCCAAAGTGTTTTACAGTAAGTGAACAATAGAGAAGGGCAGGATGCTAAATATTTAACAAATTCAAACAAAAAACAGAGGAAATCATTGAAATCCCGAAATACATTCGTTAGTAATCAGAATGATGAGAAATTTGCATTAAAAGATAACAGCTGAATTAACAGTCAAACAAAAAAGAAAGATAGCAAAACATGCAAACACACACACACACACACATTTATGATATCAAAACATGTTTCAACTCAATGTGAGTCTGTCTTATCTGACATGTTCATGCAATAGTATGAACACCAGGTAGAAAATTTCTGTCTCAACATGACATGATCATGACCAAAGTTGTCAAAATTGAGATTACACATGGAATCATTTTTTGTTTCCTATGAACCGTAATAGTAGAGTTGGATCAGAGTCACAATCATATAATCTAATCGGATCAGTTTTTCCATTTCAGAATGTAAGTTTCTAAGATTTGGATTGGGGTTTTGATAACCTTGATCATGACCAACTATAACAATATATTCTCAACAGACTACAGTGCCATTCACCAAACATGTCAGACACCTAGTTCATCAACTGCACTCATGAAACAATTCATGCACCAAGAAATTAGAAGATTACTTGTATGGTTGCTAAAACGCCACAGGGCCCACCTTCATGCTGCACTAGGCCCATAGATGTTTCTGGATCAGGACTAAATCTGTAGGATGTTTAGCAACCATATTAGCTGACAACAAGTAGACACATGATGCTTCAATGAGATTATTAATAAAACTATTACGAAAAATGGCAACAGATCTTATTGATTGAAAAACCTTTAGAAATTTCCATGGCATGAAGGAAACAGAAGTACAAATAGAAATGAGCTACACAACAACTTTTATGAATCGCAAACAAATATACTGATCCTACCAAAAATAAGTGTCAGAGCCAAGCCTTTATTTATAAGCAATTATAAAAAAGAATTTTGATTTAAATAACTCAAGTTTTACACAATAAACTTTTATTGATTTGATGTGCCAAACCATGTAGTGATACAGGTTCAATTTTTAAATCCATTGTATCAGAACAACCTCCAACGCTTACAATCTTACATACATGATTCATAAACACGATGGTTCCCAGCTAAACTAAGTCATATGCCTAACCTAGCATAAAGCAGCTACATGAATCATTCCACGCTATCCAATTTGAGGCATCCACACAGCAAATTACAAAAAAGTAAGATTTTTCTCACCACTTCTATCCTTTTCATTAATTTGGGCACAAAAATGTTCTTCTTAACTTAATAGGAGTATAAGCATTCCAAGAATGATATCCTACTTTGAATATCCTTGTACCAAACACATTCTTACAGATATCCTAGCCTTCAGATCTAAAATCATTATTCTCAGATCTAACATCATAATTCATATATCTCTCTTGAATCAGATTTCTGATATATAAATTCAGACTTTTTTCAACAATGTAATTAAAAACACTTGGTTCAAATGTTCAAATGTACTACTGTGTAATTAAAAATTCCATGCTATGAAAATTGAAGTATCTGGAATGGCTTGAATAACCTCAGTATATCTAACCGCTACTTGCTTCTTTTCCGAATTCTAAACAAATTAGCCAGGTACATGGTAAACTTTGTCCATTCGTCCACATACAAAATGATCACACGGCAGACTTTCCTAAACGTGCTATACACTCAACATGGAAATTCTAGGAGAAAATTGCAATCTTTTAGCACATAAACCAACACATCGAAACATACCTTATACCCTGATTACTCCACTGAGCAAGTATATCTCTGGAAACGCCAGCCCCAAACACCATGGAGAACAACTGACTCGCTTCTTCCTCGGACAATTCTTTTCCCAAATTTTTTGCCTTGACGCCAATTTCCTTGTCTTTCTCAATTTTTTGGCTCTTCAAGGGAGAAGGAGCAGAAGAAGGAGAAGGAGACGCGGATGCAGATGCGCTTTTAGCCGCCAGCATTCTCTTCTCGGCTGCAGCCGCCATAAGCTCCCTCTGTTGTCTTCGGCTCTCCTCAGGCGTCGACGGACTGGAAGTAGGACTGCCGACTCCTGAACCGGCCGTTTCCCTCGGCTTGCTCCGTTTCGGCTCCGGAGGAGTGTTCTGCATGCTCATACGTAGAGCCATTCTCAGGTCCTCTTCTTCTTGTTGATCCGCCATTGACAATCAACCACTTAACGACTAAGCGCTTCAGTCCTGGATTTGACACTACCCGAACGTGCCAATTGAACAAAACAAAAACGAAACTTTAGGCAGGAATCGGATTATTCCGACCCCGATCCTAATTATGTCGAACTAAGCCATCAATCGTTCGTTCGCTCCCTAATAACGCTCGCGATGCATTAGGGTTTCGATTCCAGTTGAGGAAAAAGAAGTGAACAACGAATTTTTAATTACACAGTCGAAGGCGTTACGGGGTGGAACGCGAACATCTTGTCGGGAGCCATACAACGGTGTCGTTTCGACTGTTGGTCGAGTGCTTTATGGCCATTTTAGCCCTGAAGCTGAAGCGTCCACTGGTTTTATACGAATGAATTTGTGGGAAAAGAGAGGGTGTTTTGGAGTATTTCACCTTATACTTTCCTTGTAAGGGGAGTGAAAGGAACTGCTGGATGCCAGACAACAGGGATGTAGGTGTGGCGGCGACTGAATTCCGGATTGAGAAAACACTCCAGTAAATTTTTGTAAGGGTAAATAGCGACTTGCATCACAAATCTTTACTTTTTATTGCAAATTCGTCGCTAACCTCCTAAACATTATGGGTCAATTCGTTTTAACTTAAGATAATTGACTTATTTTTATTTTTCACATATTTTTTTATCTGAAATTAATTTCATTTAAAAGCTAATATTATGTAGATGTAATAATCAATTTGAAAATAAATGTTCATGATGTTTTCAATTTGTTATGAATTTTTCTTTTTTAATGACTTAAATTAGAAAAATTTAGTAAGATTACAAAAATTGTATTTTCAATGGATTCTTGCAACTACATAATATTAATTTTTAATTAAAATTAGTTCCAACTAAAAAAATATAAAAATAAAAATAAGTCATTTTAAAGTCAATTGACTTAAGTTAAAATAAACTACGTATATATATTCATCCCAAACCTTTGCATGGCATTGCAAATTTATCCCTTGACCAACGGTCACTGTAGTCAATGACGGGGTTGGGCCGGATATGCAATGTTTGCAAGGTTAGATGTGAATTTATAATAAAAAGTAAAAGTTTGGGAACCCCTGACACTATTTATCCTTTTTCTTTTATCTTTCCTCTTCTCCTTCTCTCTCCCATGTTTTTAACGTCGTTTTTCTTTCACGTCTCACCATCTCTACGTCTCTCACTATTTACCCTTTTTTTTCATTTGAACAATTTTTAAAAAAAATATTTAGTTTTTTATGTATTCTTTCTCCTACTTATGTCCATGAAAAGAAAATTCAACAAAAATATTTACTTTTTAGGAGTGTCCACAAATGGGTCTGACAGGTTCGCCCTAAACCCAAACCACCTCGCAAAATAATTGAATTGTATAATATAAAATTGAATCATACCATATATTATAAAATTTGATTAAAACTCAAATCACATAAAATGCGGTTCAGGCTAATTCAATTTAACCTGTTTATCTTTTCTATCCTATAAAATAATTTAAGCAACTCCACAACACTTATCTTAATGTTAATATAATGTTCTCAAAATCAAATAGTTTTATGAAATATAAATAATTTTGTACTTTAAAACATCACAAACACAAAATAGTCTTAATGTTACAAAATACAAAGCTAGTATTTGGAGTCCAAAGCTCCTGCTACTTTGGAATTCTTCAACTTTTTTATACGTAATTCTTTCTTATCGCACAAGGTTATTGAAACTAAGGGTGAGCATGGGTCGGGTTGGTTCGGTTTTATGGTGGAATCGAACCAACCCGAAATGGCATCGGTTCCAAAATTTTTCTACCCAACCCAGAACCGAGAACCGAACAGAACCAGAACCATGGTTCTGGTTCTCGGGTTTTTCGGTTTCTACCATATACCTATAACAACACCAAAATTCAATAAATCTACATCCATAATTAGTTTTATGACATATTCAACATAATATACAATTAAATTAATATTTAAATATATGAACTTAGATACATTCAAAATAGTTTAAAATGTTGTTCTTACAAAAATGGTTCAAAAGAGTTACTTGTGGAGTATCTTTTATCTTAACTAGTTTACTTCATTCCAGTAATTCCAATATTGGTATGACATTCAATATGAAAAATTGAGCCTTTAAGACCATCTTCTTTAGTATCAAAACCTAAAATATGATAATGTCATAAATTTTTAATTTTGCATGACTCAAATGAAAAAATATCATAATTGTGTCGTAAAGAGTAGTTTGGAATGAAAGATCGAAAACAAAATGACTTAGGAGTGGTGGGTCTATGAAATAAAGTGATTTAAGTAAATATGAAGAAATTTTATAAATGATCCCACAACTTCCATACTGTTTCAATTTGAAACATCAATTTAAGAGTTTAATATAAAAACATAAAATAACTATCATAATATTTCAAATAAATATATGTGTGTGAGTGTGTGTGTGTATATATATATATATATGGATATGTTAGTAATACTATAATTTTTATTATATAATTATATATGTATCTAGAGTTCGGTTCCATCTCGGGTTGGTTCCATATGGAACCAGAACCAACCCAAAAACCGTCGGTTTTCCTATATGTGGAACCAACCCAAGAACCATGATCAATTTTTACCCAACCCAATCCAACCCAATGAGGGTGGTTCGGTTTCGGTTTCGGTTTCGGGTTTACCCAACCCATGCTCACTCCTAATTGAAACTATCCACATAGTTTCACTACACCACTATAAGAGTTTTTGTTAGCCTAAGATACAAGACAATACTTTTTAAGATATATTTCAAAATTACAAAGTACAAACTCACCTAAACATTTTAAAAAATAGTAAATGGGGGTTGGTCTTAACTTTCTCATTAACTAGCAAAAGTTGTTGTTTAGTTCAGTTTTTACTGGTTTTAAAATTAAAACTGAATCGTACCGCATAAACATTGGTTTTTTTATTTTTAGAGCCTGAAATGCACGGTACCCACATAAACTAGCATAGCTACTGTGTTGGTTTGGTTCGGTTTACATGGTTTTCACAGGTTAGATGAATGCCCCTAATTATTTTTTAAAAAAAATATTTTAGAATACATTTTGAGTTTCTTTGAAATATAAAATAAAATAATATAGCTTCAATCTCAAAATCCTTGCAATGTAATTTATTTTAGACAATTATAAATCTTCACAATAGTTTCATATTTAATAAATTAATTTACCATATTTTAGCTACTAACTACAAATTCATTACTAGGTAGTATCGGTTTCAACAAAAAATAATATTCCAAAATATAGGTAATAAACATTTCAACAAAAAATTGGTAGTACATCTAATATAACTCTTTTTGTAATAATTTCATATTTTGTCACATTTTACATTTTTTCACACAATTTTATTCTATGTTTGTATGGTAATTACTTAGAAATTATAACTATTTAATAGCGTTGTAGTGCTAACAAAAGGCATACGATAACATTAATCAACATAATAGACTTTAATTTTTTTTCTCAACATCATATAATAGTCCCATTACAACTTAGTTCTTTCAACTCAAAAAATATTTACCAAAATTAAGTGAAGCTTTTTCCAAAAAAATTTTTGACATGATATATTGGAAATACCTTGGAAGGCTATAATATATATATTTACTCTCGAATAATGTCGTATGTATAAACAAAAGTAAAATTTCTATATAGTGCCAATGTTAGAAAAATAATAAAATTTATAAAAAGCGTCAGCGTTTGAAATGAAATACTAATTGATTGTAGAATTATGGATCCTACTAAATTTGAGTTGTACCATATATACTAAAAATTGTGCATAAGATCATAAAAATCTTACATGATAGAATTTGGTTGATAATTAAAAAATAAATAGGTATTATTGATTTTTCTATATTTAATCAATTTTTCTCAGGTAATTAGATTTTGTAAAAGTTTTTTGTATATGGTTATTTTACATTTACCAAAATTTATTGAATTTTTAGTAAGCTACTAGTACTCCTAATTGTTTAGCCTGTAGGATGTTTGTCTTGTTTATATGTATTAAAAAGAAAATAAAAGAACCATGATGATTAGTTAAAAAAATAAAAAGAAAAATGTTCGCTAGTTGCTGTAGGAGTTATTTATTTATTTTTTTCTTTTTTTGGCCATGTTGCTGTAGGAGTTTGTTTTGTCGTTTTTCTTCTCCCCAATGAAAAAGATGAAAAATTAAGTAAATAGCTTCAAGGGTCCTCAAACATTTACTTTTTATTGTAAATTCGTCTCTAACCTCTTTAACATTGCATATATGTCCCAAATCCGTCATTGACTACGTTGACCTTTAGTCAATGGACGAATTTGCAATGCTAGGCAAAGATTTGGGATGGATTTGAAATGGTTGAGAGGTTAAGGACGAATTTGCAATGAAGAGTTAAGATTTGAGACCCCCTGGCATCATTTACCCATTTTTGTTAGTTATTATGTGTGTGTTTGCACGTGCACTTGAATAATGCCCTTCAAGTGAGGGAACAATGGGCTCCCTACTTCTTTCTTCTTCCCATCTTAGTTAAATTTTTTTTTTTTAAGAAATCTGATAGGAACCATTAAAAAACTAGCTAGCTGCTTTTTTATGATAAGCTACTAGAAAATGGCCAGCCACATTTCTGGTGGCTTGCTAATGGAAGACAGCCGACCAAGTTTCTGATAACTTGCTATTGGAAGACAGTATGCCATCAGTAAGCTGGCATTTTGGTTAACATGGCCAAACCTTTTTCAATGATTGATTTACCGACAATAATGTCAGAAGTTCTGACTACTAACCATCAAAATGTTTTTTTTTATCAAGCATTTAGTCAGTGAATAGTTTTTTATAGTCTGCTGTCTGAATCTAGCTTTTTTCGATTGCCCACAATCACAAAGGTTCGTTGGAAAATATCCTCTTTCTTGTAGTGAACAAAAAAAAAATATGTTTCAATTGGAAATAAAGGTACAACTTGCTTAAGTGGAGCTAGTTGGGAGCAGAGCCCATTATAGTTTCTCAACTAGATTAATATAATAGAAAGACTAAGAAAAACAAATGATCAAGTAAATGCACCTAGCACAATTAAACTAGAAAATATGTTCAACGCACATCACTATCTGAAAGAAACTCTTATCTAGAAAAGTTTTGAATGGCCAACCTAGGGTTATCTCTCATACCAACTACAATTTAAGTGAGGGAGCCCATTGTTGGTCCAAGAAAAGCAATGAATTGAATTTTGGAGCATAATTCATTCATATCAATAGTTAAATAGTTGAAGACTAAGTCATTTCGAGCATGCCATAATGACGAAGCTATGATTTTCAACACAGCATAAAAGACATGTACATAATCACCTTTTTAGGACCACGATAAACGTGGCTTTGAAATTTGCATGAGGTCCATATTAGCATGTGATCTAGTAGCCACCACTTGCAAATACAAGACCAGATTAAGGATGGCAGAGTGTAGCGATCAAGAACATGTTCCACAATATTAAAACTACTATAACATAGTAGGCAGAGGTCATCAATGAAGGGAACTCCTTAAACAATCAAATTTCACCTAGTAGATAGTCTGTTTTATATCGCTCTCTAAAAAAAAAAAAAGACACTAACTAACCATATTGTCATTTCTAACATTTTCCATTTGTTTGTAATTTTTATAAATAAAAAAAAAAAAGATAGGGACATGAAAGTTGTTAAAAAAAAGATTAAAAAGAATGAAGATTTCATGTATATCTACCCAAATTCCTTTATCACTAATTAGAATCCAAAATTCTGATACTGTTACCATTTTCCATCAATTAAGTCTTACTTCTTCCACTATGCTCCCAACTTTCTCAGCCTATCATCACCATTTTGACAAAAAGTTTGAAGATAGTCAGAACCAAGTGAGGTTATAGGTTGTTGAAATCGGCAATTATTTGTTTCCCTCTTTGGTCTCATTTTGCAACCAAATTGAACAGGTATGAAATAATAATAGGTTCATTAAAAATTGCACTATTTAAATCAGATTTATTTGATTTGTTGATGTTTATGATTGATTTGATATTGCTCGAATTCACCTGTATAAAACTAATTCTAATTTTTTTAGAATGAACCAATGCCAAGTCCTTACATTTTATGTATTGATTCAATGATCTTGGCATAAAAGAGAAACCAATTTTGTATTGTACAGGCTTGTATGAAAATTAGGGTAAAGTTGAATGTTTAGAGTGAGAGGATTTAGGTTATTTGGCAATTCAGTATGAGTTTTGATTAAGTATGATTGGGTTTTTTTTATGTATGTATGCTGCTAGATTTTGTATATGTATGCTTCTAGATTTGCAAAATATGTAAACTAGAAAAAAAATAACATGCATTTAAGTTGCATGTATCTAATTTGTTTGATTTGATTTTGTGGCATTCAGAAAATTCTTCTAAAAAATCTTTTTGTATTCTAAATTCTTGGGTTGGTTTTATTCTATAACATATAAATCATTAATTAGTTTTAAACCTTGGTTTGTTTGGACATTGTATATATCTAGGTACATATTGTATGAGTTTAGAGTTTTGGAAGTGGTTCATATGTTTGGTTAAAATTGACTTTGCATACGTATTAAACTGGTGTGATGGTACACAGTTGTCCGGTTTTGAAAGTGCGAAGTTTGATATAGGAAATATAGTTGCTATTATATGAAATTAGTTCCAATTTTACACACACACGCATGTATTCCTATTGTATTAAGCAATATTTTCAAATGTTGATGTACAAAACTAAGTTCATATATGTCTGAAATGTGTTCTTATTATATGAATTTTGAGTTTTAATAGTGTACAAAAATGAATTTTTAATGTATGACATTGGTTAACCATTTAAACCTCATTGATTTTTATTCCATCTTCAACTTAAAGAAAACTACCATATTTACTAAATTGGAAAAATGAAGTTACAATAATTATCACCATAAATGTTGACTTATCTTTAAAGAATCTTTCTTTCTCTATCCAAATTTAAGGAAACAAAACATTTCCTAAAGTGAGTGTACATCCACCGAGTGCATATCAAAAACTCTTGAGTGGTGCTTCTTATTAGTTTAAATTGAACCAGTGCATCTTATTATGAATCTTTTTACTCCCTCCATTTTATAGAAACTAACCCTTTTACTATTCACAACAATTAGTTTATTATTTATTTCTTTCAAAATTTATTTAAAAAATATGAATATTTTATATGAAAATGAAACTTTAAAGATTAAAGTTTCTAAATATCATTTTTAAGAACTTTTTTCAACATATATTAATATGAATATGTTCAATTCAAACTTCAATAAAAAACAATAAAAGTGTTAATTAATACAAAATGGATGAAGCACTATATTTATTACTTTACGTAGCATTTTCTAAAAATATGTCTTACTTTACATACACCATATGGGTAAAATTTTAGAAATACCCTTACTAAGAATTAGAAATTCCTATCATATCTTGTCCCTTTTTGTCTTTCTTATCATTCCCTCTCACTGTTGGCAGTATGCTAGCTTTTCTGCCCAATTGGCAGTGATGCTTCCTTTGACCATCTTCCAAATATACCCTCAAGTGACATTCAAATGACGGCCAAACTTAATCGGGAAACAAATTGGGAGCCCATTACAACCCTATTACGATTTGTGTCTGACCTATCATTGTCCGTTGTCACTAGCCCACCGTCCTCTCTCCTACATTCTTCCCAAGCCATTGCCAGCCGAGCCTAGCCATACGACTGTATAATCGTCATTGTTGCATTTGGAATTGAAGGTAAACCCATTTTTTTTACCTGTCTAACCCATTTTCTTGATTAAGATTAAGGCAACCACAATTTCAAATGGCAACTAGATGAGGATTAGAAAGGCGGCCTACGACTTCAAGCATTTTATAAGGTGTCCGTCATGGAAGATCATTGGAAGTAGGTTGAGGGGCTGGCAGTCGTGCATCTTATTATAGGTTATGAATGATGAGTAGTATTGATCAATTTGACTACCATAGTATTTGGTAAAACCCACCTGCAGATTATTTGTTCTTTTATCCTTTTTGTTTAAGTCACTAACCTTTGTACAAACTTTTAATTACATATATATAGATGGGTAAACTTGTTTATAAAAATAATGTCACTTTTTTTCATTTACATATGAGCTTTAAAAAGTTACGTTTTATTGTAGTTGAGGTCCTCTAGGTTTCACGTAGTAAACTTCATTATCCTTTAAGTTTAGAATAGTTCACTCTCATTCTTACTCTTATAATAGATTGTAATGTATTTTGATTATATTTTTTAATGTTTTTTTTTTCTCAACATTGATGCTCCTTACCTGCCTAAACTTTTTGCATGATTTAATAGTGTTCTTTTCTCTTTTCTCCTTGTATATACTAAATACATAAAAGTTATTCAATGTTTAATAAACAGTGAATGAAATAATGTTATTTTTTTGTATTTTTCTTTATTCTTTTTTTTTCTCCACGCAATTCCTTTCCTAATAGGCAATCACTTTATTTTTTTTAGCGTCAATTGTTTTTTGACTAGGTGATCACTTTTTTGGGGGCTTATATTATTATTTTCCGCGTTTGAGCTATTTCACATTTTTCCTTTGATTTAAATTCGTCAGGCCCTAATTTATTGAATTTTCTTATTTAAAACGCTAAATGCTATCTATTTGTCATTTTAGTCTCCAAACTTTCTCATATTATTTATATCTTATAAAACAAAACTTTGTCATTATGATTTGTCTAGTTTGAGTATGGTATAGATTGTCTCAAACTTTATTTTGACTTTTAGGTCATTCTTATATTTTCTAAGATTATGGATATTTTTTCTTGCTACAAAGTGTGAGCTAAAAAACCTAATGTTACCTATGAGTTGAGCATAAAATTATGTGCAATATTTCTTTTAAACTTTTTTTACAAAAGATACTTAGTTATTATATTATATACTTATGTCTAATTAAACACACTAACACAACTTTTAATCCTTCATATATAAGACGCTAACCATCCAAAAATTGACAATATTGCCCCTAGTTAAAATATTTCATTCTCTCCAAAAACCCTACCTTGTTATTGTTACCACCTCTATCGCTGTCATTGCCATTGTATCGTCATATCTCAAGATTTCGCCATTGTTGCTCTTCTTTCAGGTCACATCATCACCATCGCTATTTCTTCAAATCTCGCCACCACTCCTATACTTTGGATCATGTGGATTGTCACACGCCTCCACGATCTCATTGTTAACCTTCTAATCACTATTATTGCCACCTCCATCATCACCGCCCACCGTCGAATCACTTGTCATTGTCAAAGTATCTAAAGTAATATGCATACATGCCTCAAATAATGTGTAAAAATATCTAATACAATATGTAAAAGTATCTAAAGTAATTCACAAACAATTTATTATTATCAAAAAATAAATAAAGCATAAAAATAATAAAAAAATGTCTAAATGAATATTGAAAAGTGGTTACAAAAATATTTAAAAATATCTAAATCACTATGTAAACAATTTGTTCTCTACAAAAAATAACTATCTGAAATAATAAAAAAATATCTGAATAAATGTGTAAGAGTGTTTAAACAAAAAATAAAAAATGTTTGAAGTAATACCCAAATAGTTTGTTTTCCTCATAAATAAAGGTGTGCAAACTAATAAATAACAAATGTCTAAATAAATATTTAAAAATATCTAATTAAAAATATAAAAGTGTCTAAAGCATATTCAACTTAAGCTCATCTCCATTTAGTGTCTTTGAACGTTGACTTATGGACTTATGCCACTTTCAATCTTTTATTTCTCTATAGACGGAAGCCATGCACCATTTGCCTCTAGTTTTCTTTTATCATCTCATGGTCTTTCATCGCCTCCAGTTGCACATTACTGACTATCATCATCTCACCTCAAATTGCTTTGGATCTTCACCGATCATTGGCTCAGATCATTGTTTTTTAAGCAGTCATCGTCTCATGCAATCATTGTCTCATCGTCTCCCATCACATTCCGTTGCTCATCATCATTGATTGCTGTATCACCTCGGATCTCCACTAATCATTTACTCGAATCGTTGATTCTCAGGTGATTAAATAGAGAATTGATGATGGTTTTAACTGAATTTCTGGCCATTTTTTGCCAACACATGCTGAGATGATCTTTAAGAAAAAGGCCTATGATTGGAAAGAGAATTGAGAAAGGTCAGTCAAATTTTGGGCTGGTTGAGAGGAAATTTGAAAGAGGCCTTACGATCGGATAGAAAAAAGCAATTGGAAAAAACAAATTGTGATTTAGGGTGAAGGTAATTTTGTAAATCATCACCTATATCTAATTAAACTTATGTCCACAGTATCCATAGTAAAAAATATTATATTCTAATTAAAAGTAAGCAAACGGAGAGAATCAGATCAAATTGAACATTCTATATAAACCAAAATAAATCTAAATAAAAAACTCACAAATAGTTGAAACAAAGCCTAAAATAAGCTGATAATAATCAAATAATGCTGAAACCAACAAGACATTAAAGGCCTGAAAAAGAGTATCTATAAAAAATAAAAAATTTTGACTTTATTTTATACAATTGCCTCTATATCTATTGCCAAGTATCGGGATACCTCGACAAAGCTAAGATTTTTATGAACCCAAGAAAAAACCTAGGTCTTTCACTCTCTACCTCCAATTAAAGATCTACCCTATGAGAGTCTCGAATCATTATTGAACACCAGAATTTTAAGGAGATTACATAAACTATAAAATCTAATAGATAAAATCAATAATGTCAGTTAAGTGATAAAAAAAAGTGGAAAATAACCAGCCAAATCCGAACCAAAGTCCGAATTTGGTCGAAAATGACAAATAAAGGTGGGGGAGATGGCCAATGAAAAAGAATGTGAAGGGGATAGCTAATTCTTTTAGGTTTGCAAGTATGTCATAAAAATATCTATCTATAGTATGCTTTTTTGTAAAAGCTTTTGCTTCACATTATGAAGATGAATATGAACTTGCCTAAAGATTTTTTTCCTCACAATTAGAAAGTTGTTATTTGCTATGATTAAATCCATTTGTGTAGTAAGTTTAAAGAATCTATAATGAATAAATTATAGTAGCTAATGTTTTATAGGTTTTATCAAATTCAATTAGGTTTTATTATATTCAGTCAAAATGACTATAGTTAAAACTTTCAAAGTTACTATCACTTCATCCACAAACCAACACCATATATCTAGTTTATGGATGTTATGACATGAAATCAATGTGTGTTTATTCCCAATAAGAAAAAGTATTATAACATGTTTAACAGTGAGTTTAGAAGAAACAAATCTGAATTGATAAGCTGAGATTTTTGGCGGGCCAGGTGCAAACGTGAGTCATGACAGCTTGTCATATTCATTCGCTACTTGTGAGTCAAGATATCTTACCAAATACTTTTATAATCAGTCTATAGAGACCCCCCATATATTTTGGATGTTTTAAAAATGTATAAGACTTTGATTTTTTAGAGAAGAAAATGAGAGAGAAGTTATAGAGTATAATGCTTGAACTTGTTCTATTTTTCTTAGAGCTTTGTAGAGTTTCTTGCCTTTATGCCTCAATTAGATGTTTTGTATACAAATCCTAGTGATATTTTCTTAGTAAAGTAATTTTCTTTCATTTTTCTTTCAGTATCATGTCAAAGCTTTCAATTTTTTTTATGTTCATTCATGTATGGGTAGTGTTTGTAGAATGGATGGTTGAAACTTGCTTTTAATCATGTTTGTGACATGTTTAGTACTCAATTTTGTGCTTAGTCTTTTATCGTTTGTTTTTTTGGCTACCTCAAGCACACAGCACACAAATATTTGAAAGAGCCTATCCATAAGCTTGAACATGAAAAATGAGATAGGATGGTTAGATTGAGGTTAAGGAGCTTTAATGAACCATCTTGGTGGAAGAGGTTGGAGCTTAATGCTATGATATTTGGTGCAAGACATGGGGATGTTTTTTGGTAACTGTCTGGAGAATTTCTTAGGCTTGAAATAGTCTTTACTGAATTAATACAAACCATTATCCTAGTATGCTATATACATGTTGACTGTCTTCACCATTCATGAAATAAACTCCCGACTTTATAAGGTTACCTTTATTCCATTGCATTTTTTGTGTTAGAGGTAGTTGTGCTAGCTTTAACTGATTGTTGTTAGCTTTAACCCTCTAAGCCTTAGCTTGGTAACACTTAATTGTAGCCTTAATTTTCCTTGGTTGTTTTATTGGTTTCATTATGTTGTTGTTATTCCATTGTCCGTTATTTTACTTCCAATTCAAGTAATTGATCATTTAGTTGCTTAGGAGTAGGCAAAAACCTTAGCACTGACACACACTAATCCTTATGAGAATGATTGCGACTCACACACACACACACACACATAGTACTACATCTTATTCATATGCTTGTGGATGTGATTAGGTGTTAAATGTTGTTTCTAATTCTATACACAACAATAGGTCTTAAAATAACTAAATTGGTATATAAATAAATGGTTATAAATCAAAAAATTGGTATAAATCATTATTTACTTAAACTTATTTATTCAACTAATTGTTTACTTAAAATGAGTTAATATGAAAATAACATAACCTTCAAAAAAGAACTAGAAAAACACCAATTTTAGAATCTTGAAACTCATTATTTATCACAAAAACCTGAACTTTGCAGCTAACAATCTAGGCATCATCTTCAACCTCTAATTTAGCATTCTCCATGGCTTTTCAACTATCACAGTTTGTGAAGATCACTGCAAAGTTAGTGTGATTTGTAAAGTAAATACCAGACAATAATAACCCTATGTTTGGTTAGCTAATTTTCATTCAAATTGATGAAGTCGAGTCTTTAATCAAATCTACATTTTAAATTTGTTCAAGAACATTAAACTTGATTTGATAAAATCAAAGGTGTTTAAGGTGAAATTGAGTGATAAAAGTTCCACCATGTTGATATCTGACCATTTAGCAGTAAAGCCCCTTACCCCAGAGGCCCTATGACATCACCACATCGCCAAGCAAAATACGATGGCCATATGGATGAGGCCAGAACCATCATCAAGCTAGCTACACTTGAGTAGGCAATGGCTGGCCATGGGGATGACCTTTTTAAGGCTGCCAAACCTTGGGCTATGAAACTGGTCCAAGTGGCAATGTTTGCAGTGTTGCTAGAGCTAGAAGTGAAAAAAAAGAAAAAGAAAAAAAGAGGTGGGCAAGATGATTGCAAGATTGTTAGATGTGAAAATTTTGGTTTTCATGGCAGAAAGTAAGTGTCTGAAGGCTAAAATTGGGGATTTCATATCTTTTTTTGAAGATTATTGTTTTTTTGGAAGATTATTTAATCATCTCATTAATAATTTTTTAGTAAAAATTAATTCATTAAATAAGAGTTAATAATGTAGGGAAGGATTATCATGTTTATTGCCAAGTAGTTGTTCTTGAATATTTTTCAATTAAAAGTTTGGAATGATATTTTTTCTATCATAAATAAGAATTTCAATATGCAAAATAATGGTTAAGATCTCAACTGAGATAAAATAATAACATTAAGGACTAAAAAGGGGTAATTTTTCCAATAAAGGCTAATGTGGTATTTTCCATCATAATTAACATTTTATTTAACAAAGGATGAAAATGGAACATGTTTAATAGGTCAGGGACTTAAGTGGAACAAATTGAATGTTATTGAAAAAATGAAACAAAAAATAAAGGTTAAGAACTATAGGTGAAGTTAACCCAGTACTTACAAGACCTGAATCACTTTTGGTGTCTTGAACTTTATAAACTCACTCAAAAGATTCCTTGAATTATAATGCGGTACAACCTAGTTCTCAACTATAAAACATAGGACACTTAACCCATTGGACCTTAACTTTGTTAATTGACTAACCATGGGCAAAAAATAAAATTACAAGCCCAACCACCTAGCTTCTTATATTCTATCTTTTATATCCTATACTTTACCATGTACCACCTATGGCCCTATCTTTGACTCATTGTCATCTCTTCCACCTCCATGTTGCCTCTCTTTCCATTGACTGCCAATCAGCCTCACCCGTAACTTTTTGTTGTCACAGTAGCTTTTGGCAAGCTTGTGCATTTTTATTTCTTTTACTTGGAAAGGTTTCAGCAAATTTGCCTCCACCAATGACAATGCCAACAATTCTTTGTATATTGTGACATTGAGCAAAATGAGATGGTCCATCTTTTTGTTCTAGGCCTCCTTGTCCTTATAGAAGAGGACTTATACGCATTGATCTCGACCGTGGCCAATGAAGTTGCAAAAGAGACAGGGGAAGTTGGGGAGGGCAAGGTCAGAACAGCAGTTGATGAAGCAAATGAAAGAGGTGAAGATTATCGACGAGCTGAGCTTAGTGTAGGTCAGGGAGAAGAGGAAGGGGTCATTGTTGGAGATGATCTAGCCGTCGACGGTGATGGAGTCATGGCGGAGGTGGGCAAGGTTAGTGTTAGAGAAAGAACTTCAGAGGTGGAGGAGCTTGGACAAGAGTTTGGAGTTTTTGAAAACAATAAAAAAATTATTAAAGTGTTTTTTCCGTTGGTTGTTTTTCAGCCATTTTAGAAATAAATGCAAACGCTATGAAAATAGGGAAAAAAAAAACAAACTTTTAGGTGTTTTGGGGCAATTGTTTAAAATTTGATTACGAATTTTATTTTTATATGTAATAATTATTTGCTTAACTTGTATAGTAATTGAAATTATATATTTTAAGGAACAAAAAAAATACTTTGAACATTTTTCAATTTTTTTTTTAAGTAGTGCAAGGAAAAAGTTTCGTAGAAATTAGTTACTTTGCAAAAAGGTTTTGGTTTTTAAATAATATTAAAAAATGGAAATTGATTTTGTAATTGATTATATTAGTGGAAGAGAATGTAGTATTATTTGCTTTTTATTGTTTTGTCTAATGACTAGCAAGTGTTTTAAGTTATGTATATCTATAATTTGGCGACTAAATCTTTAAACTATTGCAATTAGACTACTAAGCCGTAATAAAGTTAAAGGCAAGTTCGAGGGAGTAAAATGTCTGATTCATAACTTTGGGATTTAAAAACTAAAAAGCATGAGTCAATATAAATAAATGGACTAGAAGTGAATTAGATATACTTACAATGATAAAAACGCAACTCTTACATGGTTCCGTACTACTATACTGGAACCGAAATCACAAAGGCCTTTTTCTTCGGCCTTCCGTATTTGACTACGTGAAACAAACGTATGATATCTTCTAATTCCAGGAGAAGGCACAAAATCGTCACCACCCCAGAAAAGGCAAACTGAATCCAGCAACAAGACTGGGCCGAAAATCCGAATCATCAACTGCCAGATCTAGGAGCCATCACAACCGCCGCCGCACTTCCCAATCATGGCTGACAGCGACGAGGAGGACGAGCTCCTCCAAATGGCTCTAAAGGAGCAATCGCAGCGCGATCTCAACTACCAGAGACCTCAGGCCAATAATTCTCGCAAGCCGGTCGCAAATTACGTCCAGCCGCCCAAGGGTGGGAAGCAGGGCGGCTCCGGCTCCGACAACAAGAAGGCGTCCAGGAGGAAGCCCTCGACCTTGGATGATGATGACGATTCGGAAGTGGAGATGCTCAGCATTTCCAGCGGGGATGAGGATGATGAGAAGGATCACGGGGCTGCCGGCAGGAGTAACGCGAGAGCGGGGAAGGAAGATGACGGAGCTTGGGATGGTGGGGAGCCTGATTGCTGGAAGCGGGTCAATGAAGCTGAGGTATTTGAATTTCCTTTTCCTTTTCCTTTTTCTTTTTGTGATTGATTTCAGTAAGATTTGGCTATAAATTGGGCCTGTGGGCAACTGGGCATGATACATTGTAGTTTCTGTTTGCGTACTTGAAAGTAAGTTTGAACTAGTCTGCGAAGGGGGTTGGTGTCAATGTCAGTGGTATTGTGGAGCTTCTATCAGCAAATACCAGCTCTGGTTTCAAGATTGTTGGAAGATGTGTGCTGCTGTGAGTTTGATCAGGTTTTATGCTGCCTAGATTTGTTGCAGTTGGGTAAACTTACACGAGGACTCGTCCATGGTGAATGAGTTGGGTGCAAGTGTTCTACTTTTTCCCATTTCACTCAAGCCCTCATGCCAGGGGCAACCAGGGCACTTATTGCTGACGATGCAAGACTTCAAGTGCAAATGTCTTATTGATCAAGGATCTTATATCTCTGGGGTTTGAGGCTGCCCTTGTATCTCTAAACTCTAAGTTGTACTATGTTGAGCGATGTCAGTTTAAATGTTTGTGAATAGTCATAGCCTATTGTTTAGGCTGCTCTAGACTCTTTTATGACAAGCTCCTAAATGTTGTAGTCCATGGCTGAAGAACAAATATACCTGTACTAAGTATGGATTGTGTAGTAATATTTAAGTATCATGAAGAACTGTGACTTCTAACTGTAGAAGGGTGGTGTAGTTACATTATTTTTTTCTAATATGATGCAGGAGAAAAGTGGTAGAATAGGTTAGCAACTCTCTGTTTGCAAATTTTCTTGCTTCTGTTTCAAATATGTTTTTGGGATGTATTCTTTGCGAAATGAAGTGTTCTATGGATTTCAGTTCAGGAAAAACGACATCCTTTTTTTCCCTTCTATTGTTTTGTTTCTTTTTTCCTGAAAAAAGATAGAGGGGCTCATCTTGGAGCTTCCATACTACAATTTGTAGTTTGTCCAGAAAAATCTGTGTTGAATTCAATATTTCGTGCAGTTTTGTAATGTAAATTGTTCTATGGATGGGAGTTCAGCATAAACAAGAGACATCTTTTTCACCTTCTTTTTCTTTTTCTTTATCTTTTTATTTTTGTTTCCTGAAAAAATAGAGGGGCTCGTATCTTCCATAGTAAAATGTATTGTGTGTTATGCAAAATATATGTTGCACTCAATATTTGATGCGAGTTGTAACTTCTAAAAATTGTTGCTATCAACTGAGAAAAGAATGCTACAAACTATTAGTTTTTCACAAATAACACTGCTTTTATTGACTGAATCATTCTTTAGATATTGGCCAAGTAATTATTAATGTCTCATGAAAGAAATGATATTCTCGTTTGGCAGCTTGCCCGTAGGGTTCGTGAAATGAGAGAGTCTCGAACAGCCCCAGTCGCACAGAAGTTTGAGAGGAAGGCAACGGTGCCAGGAAGGATGCTTACCACTTTGCAGTCGTTCCCTCGTGGGATGGAGTGCATTGATCCACTAGGACTGGGGTGAGTATTTTGCATCTCTTTTTCTAGTGTGCAGGTAGCTATTGAAATACAGTGTTGTATCCACCCAATCAATCTTTCATGAGAGTCCATTTGACAAAGCACTCAAAACAGGAATCCCCGATTAACATGGTCATAAGTTTTTTCCATGTCAACTTTGCAAATTAACGCCTAACCTTGTTTTTAAACCTCTATGGCAACTTCATTAGTAATTAGAGCAGCATCTTGAATTTGTCTTCCCTCTACAACAGCGCACTAAGAAGTTCCAATTAAAGAATCCAAATTTCTATATGATCGCGTTTGTTTGTCTGTGGAGTCGTTTATTTTGTACTCTTGCAGGATATCTGTTTTCTATTTTCTTGTCCTTTTGGTATATTTAAAGTGCGTATTGTTGTTTGTTTCAATGGGATATTTCTGTTTATCTTAATGTAAAAGCTGCTAACAAATTTAATACCTTGTTTAGAAAGGCAACTTGGGAGTTATATCACTCCAGTTGCTTCACAATTTTTATTGCATGTTAGCTGCTGCAATTGTTTTCCCCTGAAGTTTGAGTTACACAGGTTTCTGAAATGTTCAATGCCTAATTGTTTCTTTATACTAACCCTCAGCATTGTTCAAATTGCAGGATCATAGACAACAAATCTCTGAGGTTAATTACAGAGAGGTCAGAAAGCTCTATGTCACAAACTGATAAAGAGCATGTTGACAGTAGTCTTCGAGGTACTTCATTTGCTTATCTTGCTCAATATGTTTGCCTTCCATTCTGAAAACTTATGTGTGTAGAAAAATCATATTTTCTATTGACAGGCAAGATGGATGTTAAAGCATCCAACCCAAAACCAAGTGGCTATGAGTGGACAGGCTAAAACCTTAACTAATCGCTTTACTTAACCATGTACAAGTTTCCCACTTAACTATGGATTCCGTGTTTCATAATTAAATTTGATTACTTCTGTTCAAAGCATTCAACTCAAGTCAATTGGGAGTGGGTGGAGAGGCCTAACCATAGTATTCAACCATAGCGAACCGCATAAACAGTTAACATGGGTGGATGCAACCTGACATCATGCCTCACTTGCAAGCCCAATGGAACAATTGAACATTTGTCTGTCGTATCAATCATGAAAGCAAGCTTAACAACAAATCAGAATAAAAACTCCTGCTCTGCTTCCATGTAAAAATTCCCAACTCAAAAAACTAGTGACAGTGAGAGGTAGCCCCATAACTGGAAAATGTGAGGAAAATTCCATTTTTTACATTGACGACTTCTGTTTTCATTTTTATCTAGTTATGGACAATGACACTGTGTTCTTATACTTGATTCAGTAAAAGTGCTTGTCCTAATTTATGCCAAGAAATGGTTTTTTTTTTTAACTAATTGAACATGGTTGTGCAGCTTACCAAGGGGTGTGCATCCTAGCAAAAAAAAAAACAAATGCCAACATAAACTTTGAAGGTTGTCTGGTTTCTTTCTTTTTTCTTATTAAGCAAGAAAAGCAAACCAGGCAGCTTTCGTGAACTCTGCTGTTTGAATTACTGCATTGGCTGCAAACATTAACCCTGTAATTGAGATCCTAACAGGGGAAACTTATGGGTCAAAATGCTGCATCACAGCTACTCTTATGTAAAAAACCGGCCAAGAAACCTGTTTAAAATAAATGTCATCAAATTTACATATGGATCTAAATTACATATTCTCTTCTTTATGGCACGTCCGTGTTTCTCCCCCCCCCTTTACTTAGGTCGTGTTTTGAATTTTTCGGAAAACTATTGATTGGTTGGTATAAGAAGCAGTTCAAACATAGAGTGGATGTTTGAAAGCATCAGGTAACAATGACATCGATGTTCCTGTGTGGATGTCATTGTTTGCTTCATATCACCGTTTCTTTTTGGGAAAAACATGTTTTGGTTTTATGCATCATTTTTGACTGAGTAATGGAGTTTTCTTTTCAGCAGTCTTCTTGCTACCCCTGTTGTGCTTGTTACATATTGATAAATGCAATTGGGTAAGAATGAATCCCTAACTTAACTCTGTATGTGTTTCTGTTCCTGGAATTTGCAGAGAAGTTGATGTATTTTTCTGAAAATTTTGATGCAAAGCTGTTCCTATCTCGCATTCATCAAAGTACAAGTGCTGCAGACTTGGAGGCTGGAGCGCTTGCTCTCAAAACTGACCTTAAGGGGCGAACTCAACAAAGAAAGCAATTGGTGAAAGACAATTTTGACTGCTTTGTTTCTTGTAAAACCACAATTGATGGTATGCAAGCATTGCTAATTTTGATTTTTGCGGTCCAGGTGGTTTGCTTTTACTTGATATTCTGGTACTTCTAAACCATTGGTTTGGTTGACTCTTGAATAAGTTTCAAATGATGCTGTTCAACTGATTGTTTGCTTGAAACATGATCTTCTCGTACTAGAGAAAAAAGATGGGTGGAGGGATCGTAGTGTTTTAAGGAAGCAATTTCCTATTTGATTTTCTGTTGGAAATTTCTTTGGGTTTGCATAGGTAATAGGAAAATGCTTCTCAGCCCTATATATTGCTGCCTAGGTGAATATGAAAATTCCTTAAAGGATCTTTATGCAAATACTGTTGTTTATTATCAACAGTTTTTTTGTATTTATATGTTTGTGAGATTTTGCTGAATTTACAATGAAATAATGGATATATATCTTCTCAATTTTTTTCTTGCCTTTTAGTCTGTGTTGTATCTCATCCCTGTTCTCCCTTTTCCACGGTCTTCTTTAACTTGGTTGAAGTGGATCTGACTGAAATTAGAATTGGAGTCATAGTTAGGATGTGTACATAAATGTTGTTGTGTGTATGCTTCTGACCCTTGCCCAAGTAGGTTTTTCTTAGAGCTAAGTGCCTTATAGTTGATGGTCTTAGTCACATGTGTTTTTCATTAATTACTTGCATCTTCTAATTTGTAGAATATTGGTTTTTAGATATTGAGTTGAAGCTGAAACGGATTGAAGAAGACCCTGAAGGTTCGGGAACTACACACCTATATAACTGTATGCAATCAGTAACTTCATTAGCAAACCGTGCACTTCAGCCTCTCTTTGAGAGACAGGTTAGGAAATGTTGAACTTGCTTTGAAGTGTGCATTATTGACAGCTGGAATCCTTAAAGCAATATGAGTCATGTATATTCATGATTGTTGGTTATTTTCTTTCTGTAGTCTCAAGCTGAGAAGATAAGATCTGTTCAAGGGATGCTCCAAAGGTTCCGAACACTATTTAATCTGCCTAGTACAATTCGTGGAAGTATTAGTAAGGGTGAATACGACTTTGCAGTTAGGGAATACAAAAAGGCGAAATCTATTGCTCTTCCTTCTCATGTAAGCAAAAATATAATATTTTAAATTGTGCGGAAGCATGTGCTGCTTGTTTTATAGTTGGCTTTTTGGGCACATGCTTTTTGGTGGGCTACGCATTTCCTGAAACATGTTTGAAGATTGAAATCTAACACACTCTATGTTTGATGAGAAAATGTTTTGCATTATGATATTTACTGCTTATGGATTATTCTTTTTCTAATGGCGACCTTTCATTACACTTACCTCCAGGTAAGTATTCTAAAGCGTGTCCTTGAAGAAGTGGACAAAGTGATGCAAGAATTCAAAGGCACACTGTACAAGTTGATGGAAGATCCCCAAATAGACTTAACAAGTGTAAGCAATTTATTTTTGATGCAGACACAAAAACAAGCATAGAATTCTGTTATGGTGCTACGATGGTTTAGAACTAAAGTCTACTGTCTTGGGTAATATAGAGTTTGGACAGTGTTGAAAATATGTCCTCAAGAGTATTGTCAAGTTTGGTTATGTTAATGATAATGGGCATAGTGTTTTGCTCTTAAAAGAAAAAAGTTATTTTTGTAATTTAATGATACTTGGAATTTGAGGGTTCAGAATTGCCATAGAGCTCTAGGTTGATAACTTATGGTTCCTATTTGGCTTAGGCACTGTCTTATAGTTATTGTAAATACTAGGGGCATGTGTGGTTCGTGGAATGTAAATGTTAGGCAAAAGAAATGTGGTTGAGTTTAGAATGGGAGATGTTGGAATGAAAATATTGTTGCAACTGTTATGCTTGGTTTGTAACACAAAGTTGAGACTCTTCTACAATAAGGTATGTTGTTGGACTAAAAATTCCATAGAATCAGAATAAAATTTTTAGCAGTAACAGCTATCTGGGTTCCATATGCAAAACTTGATTCCATGCTGAGTCAGTCCTGCACGTGCTTCTTTCCAATCTGCTCCCTTCTTGAGTCTTTCTCTACTGCCAGTTCTGCAAGTCCAAACTTGTGCAAAAACAAAACCACAGAATGATCCTTTTTGTTTATTACACCAGGAGAGGCCTCGTGTATCTGCTTCCTTTTGGTTCTGTTCACCCATCTCTCTTTGTTGTCTTTTTTTCATCTCCTTTTCTAGATCTTATACTGATTCCACTTTCCAACCCACTTCATTTGAAGAGCATTGGTTTGAACAACCTCTGATGGCATTCCATTTTATCTTTTCTGAGTTTGTCATTCTTTCTTGTTGTCTGATTTCAGTGTTCTTATTATGTTGTAGTCAACTTGTGAAAAATAGTTGAGGTTTAAGCTTTGTTTGTTGAACTTAGGTATGTGTCAGGGGCTCAGATTAAAAAGATTTGAATTATCAGGGAAATTGAGCTGAGGTGGGTGTGAGCTCATAATTACTCATCCATTGTGACAAACTATCTCATTTCTGCTGGCCATTAATTTTCTCAGATGAAGTCTGACTCCATATATTTTTGGTTTGTGCTGTGTGTTTTAAGAGGTGAGCAAGGTCGGATATTGCTTTTCCTTGGTGACAGTTTGTTGGATACTGGCTAAATCTGTTAAAGGTGGAATTTGGGCTGTGTCAAATCTGTGCATCAGAAAGAATAAAAGCAAATTGGCAAAAGAGGCAAATATGCCACTTACCTGAGGCCAATGGGCAAATCACCAACTAATGTATTTTTTGAGGCAAATATGGTACTGTTGTTTTTAAAATAGGGAAACAACCCACTAACGTAAAAGGTGATTGACAAATTACTCATTAAAGGGTGTCAAAGATAAAGGCCATTTTCCCCTCTCATGTAAGTTGACCTTCAAACATGCCCAATTTGGTTCCAGTTTTGCGTGCTTTAACTTGAATCAAGTAAATTGAGGGTTAAAGTCTAACAAAAACCTATTTGCGTCTTAAAATGATTTAAGTCTTAATTAGATGTTCTTAGTTGACAATTAGAGCAAGAAATGTTGGGGCTTGTGTTTTCCATGCATGAGTTAACAAAATTCAATCCTTTTCTGTGAACAATTCGTGTTGGAGGTGTCCATGTTAGCACACATCTGTGATGGCTGTGGCTTATTTGCCCAGGAAGAAAACGTCAGTGGCATATCTGCCTTAAAAAATACATTAGTGGGCGATTTGTCCCTTGGCCAAAGATGAGTGGCATATTTGGCCCTTCTGCTAGGAAACTTTCTTTCTTTGTTCCTCTAACTTTTTTGGATAGTGTTGTCAGAATGAAATAGAAGATTTTCAATGAGGAAGAAAAGTTCTTTGATCTTTTTGAGTTACTAGAGTTTGTTGATTAGTGAGAATAAGCTTTTTGGAACATTAGGTTATGTGTTGCTGTAATTATTCTGGCATCTCCTTATTGCTTTGATAGATACTTTTTGTTATATAAAGAGGAGGGTGAGAGGTGATTATATGGTTGGGCGAAATCTATAGAAGAATACTTAATGGGGCTGGAAAATGGAACTGTTCTGGATAATTAGAAAAGTTCCTTTTAACATTAGGTAGTAACACAATTTCTAATCTTTCTAAAAACAATTTTTGTTTCAATTTAGCATGATATTTAACCAGTATTGCATATATAACTGTTTCAAATTATGTGTTATTCTATACTGTTGTTAATTATGAGAAAACCGACAGGCAAACATGCAAACAAATATTTCTTAACATCAATACTAAATAAAAATTGTCTGTTGTAGCTTGAGAACACTGTGAGGCTTTTATTGGAGCTGGAACCTGATTCAGATCCTGTATGGCATTATTTGAATGTGCAGGTTAGTATTCTTAAGTTTGATGGTTTTTCTTTTGTCTTTATTTCTCAGTTGATAATTTTCTGTATCATTTGACCTTTTGCCACATTGCCAACCTTTCTGTACAACTGTTAACCCGTACTGACTCATTTTGCCATATTCTTGAAATGATGGTCATGTTTTTTGTTTGTAAAAGTTTGTCTTCTGGTACTCAACTCAAAAGGTTCATATTTTTAAATCACTTTCGTGGTACTCAACTCAAAGGGTTCATATTTTAAATCACTTTCCTGGTTCTTACCATCTCTGCTTTTCAGCCCATAAGTGCCGCTGCTTGAAGAACTGTAATCATTTGTAAAATATGACACAGCCAATGTGATGATGGTTTAGTTTCTTTTTGTATTTGCTTTGTTCTTTTGCTGCAAGAAGTTCAAACCATTGAACTTTCCCTGTACACTTTGGCAGAACCAAAGGATTCGAGGATTGCTGGAGAAATGCACTTTAGATCATGATGCACTGATGGAAATTTTGCATAATGAGATACGCGAAAGAGCTCTGGCTGATGCAAAGTGGAAGCAAATTCAGCAAAGTTCAGATCAGTCCGTAAGTGAAATTTCTCAGAATTTCAGATTGCACTCTCTCATTTGTATCAGAAATCATTAAAAATATCATGGTCTATTTTCTGAAGGATGCATGATATTAAATTACTAGAATGGTGCTTTTCTTAACAAGCTGTAGCAACAAGCTTTCATTTTTGGCTAAATCCTTGACAATTTATGACATGCAATTGACTAGAAGGCAAGGCTAAAGCTAAAATCCATCATAACCAAGGAGAATGAGATTCAGACAGATAAAAGAGGCATAGGTGATATATGAAGATTCTAGTGGTATTACTTTTTATTTGTTTCTCTGCATCTCATTTGCCCCTTTTGCATGAACAAATTTGTTATGAGTTTCGCCCTTGGATATTATTTTGAGGATCGAGGCATATATATTTGTAAGTTTGTGATTCAAGTCTTCTCAGGTCCATAAAATTGATAATGGAACTGTTAAAAGGATTATTCTTGTTATCCTTACTACTTGTACCCAGTTGCTGCTGCTGCTGCTATTATTATTATTATTATTATCAGTTATTAACTTCACTTACTTTTCTATTTCAGTCCTAAAACTTTTCAATTTTCTAAATAAGTCCTAAAACTTTGCAACTGCATAAACAATTATTCATAACATTTTTCACTTTTCTAAACAAGTCTTAAAACGTTGAAACTGTGCAAACAATTAGTCCTAAAACTGATCATTTTTCTGAAATTAATTTTTTCTAGATTACAACTTAAACTGTATGATAACTATCTTCTAATAAACTCAAGCTGTGCAATAATTTTTTGACAGTTAATGAACCATTTAAATTATTTTTTTCTCTGTAAATAGTAATCTTGTTCAGTAACTGTCTTGCAGTAAATATAGGACTAATTATTCACACTCTAGCAAAGTTTTAGGACTGATTTAGAAAAGTTGAATAGTGTTAGCACTCAAACAAAAAGTAGGACAAGTTTTAGGACTAAAACGACCTTTTCCCCTTATTTGAATTATTGTTGCCGTTGCTGTTAGAAGATGCTTGATTATTAGCAACTTACCTTGAATGGAGGTACAAGGTTCATGTAGAAGATCTATTTACTTAATCAAGCACAGTTGATTGATCTATATACTTCATTATCACTATTACTTTCAGTCAGATCCACTATTTGTTAGATGTTAACAAGTCTCTTGGCAACTCCAGCTTACAGTAGATCCACAAGCAGTTGAGTTAATCGGTGGAGAAGTTGATGCTCTCCGAGGAAAGTATATCCGGCGGCTAACTGCTGTACTAATTCATCATATACCAGCCTTCTGGAAAGTGGCACTTTCTGTTTTCAGTGGGAAATTTGCTAAGGTAATATGCTGGTTTTCTCACTCTGACTTAGAGTCCCACTTGTTGGATTTGATGATAATTCTTCCATAATATATCATGGAAGTTAATTAGCCGAGTGTTTTGATGCATTTGCTTTCTTGGTGGCTCTTAGTCTGTCCCTATGTCCCTGAAAGTTTGTATATGGAAGTGCTTGAGCATGAATCACATATTCTCTCTCTCTCTCTCTCTCTCTCTCTCTCTCTCTCAGATGATAAAGACATGTGAACACCTTCTACAGCTGTGTAAAGGGAGCTTGAAATTTTGTACTGATGGTGGCTTCCAACTATTGAGTGGTTGGCCATTTGAATTGAAGCATAGGATCAGTCAGCTTTATCATATAAGAGTTTGAGGAAAGCTTTTTCTTGAATTTATTCTACTTTTAAGATGGCCTGGAGGGAATAGAATTGGCAACAGAAAATCAAGGGCCTATTTACCTTTTCAGTGAGAAAATTTGGTCTGTTAATAGGTTGCTCTGAAATTTATTAATTATTATATGAGGCAGAATTGGAGCTATGGTTAACTGTTTTTATTCATAGGCGCATGGCATATTCTTACAACATTTAGTTTATGAATTAAGTTATACTTTTGTTTATTAAGTATACCTGCAATGTAGAAGATAGAGTTGACTGTATGAGTTAAATACATGCCTAACCCCCACAGCTCTTTAGCAACTTTTATTAACCTAAATAAACTAAATAACAATTCTTCCTGATATTTTTTCATATTAAGAATGTTTTGATGGTGAAGATTTGGAGGGGCAAAACACTGTATTAAAACCATTTAAAAAGTGTAACACAATAGTCATGGTAATCTTAAGAACATTACGAAATTCTATTTCCAATTATAAGAATAAGCAATGTACCACCATTTTCATCTCTGCTAATTGTGTAATTGTTGCCTATACATTCTTTACTGTCTCCTGAAACAGGGAATTGGCTATTTATTCTGAGAGTTGAGAGTGAGTTTTGGTTGGTCTGATTTCTTTTTACTTCATTGTTCTTTTATTCACTGTCTTTCCATGTGTAAGGAAAATTTGATGATGATTTTTGCACCAAATTTTTCTTATAGTGATCATAAAAATACTTAATCCTATTGTGGATGAAATTTCAAAGGCGGTTCTAGAGTATTGGAATGTCGTAACTCTACTTTTGCAGCGTATATTTTGATAATGTTTCAATGTACCCACCCTCTCTAGCTGTTGCTAATAGAATTTATGTGGTAAAATGCGGGAGCAAGTCTGTAATTTTGCAACTGAAGAGAACTTGTATTTCCTCTTTTTTCTGTAATTTATCTTCTGTTGTTCTCTGTGGAGGATGCATCTAAATATCTTTGTCTCTCCATATCTTAGAGATCAAATTTGTCTTGATTATGTTTTTAAATACATCTGTGTAGGTTTCTGATTCCTCTAATAAAAATGAAGAAAAGGCTGGCGATTCAAAGTATACCTCTCATTATTTGGATGAAGTTGCTGGAATGATGCGTGGTACAATATCTGTATATGAAGTTAAGGTGATATCATATTGTTCTTTTTTCCTTTTTTTTTTTCTTCATGTTCTTTTTATTGGTTTTTGATTTAACAGTCATCCTTCAGCTGGCACCTGGAGTATAAACCTATGTCCTGTCTTCTATAGAAGCCATTCTTTTCCTATACCAGCAAGGAAAGATGATCTCTCAATTAGTTTTGATATTCATTTCATAGACATATGCATCATATGCTATCTGCAGTTAGCAGTTGGTGAATGTTCAGTTAAAAGTTAAAATGTTATTCTATATCGGGGCATTAAATGATTTGTACAAGCAGTAAAAGTTTATGAACTAGTTATTGGTATTGGCTAACAATATAGAGCGCAAATGTACAGTGTGCGGGTAGTTTTTGGAATATCCAAGTTTTGTTCAGGATCACCTATTGAGTAAGAATTAAAAATAACTGAACAGAAAAATGTAAAATCAGCTAAAGGAGTAGTCCAGAAACAATATCATTAAGGGAGTAGGATTTATCCCTCTGAATTTGTTCATTTTTAAAATTACTATTTATTATGTAACTTTCTTGGATTTAATGTTTATCCTGTGATTAAAGCCAATGACTGGCATCCTATGCTGAAAGCGGGATGTGTGTTTTTAAAAAAATGTAAATTTAGAAGTCAAGATGTAGTGGTTTGTAAGAGTATTCCTATGTAAGTCATGTGTTTAGTTCAGGTCTTGGGTTTAGAACTAAATCTTTAGAGGTGTTTTATACTAATATTTAAAAGCTCTTACAGTGCTTTCATATGTTACTGGCTCCTGGTGGGTCTTATAAAGTCTACTGGTTAATAGGTTCTCAATGCTTTCCGTGAGCTTGAAGAATCAAATATTCTTCAGCCATTTATGAGTGATGCCCGAAAGGAAATTTCAAAAGCATGCAAAGCCTTTCAAGCAAAGGAATCTGCTCCTCCAGTTGCTGGTACTGAGCTTTTCCAGGATACATTGCTTCTGATTATGAGATTTGCCTGATTGTTGTGCTCGAATTTTCTGGCAGTTGTGGCACTCAGGACACTCCAGGTGGAGATTACTAAGATTTACATAGTGAGGCTTTGTTCTTGGATGCGGGCATCAATCGAAGGAATTGCAAAAGATGAAACATGGATTCCAGTTTCTATGCTTGAAAGGAACAAATCACTCTATACAATCTCTTATTTACCACTGGCATTTCGTTCAATCATGGCCTCTGCAATGGATCAGATTAACTTGTAAGCATTGAATTCATGTTTTATGAGTGTATTGTTAGTTTTAAAACTGCTGATGAGGTAAATGTCTTTTACAGTCAATGAGGCTTGCTTGCGAATGAAAGACAAATTTGAAAATGACCTTAACTGAGGTTAAGGACTTCTATTTGTTCAGGGCAGATCTGTTTCCTTTTTAATACTTAAATCCTCACAGAGAGTTCTGGAACTCTGTGGTTGTTAGATTTTAAGGCAGAAAATAATATTGTTGTAGTGAAAATATCTCCATCGTGGTACTGTACTGATGGAAATATCAGTTGTGCCATTTGCAACACTGCTTCCATCTGGTGACATTATGCTGGGAGTTCATCAGTGATTGTTGCTCTATAGCATATGGAGATACCATTTATATTAGTTATAATACTTTCCCAACACATGTATGACTTATTATATCCTGCATGTTTGGAGAAATTATAAGTCTCTTTCCAAATGGTTATTTTTGCTACTGGGATTCTGAAAATCATGATAGTTGGTTCTTACATGGCTCATATACATAGAATATGTGACGAGTTAATTCTTCATCTTGCAAGAGTTCAGTGTCTGCCTCCTTCCTAAGTGATTTTCTGAGAATGCCCTTTCTTCGATGTAGCAGGAGAACAGTCTGGTGAAAATGTATTGCATTCCCTACATCTGTTTTTTTGGTACATTTAGTCATTTAGTTGGGGCAGAAAGCTACGATCTTTAAGGATCGAGCTTCTTCGTGGGACTCTACTTCTGCGCGTTTTAGAGGGGATTTCCTTTTTAGACATGGCTAGGGATCAGAGGGCTTTGTCGTGTTGATGTTATCTGTCTTTTTTTGGGGGTATCCCCACCTTTCGGAATCTTTCTTGCATTCTGCTTAACTTTCTTATAAATATGTATACTTCTTGCATGGGTTTGTTCATGGGCTAATCAAGTTGGTGAATTTTGACATTCAGTTCTTCTCTTTTTGTTTTTGTTTTTGTGTGTGTGGGTTGTTTGGGGGGGGGGGGGGGGGGGGGGGGATGGGTTTAATCTCCAAAATGGGTGGAAGCAAGCAAGCTCTTTGGGTGTTTTATGCTTTGCTGTTGCTAACATTTTCTTTTCTTCTTACAGGATGGTTCATTCGATTAGGAGTGAAGCTATGAAATCAGAGGATATGTCTTCCCAACTTCAAGAAATTCAAGAATCTGTCAAGCTTGCTTTTTTGAACTGTTTCCTTGATTTTGCTGGTATGAAAAATCAGTTGCTAGCTTGACCTTTTTGCAGAATTACTTGGAAACCTGCTATGATTGTTAGGTTTGATAAGATTTCAATAGGGAAAGAGTCATTTCAATTCTATGGGTGTTGGTCAGGTCATCTGGAGCATATTGGTAGTGAGCTAGCCCAAAGCAAATCCGGCAGAGAAAATGTGCATTTGCCTAATGGATATTCTCATGAGGATACTATTGAAGTGCCCAATCTCCCAGGAAGTGTTGTTGACCCACATAAACAATTGTTGATTGTGTTGAGCAATATCGGATACTGCAAAGAAGAGCTGTCTCAGGAGTTGTACAACAAATACAAAAATATCTGGTCACAGTCACAGTAAGAGGAATCTTCTCTGGCTTATTGGTATCTATTTTAATGATGAACTTTAGTGAAATTGTCATAAAGGAATACTAGGATCAATTGCCCACTGTCATGTATGGTACATAAGTTGGATTAATTTTTTACAGCATATAAACTGGTTAACTTGATAATTTCTTTTGTTTGTTCCGAATAAAATATTGGTTGCCCTTCTTAAAAAATAGAAGAGTAGAGAATCCCCGTTAATTAATAAGTCTTCTTCATTTATTTTACATAATGTTCACAAACTGGGTTGAGTTATAATCAGATGCTAATATAGATATGTAAAAGATACCTTAGCTGTATACTAGTTCCAAATATATTTCTGTTTTAAGAAAAGGAAAATCTTATCTATTGAATCATTTTGCATTTTAATTTGAATTAGGGATTCCTTTAGCTTTATACTACTTCCAAATGGATTTTTTGCGGTATATTATGCACTTAAAGTAGAATCACCAAGTGTATATATCACTTTGTCATACACGGTGGTAGAATCATCAGGTATCTATTCACATTGTCATTATACATGGTGGTGGAATGCAACTAAATTAACTAACCAATTCATGAACTAGCTAACCAAACAAAGTGGAGGAGTGCACAGTCAGAATTGAACCTAACATGCTTGAGTGACAGGGAATCATCCTAACTGTTGGGCCCTGACATATTTTGTAGACAGATGCTTATGTGTTTCCTTCATGATGTAGGGAGAAATACGAGCAAGATGGTGACGTTCAAGGTCTGGTTGTTTCCTTTTCTGGTCTTGAAGAGAAAGTTCTTGAACAGTTTACTTTTGCAAAGGTATGACTGTTGACAGTCATTAAATGTTGAAATAATGTGCAAGTGAAAGGATTTGCGAGTATAAAAACACATAAAAATGAAAGGTTTTACATTTTTCTGGTCTTTAATTTGGTTAGGGAGGGATTTTTATGCTTGAGAATATTTTATTTACTGCAATACTGCATCTTCATTAACAAGTGGTTGGGAAAGAGAGTTGTCTCTCAAAATCTTTTGTAGATGTTACCTTGCACGCAGACAAGTATGAGTTGCATGCAAGTGGAAATAATGAGAAATTGAATACTTTTTTTCCTCTTCTCAAATAGTATCTACCACAACGGTAAACACTTATGCTATTCAGATACTAGTTTTTGGCCTGTTCATCTTTTACCCTTCTTTTGCTGGGCTGGAACAGGGGGATGGCAGAAATTGGAGTTTGTATTCCAAATGGGTTTAGATTGCCACTCTCCTTCTATATCATCATATAAATAACATAAGCAAGTCTTAAGCATCTGTTCATTTGTCATCCTGGCACACTGCCAGCAGTAGTGTCTTTTCCAATTTAACTTGAGGGGCAAACTGTCACTGTTTAAGAATGTGTAGACATCACATGTTGTATTGCATGACAGATTTAAGAGCAAATATTTGGTATAATACTTGAGGAGTGGAAAATTTCTACTTCTGAGCTGCAGCTCTGGTAATATGCACAGATGGCATCACATCAATGTTGAAATATAAAGTTGGGCTGTAAGTGATGTTACCTAAAGCATCTTAGTCCCAGAGAAAGTATTTTCCAAATAAAGGATAAAGAGTTCCATCTTGAAAGGCTCAAACTTGTGTTAGTTTGGATTCTAAGGGAAGATTGAGAATTATTGTAGCGGTAGAAAATTGGATCTCTTGTGGTTTCAGCATGAGATATGACATTTAAAGTTAGAGGGCAGAGGCTGAGCATCTATTTTCTATATTTTGGCTGATGAAAGCCCAAAGACGAAAAATGAAATGCTCTATGATTTGGTCTTTGGTTTTACAATCTACTACATAGTGCTTGTCTCATGTTCATCAGGCAAATCTGATTAGGACAGCTGCTGTGAACTATTTATTGGATTCGGGAGTTCAATGGGGATCAGCACCTGCAGTCAAAGTAAGCAACTTCTTTTTCTTTTTCCCTTTCTTCTTGGTACATGTGGAAGGCCAATGGGGTTGTAGGGAGTTGAATTTCGGACCTTAAACAACAGCCACAAAGCTTTGTGACCACTAGGGCAAGCTTGGGTTGTTGAAGCAATTTGTCTTTTCCTTGTGTCTTTATACTGAGTAGTACAGGCAATGATGCATCTTGCAGGGTGTAAGGGATGCAGCGGTTGAGTTGTTACATACATTGGTCGCAGTCCATGCAGAGGTACTCCATATTCTTTCAGTAGCATCTTAGACGCCAGTGTACTTTTTGGGATGAACTAGTTCGTGGATTGTGGCAGTTTGGCTCTGAACTTGTTAAGCATTTAACAATATTATTGTTTTCATTGGTTTCTTTTCAGGTTTTTGCTGGGGCTAAGCCTCTTCTCGATAAGACTCTTGGCATTCTTGTTGAAGGCCTGATTGATACATTTATCAACCTTTTTGATGAAAACCAATCTACAGAACTAAGGTCACTTGATGCAAATGGGTTTTGTCAACTCATGCTTGAGGTAATGCTTGATGTTTTCCTTTCCTGTTTCAGAAAAAGTTTGAATCTCTCATGCTATATGCATTCTGATTAATGGTGAGAATATTTTTCACTTGCTTGAGATGTCAGAAGTATTTTGAATCTCTTATTTGACGTACTATCTAATGAATAGCTGTGGAATAGGTAAGTGATCATAGGTGGTGTGACACAAGAGTGACAAATAGGCAATTTGCTTTTATGTTTTGTCAATGGACAATATTAAGACATCTACTTATTATTGGAGATCTTTGGAGAAATGAGAGAGGATACCCTTATGGTTTTATAGACCAAGTGAAATGTACAATAGGGTCACTTGGGAGGTCTCATGGTGGATGTTAGCTAAGAAAAAAGTTTCAAGTAGGCACAATAGTATTATCAAGGGCATCTATGATGCAACTGTTTTAGATATGTGAATGTGAGCATCACTTTAAGTTTAAAGAGGAATATCCTAGAACGCCAATTTGACTCATGCTGCCCATGGATAGAGACTGTTAGACAATGAAGAAACATCATGCAAACAAAATGATAGCAGAGACGAGGATGTTGCACTGGATGATTGTATATAAGTTGTGGCATAGGGTTTGATAGGATTAGAAATGAGAAAATCGGAGATAATGTAAAATTAACCTAGTCAAAGGCAAATTGGGGAAGTTGACTTAGGTGATTTAGATGTCTCCAGCATAGACAGATAGATGTACTGTATAGACTTGGGGAAGGTAGACTTAAACTTGTTGGGCAGAAAAAAGTGATAGAATTGTTCCTTTTCAAACTTACAGAGGAACTTGCTTTGGAAAGAGCAAAATTGAGACATAGGATTCCTCTAGCTGACCCCAAGTAGTTGGGTTTAAGGTTGAAGCTTGATCGGCTGATTGATTGATTGTTTATTTGTAGCTCATTGGAAAAGATAGATGAGTTTCTTTTTTTTTTCTGGTGCAGGAAAGTATTTGCTAATGGTCAGCACTACTGTTGTCTTACCGTCTGTTCCCCTTGATATGAGTTTTGGATAATATATGTCCTTATGTTGCTCTCCTTTATTTACCATGGATTTCCAATTTGTGTTTATTATTTGAGATGCTTATTTGGCAGCTGGAATACTTTGAGATGATTTTGAATCCTTATTTCACTGCTGATGCGAGGGAGTCACTCAAGTCTCTGCAAGGGATGCTGTTGGAGAAAGCCAGTGAGAGTACCCCTGATTCTGTTGAGACGCCTGGGCACCACCGTCGACCAACCCGTGGAAGTGAAGATGCTGCATCAGACGAGAGACAAGGGATGAACATATCTCCAGATGATCTGATTGTAAGGATATTATTTGATGAATCCATGGACACCTATGTTTTCCAGTATAGATTTGCAATTTTGACATGTTTCTTATGGTCTCAGGCCCTCGCTCAGCAGTACAGCTCTGAGTTGCTTCAGACAGAACTTGAGAGGACCCGGATAAATACAGCATGCTTTGTGGAATCTGTCCCCTTGGATGCAGTCCCTGAGGTGGCAAAAGCCGTGTATTCTTCTTCCAGAGGACCGCAGGATCCTCCTAGCAAAAACTACCGAGCAACGCAACCCCAACCAACGAGTTCCCTAAGTTTTTCTCGGCAAAGACGTAGATAAGACGGTCAGGGTCATGAATTTTGTTTTGTTTATATCTATTATATATATGTATTTCCTCCTCCATTTAATTGTGCAATTGTTGTATCTTTGTTCTTAGCATGGCTGATTTTATTTAGCATTCTTTGTGTTAGGGGTCTTTAGCCAATTTTGTGCAATAATTGGAAATGTTGGCTATTTATTTGTGCAATATTTTCCACACCAAGGAATTATGCGATGAAAAGCTTCTGACTGCATGTCTATAGACGTTTAATTGGTAAGGCAGCTTGTTTGCACAGGGTGCTGCTGTCTTAGCGGGTTTCACATAGCATCATGCACAATTTCAATTATGAGCCATTTTCCTTAAAGACGTTTGATCAAAGTCAAAGAATGGTGTACTATCGATAGGCGCTGTGACAAATAGAATGACGAGATTTGAGCTTTCAACTGTTTGGATATCAGGTAGGTGGTTGATTGGGATCATAATAAGGCAACTGACCAATTGATAGATGAACCCTAATCCTTCTGGCTGGTTTCTTCACTTTCTTGGTCCCCAGGGGTCTTAGTTGTCTGGGTAGCATGGAGGAATCTGTACTTTATGAAAGAATCATCCGAGGTATTATTTCTGGTGGTGGAAATCTTAAGAGTATTTCTCAGTTTAGTAGGACCGTGTCTGAACAAAATCTTTCATGTTTTTCTATTTACATGTCATCTGGGGAATCATACCACGATACTGTCGAATCTATTAGGCTGTTGCAGTTTGAAGCCAATTTGGCATTGCGCTGCAATGTGAAACTCGAATTTCTACAATCAAAAGAAAGGGAATGGATTTTAGCACGACACTTTAGTTCTGAAGTTTATCTAAAACCTTGACTTCAATACACCAGCAAGGTGAGAATCAGAGCTTATTTATTTTAATTTAAGTCAAGTTAATCTAAAATAATACCTTGGATAATTCTTTCATAATGTCAAGAATGATTGATTTCAAGAAATCCCAGTAACAACACTATAAGAATATGGATCATCAATAAGTGAACTATACCATAGTTTAAAGATACAAGTGTAACAACCTAGGATCCTTTCTAATCTTTGAATAATTATACATCAATAAGTGAACTCTTGCACAACAGCAAGCCATAAATATGCACAGGATACCTACAAGCTTAAATGCATTTCGGCCCTTGTTTCCACTGCGGGTTCTTTTCATAGAATTAGACCCTCTGGTTGAAGTCCATGAACTGAGGTCGGGGCTGCCCATGGAGACCCTGATTGTTCATGGATCGAGCCACCTGTTGCTGCTGGTGTTGCTGTTGCTGCTGCTGCTGCTGTGTCTGATGAACACCAACTTGATACTGGGGTGGTTGATGAGGAAATTGAGGAAGCACTCTATTGAAAGGATTCCCATTGCCAGCTGAAATTTGCGCAGCTGTGATCTTTAGCTGCTGCAATTCTTCCCTTAATGCTTCGCTTAGAGCTTCATTCAACCAGTGGGGAAAGCATATAAGATAAAGTCTTCCGCATACAATCACATATACTCGATTGCGATAACAAGCAGGAAATACCATCTCAAGGCAACTTCATATAAGTTATGAACCAAAAAAAATTAACCTTATTGCAGTTTGGATTGCGCAACTAACTTTAATAACCACATTTTTGCTTGTGATTCATTCTTAAATATTTACTTTTCCAGCTAATGCTACAGCAACATGATTATACTCGACAAAATCTGCATCCTAATCGACTAGATGCTTCTCAAATACCACCAGATTAGGATGGCTGACCTTGGGCAAGAGAAACGAAAGAAAAATTAAGAATCATGGGGAGGAGACGAGCATGTACCATCTCTAAGTTTTGCTTGTTGCTCCATAGCTTGTAGCCGTAACTTGAGTTCCTTGTTTTCAGTAGTCAACCCAGAAGTGTCTCGCTACATTATAGTAAAAAGAACTCAATGTAAGAACAGGCCCTATTAGAATGCAGTTTAGGTATTAATCAATTCTTAATTGGCCCTACGACTGTTGAAATGGTGACAATCACAATGGACAAAAGAACCATTACCGTTCTTGAGAAAGGGTTAATGATGTACACACTGATACACCTGGGATATAAAATCAGCTCCCAGGCTTTCAAGGAAGGAAATGATAACAGACAAAAATGTAGAGACTTGGCAAAAGTTCCTTAGAGTGCCATGTTTATTTGTTCTCATTCTAAACAATGAATATAAAAGCTCCCTTCCCATCAACTTGCCTAGCATAAAGTATAGCCTTCTTAACCTGTTTCCAAACATTAGGCACTCCTGATAAGGTAGATAGAAAAACTTCCCTGCCCTTGACATCCATTTGCTAGATGAAAAAATGGTCTGCTTAACCTGTTTCCATATGTTGGGCACTCCTAATAAGATAGATGACAAAGCCCTCCTAGTTTCACCAGCTAGTTTGATGCCCTTTTGGACCATGATCATAGAAATCCTTCCTATTGCTTTCTGATTCAGCCTCATGTGGGAACAACTTTCATAATTACTGTTAAAAGTTTTTTATTATTTATTACTGGTGGGGAATAGTTTTTCAAACATCTAAAGCTAAAGGCTACCCGTGGATAGCTTTTTCTCTAAATTTTAGTGTTATTGCCAAACATGGCCTTCATTTTCCTTCTCAATACATTTCTTGAAAAGATGAATGAAAATAAAGAAGAAAACTACCTGTTCATTAAAGCAATATGCTAGCAAAATGAACAATCCAATTCCCCATTTTTTCAACACAAGACCCAAAAGACAAAATTGGATGGACTTCTTTCCAAATGCCAAATAAGCAAACCGCACACTTGACCTCCATCTTTCCACCTTACATCTTTTATTCCATCAGTGTTTGCCAACAAAACATTTCAGGATAGAGACCTTTATAGGGAGAATCAATCAAACAAGAGCCCTCTAACATGACAAAATACCTTCAGGAAAGAAGCGAATGGAATGATAAACGAGGAGTAATTAAGTCCATAATCTATCCAATCTAAAGCCCTAAATATCATCCTCGTCCTGCATCTTCTTTGACAATCTGACTAGAATCTATAATGAACAAGTTAGAGGAAGTGGCTAAAATAGATCTCCTTTCCAATTTGACCACTACAGGCGTAATTGTTTGGCCAAATTCTTTTGTCACATTTGCACCTCTCTCACTGCACACATTTCTTATACAATCAAATTAAGCACATCATTTACCTTTGTGGAAAAAATTTAAAGAACAGGGGAAAAAAAAAACAAGTATAAGCTAAAAGCCGTTTAAAAGAATCAAAACTCACAGAAACATAAAAATCAACAGCAAACAAATACCACTGCTTCCAACCAAATCTTCACAGTTGAAAGTTAAAATTGGAGAAAAAAAATAAGAACAGAGGAAACAATCCGACTCAAAAAATTCAATGAAGATCGAAAATCCAAAATGATGGCGAGAAGAAACGGTAACATGAAAAACTATATACCTGCAGCATTGTCACCTGCGCAGACAGATTTGTAGCTTCCGCCTGCAACGTCTGAACCTTTCTCTCCAGCTCACTGGTATACCGAATCTTCCTCTCCTTTGACCGTGCAGCAGACTGCCTATTAGCAAGAATCCTACGTGCCAAAGGAAAATACATCTTATCTGATCCAACTTATACAAAGAGAACATTTTTCTTCTCCCATACCATCAAAAACCCTTCCACGAAAACAAACAAATGCAGAGATTTCTGAGTTCGATGGCAATCTTTCAAACGAGTAGGCAGAAAGAGAAGAGAAACAACATATACAATGTCTAAGCATAGCTGCTCTTTTTCTAGAAAACAAATTAAATGAAAACAGGAACAGGGCCGACATAAATATTTAAGATAAGCTATAATTGACCAATAGTTCCAAAAATTAATGGTGGAAATAGCCAAGAAAAAATGATAAAGCAGAGAAATGATACCTCTTAGCCCTTTTGGGATCGATGAGGGCAAGCTCTGCGAGCCTATCCGGACCCATAGCCTTCTTGACCCCATCAATAGCCATGGAGGAGTCGAGCTCAAACGCCCCGTCCATAGAGTTACTATGGCGGTGACGAATCCTCTTCTCTCCGCCATCCGCAGAAGTATTATTCCCGCGGGGGCTAGTCAGAGCGAGACCGTCGAAGAAGTCGGAGTCAACGGAAAGGCTGCGGCGGTGGGAGGAGAGGGGCGGCTGGCCGAGGGGCGCGTTGGAGGAGGAGTCATCGGAGGAATCAACTGCGGCGCGGGGCGGATTGGGATTGGAGGATGTGGTGGGGAGGTCGAGGGAGGAGAGGTCGAGGTCGGAAGGGTCGAAGAGAAGGAGGTCGTCGAGGCGGAAGGCAGTGTCGGAGTGGGCCCGGCGGTGGTGGTGGCCGCGCGGGGGCATGCAGTCTATATCTACGGTGGGGTTTTGGTCCATGGACGGCGGAGGCAGGTGGGCGGTGGTTTAGGTTTGGTGGGGGTCAGATGATTGAAGAGAGAGAGAGAGAGAGAGGAGTCAGAGAGAGGGAGAAACGCGGTGGGAGTTTGAAGTGTGTCTCAACTGGCAGGTAATGGTTGGGGGTCCGGCTTTGGACATTGGACTTTAGAATTGGGAGGATTCTGAAACGACACGTGCAATGGACTGGACTCGGAGTGGAACTGGAAACTACAACCCAAATCCTCTCACAACACTACACTACACCACCCAAACATAATTACATTATTACATGCTCTACTGGTACCTCTCATCCGCCAAAATACTTCAGAAAACTTTTAAGCTATTGTCGGCTTGGCTGTGACCTTGTCTTACAAACACAAAATCCTACATTAAACCTGGAATGTTCTAATAACTCACATTTCAAGTTTTGGTTTGCCGCTCTCCTCGGATATCCCTTTTGTTCTCATCCCGGTAACAGGGGCAGATTTAAAGGGTTTAAAGACAATTTTATTCTGATCTATTTTTCAAACTAGTCAAATTTCATTATAGTACTATAACTTAAGAAAATATTTACTTATACCCCTCTTTTATATATGTAAAAAAAAAAAGATTTGGGTCCGCCCTTAGTGTTGGGACTACAGTTTCAGATCATTGAATGCGGACCTAATCCCTCATACACAAGTGGATCCATTCCGGGGTATCCAACAGAAGGGCAAATCAATTAGTTTGCCTTCGTCAGCGATGATTGAGTAGGCCCGATCCCGCCGTTTAGGATGAGGGCCGTAAGACACTGAGTTGGGGGCCGGCGTCCCTTTGGAACGACTTCATTCGCCTTAATTGATAAGAAACTAGCAAATTTACGACTTACTATATTACAACTTCGTTTAATGGAGGAAAAGCTAACAAGCTGAAACAACTTAGTAGGGTTAAATGCATCCCTCGTCTCTAATCTTTAATTCTTGTTTCACTTTCATCCCTAATCTCCAGTTTGTTCAACTCAATGACAAAGCCAGGATTTTAAGTTAGGGGGTGGACTTTATTTGAAAAATGTTAGAGAACCAAGAATTAGAAGTATTTTTACAATACAAAAAGAAAATAATAAAAATAACTTGAAATCTATTAAAATGTTATGTTTATTGGTTATACATTTTCAAAATAGTAAGTAAAACTTACTAAATCTCAATTTTCATCCATATAATAAATTGATGATCATAAGCTTCAAATCTATTAAATCTCCAGCATCTCAATCAATGAAAAATTAGTTATGTTATTATATATGTATACATGTTCGATTAATATCACATAGCAAATAAAAAGATATATAATACCTTGTATATCTTGAGGTGGACACGTCTTTCTTTCAATGCTTAAAAATCATTTATTATCTTGTCTACTAAAACAGTCTCAACAATCTCTCTTTCAATATAAATAATCAAGTGATTCTTGAGAAAATCATTTGCCATACTACTACGAAATCTTGTTTTCACAATTTTCATTGCTAAAAAGGCTAATTTTATTGTTGTAGTCAAAACAAGAAAAGTTAATATAAGACGAATCAATCTGTTCACCAAGAGATAAATTTTTTACTTTCATGTTTTCATTAATCCTCTACACAATTCAAAAATTGTAGATACATTTTTCAATTGTAGATAGCAGGGAACATCATGCTCATAATACTGTAGCTGATATTTTAAATGAATCTTTTATTGTTTAGTGAAATCTAAAGGACAAAACTTGTCAGCTAATCTATAATGTTCTCAATATTCAAAGAATTATAGAAATCTTTGGGATCTAAAGCAACACTAAAAAGAAAAATCTCCATAATCTGTTTACTAACTGACTTCCTCTATTTCTCATAAGACACACCTTGGTTAATGCAAAATTTTGCAAAAGAAGTGGAATAGTTGTATTTTTACATTTCTAAATTTTTAAAATATAATTAATTAATTTTTAGTAAGAGAGTAAAATTAATTGCTTGATGTTGGATTTTTCCTACATTTCTCACACAAATCAACCACATACATTTATGTATAACTTTAGTGAGATAGAGAAAATTATTACCATTTTACATCTATACTTATTAAAATTATTATTATGTTTTATAATTAAAAAATTGAGAGGGGCCATAACAGATATAATGTAAAATTAATTGCTTGATGCTGGACTTTTCCTACATTTCTCACACAAATCAACCACATACATTTATATATAACTTTAGTGAGATAGAGAAAATTATTACCATTTTACATCTATACTTATTAAAATTATTATTATGTTTTATAATTAAAAAATTGAGAAGGGCCATAACAGATATAATGTAATTTTTTTTATCTTTATTTTTACATATACATATATATAATACTATAATTTGCAAAAATGTTAAAGAGGGCAGGGCAACCCCCAGCCCCCCTGTTGCCTCCGCCACTGGTTCCACTTACATTCCATCTTAATTCAATTGTTCCATTTTTGTCCTCTTTTAGATAGAAATTGTTATAATAGATGGAAAAATATCACATTAGCCCAAGATTATAGGAAAATTTTAATTTTTTTTTCCTTATCCCTATTCTTTTACTTAATTGAGACCTTAATTTCTGTTTTGTATACAAAAATTATTAGATAACCATTTAGAAAAAAAATGTAAAACCCTATTTTTTAACCCCTGGAAACTAACTCTTTGCCGAAAACCCTCAAAACTTTCCCATATAACAATTCAAACACCATTTTCCTCTCTCTCACTTTTGAGCTTCAGTAGCGCAACAGGTCGCTGCTGGCTAGAATGACTTGCCTGCCCATGGTCGATAGCCGCCTGCTCTAGCGTGGCTGGCCATTGGCCTTGTGACCTAATTGGTTCATGATCGTGGATCATGCTTCAATTGGAGTTGGTCCATTGACAATGGATAGTTGTTGGAGTTAAGGGTTACACCACTAGAGGTCCTAGGATCCTCGTGCTGCAACACACCCCACTACCCAATTTCTTCTTAAATACTCTTGATTTATCAAGGATTTTGAATTTTTTAAATTTTAATAGAGCTCAATTTCATCAATTTGAAGTGAAATTTGTTGACCTGACCATGGGGTAATTGTTCTCTAGTGCATGCTTAACGAGATACATCCATTTTTTGATGGCTTTCTTGGACAATGGTGGCTGGAGGGCCACATGAGAGTGACAAATGGGTGATGAATGAATATGGTGGTCATATTGTCAAATGGCATATTTTAGGGCTTCTGGGGAAGATGACAAGTTTTTAAGGGTTAAAACTATAATTTTTTTTTCATTCCTTTTGTTATATTATTGTTGTTGTTGTTATTGTTAGTATTATTATTTAGTTAATTGTTTAGAAGCTCATTATAATTCCTAAAAAGATTACACATAGCTTCACATGTTTTACCATTGGCCTTACATATTCTTCAATTATTCAGTAATATTCTCTACCGGAAATAATAATTTTAGCATATGAAAGATGACATAAGGTCTCAATTGAGATAAAAGGATAACATTAAGGACAGAAAATGTAATTTTTCCTCAATTTTGGGCTGATGTGACATTTTTTAGTTCATAGTAACAATTTTTGTCTAGAAAACAAGCAAAAAGAATAATTTAATTAGGATGGGCATCTATGTGAAACAACCTGGGGGCTAGAGACAAAAGTAAAATAATAATTAAAGACTGGCAACCATTTAACCAAATCTTATAACAAATTGTCTTCTAGTATAACGCCAAAAGGATCGAAATTTGGAAGCCCTTTTGACTTTTGTGCATTAACAAACTACAAATGCCACAAAATCAAACTCAATATAAATGTCCTTACCACCTTCCTACAGAACCTCTTTTAAAGCAAATAATATCGTCAAAGCCTCCAATTTCAAAACACTATTTAAAAGGGCAACTTATAATTTGGTTCACTGGGTTACTTGGGCGGTTAGGAAAACTGGATTTCCGGCATGGTCGCTCGCGACTATTCTATTCTAATGCCAGTTGAATTGTAAACCACAACCACACGCAATTACATGCTATCTGCCAAAACAAATACTCTATTTATAGATCAGCGCATCTACTGCTTACACATTTTATTTAATTGCAAAAAAGTGCCAATGAGAAAAAATTTGTTGTCATTATCCACATTATTCACTACTAAAATTCAGTCATTTTTCACGAGTCTGACAGTTAGTAAATAGATTGTTGGTAATTACCAACGCATTAGATTATTGGTAAAAAATTTTAGGTGATTACCAATGTATTAGATTGTTGCTAAAAAAATTTAAAAATTTTTAACGGTTAAATATGTTGGTAATTTTTCCTATTAAAATTTATCTATTTTCCAACGGGCAAATTACTAACAGTCAAACCATTGGTAATTACTAACGCGTTAGACTGTTGATGACGGTTACCAATAGTTAGGCCGTTTGTAACTTTTCAATGGTTTAAATCGTTGGTAATTATCAACGTGAATAACTGTTGGTAAGGTTAAGCCGTTAAAAAGTGAAAAAAATGAACCATTTTAAAGCAATCATGGAAAATTTGGGACAAAAGTTGACTTTTTCCTCTATTTCAATTACAGAATCATATATATCGCGTATACATAATGTATCATATATAATAATAATAATAATAATAATAATAATTTATATTATTATTATTATATAAATATTATTATATATCCCCAACATATTAAAAATTATGGTTTTAATATATATATATTGAGATTGAATCTCCCTAATATATTATAATTATTATAATTATAAATATAATAATAATAATTATTATTAAAAATATAATAATATATATTATAATGTTTTATAATGTATGTATGTTTTATATATTACAATGTTTGTTTCATATATTAGAATATATGTATTATATATTAGAATGTATGTATCATAATGTATTATATATAATAATATATATTTAAAATATATCATATATATTATAATATATAATAATAATCATATATAAAATTATATATTTTAGAAAATAAATTTTTAAAATTTTAGAAAGTAAAGTAATATTTTTAAAATATTTTTTACAAATAATAATAATAATAATAATAATAATAATAATAATAATAATAATAATGTATAATATATAAGAATATGTTTAAAATATATTATATATATTCATTCGGCCGAACTTGACTCAACCCCTGTATATGTATTCATTGGGCCAAAGCTAACCCAGTCCAACCTAACCCTAGCTATAAATACCCAGCACTAACCCTCTCCCCCTCAGCCTCCCTTATTTGCCTCTTTTTCACCCTCATCTGCTGTCCCTGTCAGCCTCTTATCTACTCTCTGTCACCTTCATCTACTCACTTTCGCCCTCCTATTTGCACCTCTCATATGCCTCTCTCTCGGCCTTTCATTTGCTCTTCATCATCTGCACCTTATTGTCGGCCGTTTGTGTTGAAACTCAAACTCTAAGCAAGCAATCTATTATTAGCTGAAAGAAACAGACTTGGCTTATAAAGCCATTACATGAGCAGGAATTCAAAATGTAGCCCATATCTCAACAATCCTGAGACCATGGTAGGTTCGGATAAGAAAAGAATAAAAAACCAACTAAAAATAAATGTGCTCCTAAAAATTAGAAGATAACAAATAGAAAGGAGAGTCCTAACTAATTAAAACTTGTTAGCCAAATAGTTAATGGTCTCAACAAATCCTTCCTTAAGCTGAAATTGCTGAAAGCAATTAGTTCACACTCATATGGACTGAACTCCAAGTAATTCTCAAATCCTCACAAAAGTCTCCAGCTTCAAGGGCTTTTCCATAATATCTGCAAGTTGTTCACTGGTGCCACAATGTTTCAGCTCCACTACTCCATCTTTTGTGAGTTCACGCAAGAAATGGAACCTCACATCGATATGTTTACTTCTTCCATGCATGACTGGATTCCTTGATAACTTGATTGTAGAGCTGTTATCAAAGAACATTGTAGCATGCTTACACTGGAGATGTCCAATCTGGTTGAGTATTCTCCTCATCCAAATACTTTGACACGTACAAGTAGCAACTGCCACAAATTCTGCTTCAGTTGTAGATAGTTGTTTTCATGAAGACCAAGAGATAACTCCTTCACTCAGCAAAAACACATACACCGATGTGCTCTTTCTGTCATCAATATCACCAATGTAATCATTGTCGGTGTAGGCCAGAAGCTCATCCTTAGCTCATCTTTTGTAAAATATTCCAAAATCCATAGTCCTTTTCATGTCCCTGAGCACTATTTTTGTAATGAGCATGTGTGCTTCAATTGGGTTAGCCATGTATCGACTTATGAGACTTATAGCAAACATTAGGTTTGGTCTAGTAGCAGTCAAGTACATAAGGCTCCCTATAATCTGCTTGCACAGTGTTGCATCCACCTTGCTTCCTTTTCCTACTTTTGTTAGCTTCGTTCCAGGAACAATAGGACTTTTTACTGGGTTGCACATCTCCATTTGAATTCTTTTGAGAACTTATTGGGCATATTGTCTCTGACACACACGAATACTTTTTGAGGTTTGTTGGACTTCAACACTTAGAAAATACTTCATTTTTCCTAAGTTGGTCATGTCGAATTTGAGCTTCATGGAACTTTTAAACTTCTCACATAAGCCAATGTCATTTCCTGTGAAAATTAAGTCATCAACATAGAGACTTACAATAAGGATTTTATCTTTCTCCTCCACCTTGATAAATAGGGTGTGCTAGTAGCCATGGTTATTAAAACCGCATTTCAAGTCGTAGCAACATACGTTTTTACAACTTTAGAGATGGAAGATGTTTAGAAACGTAATAGAAACACAACTTTGGGTAGAAACGAGTAGAGACACGTTTCTACCCGTCGAAACATAGAAACGTTGAGATTCTATAACTCTAGCCTAATTTGGTCAAATTTGTAAAAAAAATATAAATTGGGACTAAATTGTACGTTTCTGGAAGCTAGAGACTGGAGCTGTAATTACACAGTAGAAGGAATCAGGCGCGGCCTAATGCCAGTTCTGGTCCTTTATTTTCCAACGTGTTTCATAATACTCACAATTTTTTTTTTAATTTCCAATTAAGGCACCAGATGTGTGGCAATTTTAAGGATTAAGCTTGCCAAGCTTCTTCTTCTAACTTCAGCCAACCAAAACCTGCCTCATCTCCACAGAAACACCAATACCAAACCCTGAAGCCCCAGCCAACCTAAAAACATGTCTTATTCCACTAAATTAAGCGCAAAATCAATAGAATTTTGGGTGCAAATCACATATTGTTTATGATACTTTTCTAAGATAATTTAAATGGTTTTATTTCATAATTTTTCTCTAAGTTTTTTTTTGTAGAGTCTTACGACTTTACGACTCTAGAACAACTAAAATGATTATAGGTAGAAATCCGTTTTTGACAACCTTGCTAGTAGCTACATTTTTCGAATCCCTCATTCACAAAATATCTTTCTATTCGCCTGTACCAAGCCCTAGGTGCCTATTTTAGCCCATATTCATCCTTTTTTAGCTTATAAACTTTATGTTCTTCTCCTTTTTGCTAAAACCCTTGTGGCTATTCCACATACATTACTTCATTCAGTTTGCCGTGCAAGAATGCACTTTTTACACCCAGCTGAAACATTGTCCATCTATTCTGTGCAACTAATGCCAACACCATTCGTATGGTGTCCCATCTTGCTACTAGAGCAAACATTTCTTTGTAGTCAATCTCATGCTTCTAAGTGTAGCCTTTTGCAACCAAGCGCGTCTTGCACTTATCAATTTCTCCATTCTCATTAAGCTTGGTTTTATATACCCATTTCACCCCAATCTTTTTCGCTCCTTCCAACAATGTCACTAGCTCCCAAGTGTTATTTTTTTTTCTATGGCTTGAATTTCCAAATCCATTGCTTTCCTCCATTTTTCACTTTTGGCTGCTTTTTCATAGCATATAGGATCTTCGTAAGCTAAAAACATTGCCAGGTTTTGCAACCCTTCTTCCTCAGATAGCCCTTCTCCACTGACGTAATCTTGTAGCCATGCCGGTGTTATTCTATTTCTCCCTTCGGGTGGATTGGGCACATTTTCTTCAAAGGGCTTACTTGAACCAGCAATTTCTTCTTGTTCATCTTCGTCATTCCGCTTTCACTAGATTCGCTGCCTTCAGAGCCATTATCACCGCATGCAAGCACATCAAGCTTTCCTTCTTCATTGCTCCTCCCCCAGTTCTAGCTCTCACCTTTTTTGAATATGACATCTTGACTGATAACCACCTTTTTGGCTATAGGATCGAATTGCCTATACGCCTTAGATTCTTCATTTACTCTAAGAAACACACACTTGTAGCTCTTGTCATCCTATTTTAGTCTCTTGTTGTCTGGTACATGAACATGGCCAATGCAGCCAAAAACTCTAAAGTACTCCACATTGGGTTTTACACCACTCCAGCTTTCTTCAAGTGTCATATATTTTACTGCCAAGGTAGGGCTTCTATTCAACACATGCACAGTCCATCGAGCAGCTTCTGGTCAGAACATCTTTGGCATTTATTTTTCTGAAAACAAGCATCAAACTATGTTCATGATAGTTTGATTCTTGCATTCAGCAACTCAATTCTGCTGTGGAGTGTAGGCTACTGTAAGCTGTCTCTTTATACCAACAGACTTGCAAAAATCATCAAATTCATAAGAAGTAAATTCACCACCCTTGTCAGTTCTCAAACATCGTATGGAATCCCCTATCTTTTTCTCTACAACATTCTTAAAGATTTTAAATGTTGCAAAGGCTTTGCCCTTTTCAGCTAAGAAAGATATCCAGGTCTTCCTATTGAAATCATCAATGAAGCTCAAGAGGTACCTTTTGTTGCTGTTTGAGGTTGGAGTTATAGGACCGCATACGTCAGCATGAACTAGCTGAAGTTTTTGTGATGCTCTCCACTGGCTCCTCTTTGGTATGACTTCTTTATGCTATTTCCCACATTGCATATTGTGCACACCCACTACTAAAAAAAAGCATATTTCCAACGGTCATTTCCAACGGCTTGCTGTTGGAAATTCTAATATTTCCAACGCGAAGCAGTTGGAAATTCATCCGTTGGAAGTCCATATTCCAACGGCCCAAGTTATAGCCGTTGGTAATTCCAACTGTCAGCCGTTGGAATCTGAACCATTGGAAATTTCCAACGGCTCTTATTTTTTTTTTTATTTTTTTTTGAATTTCCAACGGCTGAGGCCGTTGGAAGTCTTTCCAACTGCCAAGGCCGTTGGAAAATTATTTTCGAAAAACAAAAAAAATAAATGATTAATTATTATATATTTATTACTTTAAATTTAACAAATAAATATTTTACATTAATTACAAAAATTAAAATTATTATTACTAAAATTATATTTACATTATTAAAAAAAAATACAAAATCACAAAAATACAAAATCTAACCGAACTAACCCAAATCAACCAAATTAAAAATACAAACAGATTTAAACAAAATAAAAAAACATTGCTGAATCAATAAACTAGCTCGCTTTCTATCTGCTAAAAACAACTTGGGGCCCTAAAAAACCATGAAGAATGTCCATTCAAAGACCTAGCCAAATTTAATATCTACATCAGACCTGCACAAAAAACAAAAAAGAAACCAAATTGCAGGGAAAATGAAAAAGAGATTATCACAAAAGAATTGGGTTAGAGGAACTACCCACAAATCAACATAAAAATGAAGGCATAACATTACCGAATAGCTTAAAGCAAAATCTTTTATGTTCTTTCTCCACACATGAGATCAGGATCAAACCATCGAACCATAAAAAATAAAAAACTCAGAACAAATCTGAACTAAAAATCAATTACCCAAACAGATCTAACCAAAATCAAAAATAAAAAATTATAACAAAATTGAACACAAATCAAAAAATCGAAACAGGTCTATGTATACAAAATCAAAAACAGATCTGAACCCATCTCGGTCTCAGCCACCGAGGACGGCGTCGAGGCCGTGCCGGCGAGGAGGACATGGAAGAGATCGAGACGGTGGAAGAGCGCCAGAGACGGAGACAGCGAAGCGGATGAAGACGGCGACGGCGAGGCGGAAGGGCTGGCGACGCCGATGAGCACGTTGCGGAGAAGAGAGACGACGGCGACGACGAGGCAGTTAACCGGGTGGAGACTGTGAAACGCGAGAGGAGGGGGAAAGGCTGAGACCGAGGGAGAAGGAGAGATGGAGACGAGGAAGGCGAGGGGAGGCAGAGACGGAGAGGGCGAGTGGAGGGAGAGACAGAGACGAGGAGGCAGAAGGAGAAAAGGTTTAAAGATGTGGGAGGTAACTGGTAGTATTTATAATTAGGGTTAGTTAGGGTTGGGTTTGGGCTTTTTTTGCCTAATAAATAATTTTTTTTGGGCTGAAAAAAATTATATAAATATAAATATCATAATATAAATTTATGTTTATTGATTAAAATTTTATTTTATCTTAATTTTGAGTTAAGATTTTTGAATGTTATGTTCTTATCATTAAAATAATTAATTATGATCAAAACATAAAACTGTGAAACATAATATTGTACATTATCTGAAATAATAAATATTTTTTTGGTGATTAAAGAATAACTGACTAAAATATTTTATCTCTTATCAATTTAAATTATAATTTTTAATATAGTTGAAAAGTTTATTTTAAAAGATTAACTTTTAATTTTAGAAATTATTGACCAAATCAATTCATTAAATCATAGAGCTTTTTCTTTTTACCTTTACTACGTTAATGATAACTAATGTTTTACTTTAGAAAATAACACATCATAAAAAAATTTAAAATTTTGTTGAATTTATGTTAATCAATGAATGGTTTAACCATTAATATAAAATAATAATAATAATAATAATAATAATAATAATAATAATATGTATGGCATATACATCATATATCATATACTATGTATAAATATAATAATAATAATAATGTGTAAGATATATATACGTATTAATATATATGTATTATGGTAAATATATATAAAAATCAATATCAATGCAATATAAATATGCATACATATAAATGTGTGTGTATTTTCCAACAGCGTAGGCAGTTGGAAAAATAAATAAAATTTTCCAACTGCCCAGGCAGTTGAAAAAGTAAAATATATAAATGTGTGTGTATTTTCCAACGGCCTAGGCAGTTGGAAAAATAAAAAAATTTTCCAACGGCCTAGGCAGTTGGAAAAATAAAAAAAATTTCCAACTGCCTAAGCAGTTGGAAAAGTTAAATATATAAATGTTTGTTTTTTCCAACGGCCTAGGCAGTTGGAAAAATAAAAAAAATTTCCAACTACCTAGGCAGTTGGAAAAGTAAATTATATAAATGTGTGTGTATTTTCCAACGGCCTCGGCAGTTGGAAAAATAAAAAAAATTTCCAACGGCCTAGGCAGTTGGAAAAGTGAAATATATAAATGTGTGTGTATTTTCCAACGGCTTAGGCAGTTGGAAAAATAAAAAAATTCTAGTAGTTGGAAAAGTGAAAATAGTTTTGGAAAACAATAAATGTTGGTTACACACTTAACTTACATATTTTCCAACGGTTTAGGCCGTTGGAAAGGTTCCCGTTGGAAATTTTTCAATACTTGGCAGTTGGAGAATTTTTTTTCCCGAGGATCATTTTTTTTAACAGTTTCCAACGGCCAAGCCGTTGGAAAATTGCCCGTTGGAAAAAAGGATTTTTTTAGTAGTGACCTTGCTTGCAATTTTAAGTTCAAGCAACCCTTTCACCATCTGCTTGTAGTGTAGTGTTCTGAGACTTTTGTGATTTAAGTGACCAAATCTTTAGTGCCAAATATCTGTAATGTTTTCCGAAGCTGCTGAAAACACTTTTGAGGACTGTAATGCAACAGTAGTCGTCAACACAAACATTCGATTTGTTGACATTAAAGTATGCATTATAAGCCCTCTCTTAGGATGGTAAATTCTACATGCTCCATCTTGAATCAAAATAACCAACCCCTTTTCTTGTAATTGTCCCAACTTAACAAATTATTTTTTAACTTAGAGATATAATATACATCAGAAATTACCTGAGTTATTCCTTCAATTTTGAGCTTGAGTTGTTTCCCAACTTTACTGAGTGCCTGAATTGTTCATCAAGGTCAGTAAACCATTGCTTGTTTCCTGACATGTGGTTTGAACAACCAGAGTCAAGAAACCAGGTTCCTCTCTTGTCTTCCACGTTGAAATCAGCATATGCCATTAATAGCAGCTCATCTTCTTCATCCAGTTCGGCATAATTGGCTTCATTTTCTAAGTTAGGACATTCGTATTAAAAATGTCCCAACTTATGGCACCTGTAGCATTTAACAAAAGCTTTGTTAAAGCCTTGTCTACCTCTCCCTCTTCCACATCCTCAACCTGTACCTCAGCCACCTCTGCCTCTTCGTCCTAATCTTTCTTTGTGTGTCATCTTCAGGGCTTACTCATCTTTGTTGTAACCTTTCATCCTCTGCTCATGCACCAAAAAACTATTGTGAAGTTCATCTATTGTCAGTTGGTCAAGGTCATTTGACTCTTCAATGGAACAGACTACATAGTCAAAGCTACTCGTCATGAACCTCAAAATCTTCTCCACTATAACAAGTTGCTCCATTTTTTCTCCATGAGCCTTCATCTTATTTGTAATTATGAATGTTTGGGCAAAATAATCATCCATTTTTTTCATCTTCTCTCATTTGGAGCACTTCGAACTCCTTTCTCAATGCTTGCAGCTGTGCCCTTTTGACTCTTGTCGATCCTTGATACTTCTACTTCATGGAGTCCTAGATGCCTTTGGCTGTGCCATTATCAAGTAACATTTCCATGATGGTCCGGTTAATGGCTTGGAACAGAAAATTTTAAGCTTGGGGTCCTTCAGCTTCTGTTCTTCCATCATTCTACGTTTAGCTTCTATTGTTGCAGCGTCTTCTTCAGATACTATGATTCCTTGTTCCACCAGGTCTTAATAATTTTTGGAATGAAGAAGATTTTCCATCAGCATTGACCAATGGTCATAGTGACCATCAAACTTAGGAATGGCTAGTTGAACGAAGTACCCATCTACAGCCATATTTTCTTCTCACTCTTTTCTCACAATCAAGCCCTGTTGAATGGCTCTGATACCAGATTGTTGAAACTCAAACTCTAAGTAAGCAATCTGTTATTAGCTGAAAGAAACAGACTTGGCTTATAAAGCCATTACATGAGCAGGAATTCAAAATGTAGCCCATATCTCAACAATCCTGAGATCATGGTAGGTTCAGATAAGAAAAAAAATAAAAAACCAACTAAAAATAGATGTGCTCCTAAAAAGTAGAAGATAACAAACAGAAAGGAGAGTCCTAACTAATTAAAGCTTGTTGGCCAAATAGGTAACGGTCCCAACAGTTTGCCCATTCACCTCTGCGATGGAACCCTCCTCTATTTTGGTTGCTCTGCTCATCGCCATTTGCCATCGTCTCTCTGTGGCCTCACTGTCATCTTCTCTCCGTCGACGTCGTCTCTCTATTGCCTCGATGTCGTCCTCTCGCCGTTATCCTCAACGTTCGCCTTGGCTCCACGCTCCTCGCCCTGCCATATTTGCAAATATGGTTTATGAATTTTTGTAATATATGCTTTTTATCTGGTACTAAATTGTGGTTTTATTGTATTATTTACATTTTATGTGATTTTTTTTCATATATATTTTGAGTTGTTGTGTTTTTTTTTGTTTTTCTATTTTTTTTCTGTGATTTTTTGTAGTTTAAGTGATTTTTATGAGTTTGTTATTTCTATGATTTTGTGATTTTTTAATTTTGTGGTTCTTACGATTTTGAATTTTTTAAATATAAATATAATTTTAGTAAATATATATTTTTTAATAGTATAAAATATAATTTTTTTTTAGATAAAATGCATTTTCTATAAATTTAAAATATAATTTAGTAATATGTAAAACATATTATCAATATTTTTATTATTTTTTATAAAGAGTTTCCAACGGCTTTGAATTTTTAATTTTCAATTTTTGTGATTTTGTATTGAAATAATTTTTTTTTATTGATTTATCTTATTTTGGATTGATTTTTTAATTTTTAGAAATATAATTTTTTTTTGTAAATGTAAAATATAAAATATATTTTTTTATAATTTATCATTTTAGTAAAGTATAAAATAAAAAATTATTTTTTTAAAAAATGGCAGTTTCTAATGACTTAACATTGGAAATTGTATAATTTTTTTGAAATATTACAATTTTACCAATGATTTTGATCGATGGTAGATTGCTAATGGCCTAACCCATTGATAAATACCAATACGCTGAACCATTTGGTATTTTATCAACAGTCTAAACCATTGATAATTACTAACAGTTTTATATTGGAAAAAAACTTTGGCCATTGAAAAATGGATCTGTTCTACGACTGTTGATAACTACCAATAGTCAAATTTTCAATGTGTTCGTATAGAAAATTACCAATTGTTCAAATTTTGACCATTGGTAATTTGGTTTCCAATGATTGATTTACCAATAAACTACTTCCAACAGCTATGTGTTGGTAATTTTAATTTTTCTAACGCATGACCGTTGAAAAATGTCTATTTTTAGTAGTGATTCTTACTCTTATTCTAATTTGTCATTATCATATAATCATCATCACGGTGAAGTTCTAAGAAATTCTGTTAAAAAGAATTGTTTATAGCGTAAAGAAATAAATATGTAACTCAATTATATCATGAGATGCACTTTATAGAAGAATAACGTGATGATAATTTACCATCCCTTTTCGAGGTGATGGATGAACATAACCAATTCACATACACCCATTAAATTATTTGGGGCATCATATGTGTTTATTAAGGGAAATTAATGATAGATTGTTACCCAACTCTAGTACTGTGTCACGAGCTGCAAGAGGATACCTTTTCTACTTGATATATTTTTGGTTATCTAAGTATTTATATTCTAATTGCTCATTCGCTGAGACTTGACACTATCCTCTTGGTATATATACACCAACTAAAATTATTAATATTGATTACAAAAAAAAATGTTAATATTGCTAATGTTTCCTGTCTGTTATCTATAGATTGAATAAGAGAGGGAATCATGAAAACATTTGGGCTAAAATCCAGGAGTTTACGTTGATTGGAGTCTATTTTTATACTAACACCTCTATACATATCCAATAGGTTCTACACATATGATGTTACAAAAAAGAACCCACCCTGATGCTGCCAAAATCTCTCAAATTTTTCAAATTAAAAAAGAACAATAGGCTGCTGAATTGGTATAGTGAAGTTACATGTATTCTAAGTTAGTGATTTGTGCATTGAGGGGTTTGATTCTGATGGTATTCTAAGGGTGGGTTGAATTTTGGTGATAGGTTCATTATCACGGTAAAATTCAATACTTGTGGTTAAGTTCAACTTTTTGGTAATTTAAAAGACTTGGTTCTTCAAGTTTAAGGGTAGGATTAAGAAATTTTTTGGACCAAAAAAATAAATGGATATGGGTTTTATTTTAAAAACACCTAATAAATGTGTGCATGACATAAATTTATAGTCTACATTATGATACACAAATATAAATATTATTTTTAATTTCTAGTTTTGCAGTTCAAAATTTTCATATTATTTTTATTTTAGGGAAATTATTAATTTTAAGACTCTATAACTTTTCATATACATTAACATTATAGAACTTAATTTTCATAGTTTCAGAAGCAATGTTTGTTGATATTTCTTTTTAGAGATCAATTTAAACAATAGTCATCCTTTATGTTTATTGTGTAACATTGCATCTTTGGAAAAAAAAAAGTCAAACTTGAAAAAATAATGACACACGATCGATGTATCCCTCACTGTTCACTCTAGCAACATAAAATCACACACCTAGATTGAATAAAATAGATTTGTTGTTCTCGTGCTTTAGTTCAGCTGGTGCAAGGGTATCAATTTCTCTAATCCTATAAATGTCATTTGGTCTAATTCAGTTACCTTTCAGGTCTCAAACAAGCTAACATTCCCTTCTTATTATACAATAACAATACTTCCTTCAAACTTTATACTTATATATTTGATTCTGTGTATAAAAAAAAAACAAATCTATCATTATCACCATTTATGACCTAATTACTAGCTACACTACTTAACGTTACCTACTATTTAATGAGTAAGATAAATATAGGCTAATTAGCACTAGAGGTATTGATACCCGAATGGACTTTGGGCTATTAAAAGGAAGCACATCCCATTAGAGATGAATTAAGGGAGCCCCACTAGATCCAAGCGAAGACTAGGCCTGAGGCCAATGGGCAAACAACTCATGTAAAACAAGGTCTCATAAAATAAAGGTTAATGGGTTAACCGTTAATTGGAGAAGCACGTTATGGAAGATCCCTACAATCACGTAGCCAATCACACCAAGGGAGGAAATCCCCCCTCCCCCATGATTGTTGCAAGACAAGGTGTCACGACCTTAATCTGATTAGACGCAAGGGTGGGTTATTTTCTGAGGATGCCTGAAAAGAGTTCAAAGACTAAGGATAGAATTGACAGAAATTATGAAAAAATTTGGACTGATTATGAAGATTGTGATTTAATTTGTGTAGCCGAGATTAGGTTAAGTCACAAAGAGTATTGACTTAATTGATTGTTTGGAGTAAAATGAATACTTAATTGCAAAGTCTATTGGAAGCCTTTGAAATGTTATGGACTATTTTAATAAAAGTCAGAAAGATTGGGACTACAAGGAGTTGAATGACATAATTGCCTGAAAATTAGGAATTGGATGTTATACTTGACAAGAAGCTTATGACTCAATTGAATTATTTGGAAAAGCTTGGTTAAAGAAGTTCAAGGTGGAATTTGATTAGACTAAAGAAGTGTGGGCTGAATTTTTAACAAATGAAAATTTGAAGAATCTAACTGAGGGATTGAACCACACTCAACGATAAAAGAGAAAGACATGTTGGGCACCTATCTAAATGCTTTAGAATTCATCTTCTTTTTTTTTTTTCTGTCCAACACCTTTTCCAAGCTAGTTTTGACATGCAAACAAAGACAAAAGGGCTAAGTATGAAGAAAATTTGCCAGAATTTGTCTCATTTTCAAGAAGGATACTTTAGGTCCTTTCGTAAAATGTTGCTTTATTGTCAAGCTAAGGCATGGTGAGATTAAGACAGTGGTTTCTGGTTTCAGGTGATCTCAGAGATTGGATAAAATGTACAAACCAGCCAAGTTAGGAAAAAAATGGTGTGACTGTTTTGCTTGGTTGAGAGATGAAGCTCAAGTTACACAAATGAGTTGTTTTCTTCATGGCTAAACCAAGCCAATGTGGGAGCTGTAATCAGAGAAAGAATTACAGGTTAAAGGTGAATTAAAATGTAAGGGCATTTGCTTCTCTGTAGGGTCCAGCTATGAGTTCCTTGGTTGTTTGCTAGAAATAATGTTTGGTTACTAGAGATTAATATACATGCTAGAATTTTTTGATCTTGTGTGTGTTTATGAATAAATTTGAGTAAGATGCTGGGGAAGTACTTTGAAACATGGCCTAATGGTTGTGTTTGTGAATTGTTTAGATGCTAAGTAGAGCATTTGGCTTTTTGCCTAAACCTGAATGAGGTAAAGATGTTGTAGAGAATATCTTTATCTAAGATGCTAAGTAGGTCATCTCGTCTAAGACGGAGATTGGAATACTGTTTATGATCTGGTTTGTGAACTTTATTGATAAGTTGAGGAAATTGGAGTTTCCTTGGTAAAGGGGAAAATTTGGAAATAGATTATTAGCAAGTGGCCAATTGATGGATTTAGTTAAGATTGGCAAATGGTCAATCTATTGAATTATTAGATGTAAAGTAGGACATCATGCCCATTTAATTGACAAACTGATGCTTAAGTGGCATTTTTCTTTTGCAGCTATACTAGTTAGCTTTGGATAGAGTAAGTAACTGAGACCTAGAGATAGACCGGTGCCTCTAGTGAGTGCTTGGCCAGCACTGGATATCCCCAGGTCTGAAATTTGAGCTTATTGATGTAATGCTTTAAAGGTGAAGGCTTGCTTGAGTTACTTGCTGAGGCCTTGGTGTTGTATTGATTGATTTGTTTTGATTTTTATTTTTACATTAAGCATGCATCATTCATCATTCTATTGTACTTATGTTTATGGTTATTTATGCATGCCTACTATTGTATTTAGCTTGTTATGATTGAATTTTTAATCATTATATTGTATTGTCTGGTAATGAACTGTTTTTAATTTATAGGAATTAGTTCTGGGAACTACTAAGAAGTATTGTCCCTTATTGAGTTTCTTGAAAACTTATTCCCCCCTTATACCTTATAGGTTATTGATAGAATTAGAGCTGTTTGATTAAGTTATTATGTAGCTCATTGCATTAACCTGTAGGTTAGTTTCAATTGCTTGAGTAGTAAATTGACTACTTTCAAGATGGAATTGGTTTGAGCTGAAACTAATATGTTGTTTGAGATTGTTAGTTGTAGCTGCTGTGGTAGGTCAAGTGGACCTAGGTGGATTTGTGGCTTTTTGGTTTCTGTTATGTGAAGATTAAAGTCTTGGATGAAGGAAAACTGCCAAAACTATGAGATCAGAAGTTTTATAGTGTATTTGTATTATAGGCAACATCTAAACCTTGTGGTTTTGTATAATTTGTAAAGCTAGTAGTTCAGTTTGACTTCTTGTATAAACCTTGATCTTGGTTTATAAAATTTTTCTAGTTCATTCTTACAAGTCAAGCTTGAGCTTTGGAACTATTTTTCTTTTAGTCATATTCTAAAATCCCTTTCGAATTATGTTTCTTAATTTGGTATAGTTAGTTTAATTAGTATTTTGGTTAAACTACTAGACCCTAAAGGCATTGGGGTTATTATATAAGGCCTATATAAAATAGCTTTCCAAGAAGGATCAGGTGTGCAGATACTCTTCCCTTACCTTCTAATCCCTTTTTGTCTCTCACGGCCTTTTCTTGATTTAAGCATTGGGGGGTCTTCCCTGAGAACACACTCTCGGGGGCCTTTAACCATGTCTTTGGTTGTAGGCAACCAAGCACCAAGTTTATTTTTAAAGGTCCCAAGCATCCCACTCAAATCATTAGGATATCAGTTTTGGGCTATTTATAAGAACACCAGAGAATGATAGAGACTAGGAGACCACGCTTTCTTAACGAGATCAGCTGAGAGGAATATGAAGCGAAAATTTCTATAGAAAAACCTCAATGAACCACTAAGGGACCCAGATGTCCAAGCGAAAAACCTGCTTTCTCAGTAACACAAACTGGCCTAAAGGAAAGCTTCTGGCACCCTATTGGATGACTAATTCAACACTCTAAAACACTCCCCATTGGAGGAAATGCATGACCAATTGTAATAAGAAAATCATAAAGCTTTCCTTATGACACAAGATGAGGAGGTATGGAGTCTCTGAGGGAAAATGAAAAGGCAGCTTCACCCACCTAAAGATATGGTAGACTTGCCAAAAGAATTGTAGAAGGGGAAAGCTCTTGATTCCATGAAAAGCCAGAAGTTAACAACATCAGCACAGTCCTCAAAAGGCCAAACAAGATTGAGGAATGACTAAGAGAGAAGCACTTGGTTAAAGGACACTGTGTGTAGAAGAAACTGCTCTTAGACATCAATTACTTGTGGCTCTAGTCATTCACGAATGAAATCTGCCTCACTTTAACCTTTTACAGGTTCTGAATTCCAAAATTTGACTCATATGATGGGCTGACAGACCTTGTTAATCACATTTAGAGGTAACAATTACAATGAATTTAGAATGGGCTACTGATGCTATTATATGTAGTGCTTTTAACTCCATACTCTATAGGTCGACCTCTACTTGGTACGAGACTTTGAAGAGAAAAAGATTCACTTTGTTTAACAAGCTATTCTAAGAGCTTCTACGATAGTTCATGGAAAGTTGGCCCTCAAAAAATTTTTGAACTAACTCCTAGATGTCAACACATGACAGAAATATGCCCCTGTGGGACTACATATGATGATTCAACTCAGAGGCACTAAAGATTGCTGATCTCTACCTAGATGTAAAGCTGTTGGCACTAGCCAAAGGCATCCTTCCAAAATCACGTTTTCTAGAACATTGAAGAATTATATAACTAAGATTATCGGTATATCCAAGTGAAGGATGCCAACTGCCATGGTGAGGAAAAGGAAAAAGGCAAGTTGGTAGGCATTACCAAGAAGAAAATGACACTGAGCCTTATGTATACACCCTTTTGGGCCACCTAGGCAAACATTCTCTGTGCATTCCAGCAAGGAATATGGTGACCAAATGACCCCCCATCCACGAGCTCACGGTTCCTGAGAGACAAAATGAAGTACTGCAGGTATAACAAAGATTATGGGCATAACAATAAAGCTTGTAGGGATCTCAAGATATTCCAAGAGAAGTTGATCGTGGAAGGCAAAGCAAGAAAGTTCATTCGTGAATTGTCCACTGGTAGACAAAGAGCCTAAGAATCCCAACAAGAAAACCAAAAAAAAGAATGAAGGAAAGAAGACCGTAAAAGGTGATCCTTGGGAGCATGGAACCAGGATTATAATAGACCAATAGGGTCACCAAAATGATAATAGTAATTGAAGGCTTTGATGGGCATAAGATGAAGGAGTGCAAAACTGCACACTATGAGACACTAAACCCTAGACAAACCATTAAAAGAAATGATGGATCTTGGATATTGGTGCCACACATGGACCTACTACTTATCACAACTCAGATAGCTAATTATGATGTGGAAAAGGTCTACATAAATGAGGGAGCTAAAGCCAACATAATCTTTAGGCATGCCTTGGAACACCTTCACTTAAGGAGATTATCATTTGCATCAATGATAAAGCCCACTTATGGGGTCGCAAAGGAGGAGGTCGCAATGTCAAGGACAATCCAATTGCCATTGATACTTACTGGGGTTACCCTAAATAGTGGGAAAACAATGCACTATTCCTATATGGCAAAATTCTTGGTACCTATTGTCCCTTCGGCGTATAATGTCATTATTGGAAGACCATGTCAGGTGTAATTCTACATTCAAATGAATGTCCCCTACTTACACTAGCCTTGCAAGCTCGTAAATAGGCGAGTGGATATACATGCCCTAAGAATCAACTTGAAGATCCTATATGGCTATCCTTCATGGTCCTAAAAATAGTAGCATCTTAAGGACTGGACCCCCAATACACAAGGGACACAATAAGGGGAGTCATGGTGCCTTAGCAGTAGATGCGGAATTGACACCTGTAGACCTTCTCACAAAGGTATTTAAGCGTTTAAATTATTGCATTCGCCTATGCGTATTCTTTTTTTATGTTCATTGGTAGGGCACCATTCCTAGACAAGGGCCATCCTCACTAGACTCCTATCAATAGGCAAACAAGAAATTATTTCCATGATTTCATCCTTTACACTCCTGTTAGTGATCTTGCCCATAGCATGATCCTCCTCAACCAGGAATGAATGAAGGCACGTGAGCATCTGACCACCTGCCAACACCACCTCTAAAGGCCACCCTATAGTGAGAAAAGGGAAACAAAGTAAGGAAAGTGAGGTAGCATCCTCTGCATAAATTGGAGTTGTCTACACCATCTAAATTGAAGTCAGCACATCAATAAATGGACTATTAACTCCCAATAAATGGATTCTTAACTCCTAATTTAGAATTAACATTTAAAGTGTTATATTGATTTACAGGTCTAGGTCTAAAGCGCAGGAGAAGACCCCTTATTCAAAAGCAATCAAAGCTCACCTTGAAAATTGGTAAACATTTTACCTAATGGCCCTTTACAACTTGAAGATAGCCTGGAGACAGGCCAAGGAGAATCCACTTAAGAACTCGAAGAAGGGACAGAAACACCCAAGGTGGGCAAGCCTGGCAACAAACTTAGCAATCATGAAGGCATAAGTTCAAAGTATAGTGCCCCTAGCCAGTGGAAGGAATCTTTGCTTGGGGAGAATGGGTCTTCCAATAGGGTACCAAACTGCACATGTACCTAGAAAAGGGAAAACGCACCGTTGTACCTAATTTCCAACAAATAAAAATAATTGAAAAAGCTCTACCTCCTAAATTTTTTTTTTGCATCAATCTTGATGCTTCTCAACCTTTGAATGTGTGATTCTAAGGTATTGGCCTTGGACTTATAAATAGGTTCTAATGATTCTTGGCCTCTAAATGTATGATCCTGGGTATTGACCTCCGTCTTATAAATAGACCTCTAAAGCTTCTCGACCTACGAATGTATAATTTTGGGTATCGGCTTTAGCCTCATAAATAGACCTTTAATGCTTCTTAGCATCTAGATGTGTAATTTTGGGTACCAACCTTGGCATCATAAACAAGCGTCTAATGATTCTTGGCCTCCAGATGTGCAATTCCAAGTATTAGCACCAACTTTATAAATGGGCCTCTAAATGTGCAATTCCAGGTACTAATCTCAACTTTATAAAAAGACCTTCAACACCTTGCAATCTTTAGATTGACTATTTCGAGTATTGACCATAACCTTAGAAATATGCCTAAAAGATTTTTAGTCGCCAGGTGAACGATCTCAAATGACTACATCGACCTGAGGCAAGGCCTTAAGTGCCATTAGTCTCTGCGCATAGTCACGATTAGTGACCTCAACCTTAAGGCATGTTTAGATGAGGACATGTTCTTCTAGAACAAATGCAAGGATCCTTATCTTGTAACCCCACTTTCCTTACAAGAAAAGGTTGGCAGAAAATATTGCCATATAGCAAAAACATGGTCTAACAAATCTGTTGTGCTCATATCAATAAAGAAGGTTTTTGCTACAAGGCCTATGAATGCAACCTACGAGACTAGATGACATGGCACTCTACGGAAGTAGAGGCAAGGCATCTAGAAAGAAAGCATTAAAACCATCATTTTTTACAAACTCCTGGGCCAATGCACGAAGTCTCCTCTTATGGTACTAGGATACCTGATTGACAAGAGCCTCACAGAGAGCATATGGATGAGACATGTCCAACTCTAGGTAGGCCTCCTCCACTTAGTAGTGGCACTAAACAAAGCCATTAAATAACTTTTGAATTAACCTCCTTTTGGTGTATTTTTTGCTCATCCTACCTTCTTCAAGAGTTGTTCATTCGTAGCCTATTGCTCGATTGTCTTTTTCTAGCGCTCCTTTAAGGTAAGAGCGGCAAGAGAAGATGACTTATCCATTGCTTGAAGTTTATCCTCTAATAATTTCTTCTCATTTTCGAAGGCATCCACCTTCATGGCCAGCTTTTCATTCTAACCTAAAACCCATTTCCACTCCTTCACTAGTGTGTGATTGGTTTCTTTTAGGGCCTCCACCCTAGTAGCCATCCCCTTTAGCATGATACATGCATAACCAAAGGGCCCAGGTAAGCAAAACATCCAAAGATGGACAAAGTAAAAAAAGAAAAAGAAAAAGACAAAACAAATAAGGCATAACCGAAGAAAAGTTGAACCCTCGCATCTCAAGCTTATAAAGGGATAAATCCAATGATTCTCTAGTAAAAAGTGGTCCCGTGGAAGGGCAAGCCCCTTTAACATCCTCTGAAGAATAGAATCATTGTCAAGAGTAGACCTATCCTTACTTATCCAAAAATAGGGGTTATATGGCACACCATCATGCATCCGAAAGTATGCCTTATGTGACTTTCAGTGGTTTGTCTCGAAGACCTCCAATTGCAAGTGATTTGTAAAGTTAGGAATCTTTCTTGAATTTTCTACTTGAGCCCCCAGTTTTTGGGTCGAGTATCTTCACTTTGAGTCCTTTAAGCTTTCACTGAGCCTTGGGCATCGACTACAAGGAAAGTTCTGTGAATGGTATTGGACCCTAGTGACATGGGAGGGAGAGCCTCGGTACCCCCAACAAAACCTGAAAAATGGGGTAAACAATGGGCAACCAAGGAACATAAAATTACATAAAAGAGGTCCCAAGCTTTGGGCCTAGATAAAATGGGTGGATTACCAGAATGAGGAATATATTGGATGGGGGCCCCTGTAATAGCACCCCAATGTCCAGCATTGGAAAGCTCCCTCTGTCCTTGTCCACTACTACCACAGGAGTAAGCCCGAATGACCTTTGACATTTTTTCTAATAGGCTGAAGCCCCCTCTTTTGCTGTGGCATGCTTCTAAGGAATAACTTGGTCAACCTCTAACGCATTAAGGATGTTTCTGGCTCTCCTGAAGAGCCTCGATAACAATGCCATATTTTCTTACAATTTCATGCATGTAGCTGTAAAGCCCTAACATGAAACAAGCCATAGTGTTAACATAGAAAACTGCTAAAAGTGGGGAAAATACTAAGGTAAAACTTACTGCTCCCAATAATGCCAATAAACAAGGAATCCAAAAACTTGCCTTTATGCGTGAAGCTTAGGAAACTGGGTTTAAGTCTATAGACATGGCCAGCTAGTCCTGTAGACATTAAGGGTGACCTTTTTCAGGCACTGCCAGATGAATAAAAACAGTGTTCCCTTCATATTGTCCTTCATTACCTCCAAGAAGTAAAGTACAATCTTTCGGGAGGCCATAAAAGCTTTATACTTGGTCTCTAAGCGATAAGGCTCAGTTACCTATGAATGAGTTACCGGTCCACTCGCATGGAAAATCCCAATTACCATTCAACGACACAAAAAACAACCTCTCCTAGCAATGGCAAAGGGGAAAGAAAACTTGTGGAAAAAGCGATAATGGATCAAAGACTAAGAAAGCTATAGAAGGTCTCTATCAGCATTAAAGAATAAAATAAAAATAGCCAGTTTAAGAAGGACCTAGCTCCTGCAGCATAGCAAGCCACCAAGAAAGCACTAATAAGCAAAAAAATAGTTAGGGCCAACTAGGACAAAGGAATCTAAAATTAATTGCACAGTTGAGATACTACGGGGTGGATGGGGAAGCAAAAGCCCACCTTAACTTGATTCACATAAATGGTCATTCTCCTTTTATTTTCACATTAGAAAAAGGCCTGTTAATACCTGAATGGGCCATGGGCCATTAAAGGGGAGCATAACTCACTAAAGATGAAGTAAGAGAATTTGATCATGTTCGAGTGAAGATTGTGCTTGAGGCCATTAGATAAATAGTCTGTGCAAAGCAAAGACTCGTAAAATAAAAGGTTAATGAGTTGACTGTTAACTGGATAAGCTCCTTCCCCACCTCTTTACGATCACGTAGCCAATTATGCCATGAGAGTAAATCCCCTCCCCCTCTCCAACAACTGTGGCATGATAAGGCTTATATAAGTTAGGAGTCCAAGAGAGAATATGTACACAGAATAATACCCTACTCTCACATTCTAACACCCTATCGTCTTTTAGGGTTTTTTATTGACTTAAGTATCATAATGCATTCTCCAAAAACACAATCCCAAAGACTTCTACCCTATCTTTTGTTGCAAGCAACCGAACACCATGTTCAGCTTTGAGCATCTCAAGCATCCCACTTAAATTGTTCAAATATCAAGTATGATGCAAGAATTACATTACCTTGCCCCACGATTTAATGCCATCGTTCTACTTCACCATCATGTCCACGTCGATGCATACTCACAACCCACATGTTGGACACAAATAATTTATGAATAAACAAGGAGGCTAATTTAAAAAAAAAAAAAAAAAAGACAAAACAAGAAAGTTGTACGTGGAATCTCAATTAGTTTCGAGCAATCCTTTGACAAACCCTTCTATTTCTCTAAGGAATAATATAAATGCGCCTTTGACATTTTGCCAAAAAATCCCTAATATAAGTTCTTTTTTGGATGTAAATTAATTTTATTGTCCTTACTGGCTGAATTTACTGTCCCCGACTGCTCACTTCACATGGTTTTGTTACCCCCCCCCCCCCCCCCCCCAACTTGTATCCCCCATCTTTCAAACACATACACTTACCACTGAAAATTTAATTCTGTTAATAACCGTTATAATAGAAATGAGAAAATGCCTACTGTGGACCTCCTAGCTTTCTTCCCTAAAAATTTTGCCCCTCTGACTTATGCATCTAATTATTTAGGCCCTGTCCTCACCAATTCCAGCCGCCCTTTTAAGGATTGGAGCCCTAAATTTTCCCTTAACAACATCGGCTCTAATTACCTAATCACATATTAATCACCTGTCGACCATCTTATCCGTCGAACCCGACTCTACGCTTAGCCGACAACCATCGCCTCCGTATCCGTCTCGCTCCATCTCGGTCTCCCTCGCCTCCGTATTCATGTCATGATTACCAAAATGAACAGTGAGTTTGGAGGCGCGCTTGGTGAGGATAACGAGGATGTCGTCGGTTTCCCCTTCGAATAGACACACGAGAACAGGAGGAAGCACGAAGACCGGAGAACACGAGGAGCGCCGTTCACGCAATTACCGTCTGATTTGAAGCCTCCGCGTCGAAGTTCCTCCGCCTGAGATCTGGCGACCGATCGGTAATCAGATCAACCACCAAACAATCGGCCAATCGATCAATCAAATCGATCGAACAATCGGCCAATCAGACTCGAGCAGCGAAATCAAACGGGCCGTCGGTGGTTGTGGCTGGTGATTTGCAGTCACGATTGGCGGAGGAGGAGGAGGGGCGGCAGGGCTGGAGGGAGAGGCGGAAGAGGAGGGAGGTTGTGGCGCGATTGGCGGAGGAGGAGGGCCGCGGGGGTGGGGGCGGGGGCGGAGGCGGAGGAGGAAGAGAGGCATGGAAGGAGGCCGACGGTCGATTGGAGACGGGGGACGAGGAGACAATTTTGGGATTGAGGGTGTGAGGGTTAGGTTGTTAAATGAAGAAGTCTGTGGGGCAAAATTTCTGTAAAAGAATGTTAGGAGGGTAAAAATTAGATTTCCCTTTTTTTGTTAGACATGTCAGAAAAGAAAACAAAAAATTTGTTAAATTAACGTGACTCATCCTATTGTTCCAAGAAAAAAAAAAGTTACACAACTTGTTCCAAATTTTACTCGAGTAGTTTATATATCTGATCCTAGCATGAAGCCTAAGAAAAGAAACATACAAACTTGAAATTGATTCCAAGTCTCAATTAGGATCAATTTAATAAGGTGAAGTTAATACATTTTCTAGTCCACTTGATCAAAACATTTTTACTTTGCCCTTCAAAGAGCCAGTAATTATGCTTTGTACCACACCCAACTATTAACCTTAAGCTGAGACGTTTTCTGTCCAAGACGACGGAGTATAGTGGTGCACGATGTCGATGGACGCTAGGAGGATGTGATCGGGCGGTCGTGGGAGTAGGTTGGCTAATTGCAGGGACATTGAAAGAGTTTGATTTGGAAGGGTGTGGTGAATCGACGATAGGAGTGGGCGGTAGGGTGGGATCCAGGAGGGGAGTGGTGAATCAATTACAGGGTCAGGGGTAAGGGCTGTGGCGGCTGGGTCAGGGCTAGGTGTGACTCCATCAACCTTCCGCACCCTCAACCACCACCACATGGGCCACATCTGAGATCGATAATCGTTGAGCTAAGCTTTTGAGATTGACTTGCTAGTTGGTATATCTCAGGTCGTCGTCTCCGTAGCAAGCTAGGCACAGTTGAGCGCAAGGAAATCGGTGAAAACAGGAGGCGGCGGCGAAGGATCTAGTCTAAGATGATAGGGGCAACTGTGTCTTTTTACACACCGGGTCACAAGCGCGACCCGACCCGAAACATGAAAATGCGTTAACACCACCACATTAATGCAAAACGAACTGGCAACAAACTTCCGAGTTAACCCAAATTTGCTTCTAAGATATGCATTACTAGGCTTGATTTTGGACTCTTCATACAAAATTAATATGATCGTGTTTGAATTTTCAGGCAAATTTAAAATTAATTTTGTTATTTGTCAAGGCAATTTAAAAAAAAAAAAAAAGAAAACAAATAATATACTTATGTGTCACAATATTCTTAAATTTTTTTTAAAAAAATTGAAAACCAACAATAAATTTGTGATAACATGACTTAGATTCAAGACCTAAATATCTATTGCTGCCTTCAATAATAGTAACTCGGACAATTAACCTGCTTAACTACAAAGTGGACCAATTCAAACCTTGAAGTTTGATGTATCGGTCAGTTTAGTCCTTCAACACAACTTGATTCTCATGTGGAGGCACGTGATCATGACATCGTCTGCCTTTAACGAATTGGCAACTCTCCAGCTCTTTCCTCCAATCGTCCGGCACCTCAGCAGCCATAGCAGTCCCTTCCCCTGCCCCCTCTTCCGCTCGATCACCATCTCTCAACCACTTTTAATTTCTGCTACATCCAGCCTCACACGACCCGCCCCACCTCTCCTACCAAGCTCTAATTCAACCTTTCTAATTCTAAATTCCACTCTTTGATCATCAGCTAATTAATCTCCAGTGAAAGAAAAAACAAAAACACAGACACTATTTGAAAGCTAGTGACTAAAATTGATTCGATGATAAAACAAGGGAATGATCGAAATGAAGCTTCATGGGCATCAGCAATTACTAGCGCAAAAGCCATGGCTCCTAGCCATGTTGGGCACCGCCTCACCGCCTCCTTGGCCTGCCGCCTCATCGTCATCAACTTCACCCAGGCCCTCACCTCCTACTCCAACGCTACCTTCTACTCCTTCACCAACGCGGCAACGCCGACCCCAAAACTGAGGCCACCGCCATATACACCCACTACACCACCACCCCCACCCCCACCCAAATCTTCATAATCCTCCACTATGCCACATTCCGCGCTGTCCCCCCGTTCTCGACCACGGAGATTCGCACTGCCTTCGATGCCTTCAAAGGCCTCTAGGCCACGACTCCCTCCTCTGGGCAGCTCTCAACGCATGCGGTAACACCCTCTTCCTTGAGCGTGAGGTTGGTGCAGTGGGGATGTCAAAGGATTAGTGGCTCCATTAAAGGCCTGACAACATTCATGTCACATGCTGTCACGCAAGGTTTTCACTGAGTTAAAGGAACAAATTAACCGATTTTACAAAGTTCAGGGTTTGAGTTGATGCGGTTCATTGTTTAGGGTGCAAACTGTCTGGGTTGCTATAATTTAGGGGGGTAATATGTATTTAGGCCTAGATTCAATTGCGAAGGGAAAAGAATGTTAGCAATAATACTGATGTAGTACTCACTCGTCACTATGTTTCAATTTAGTTTATTTAAATTTTCACGCAGTTTTAGAGAGTTTGTCCTTTAGTATAAGAGAAATGATATTTAGTGGTAGTGAATAATAAGGGTAAAATCCATATGTAGTCCTCTAACTTTAAGAGTTGTCCTAATGTGGTCCCTTATCTCTAAAAGTGGATATTAAAGTCCCCTAACTCAACTAACGTGTCCTATTTTGGTCCCTACTGTCAGTTCTGCCGTTATGTTGGATGGAAAATTGCCTACATGGCACTTACTTTGCCACGTGGCATCCTATGTCATAACAATAAGTGGCTAGAATAAAAGAACAATAAATAATAGGCTAAAATTGATGAAACACATAATTCTAAGGACTTTAAGTGACATTAATCCCTAATTTCTATCTTCCCCAAATCTTCTTGGATTCGACCTCGCCGTCGTCGACCACCTCCAGCCTAGCGGCTGCTAACCGGAAATCCGCCTTGATACCCACTCGCCAGCTGATCAGAAGATCCAGAATGAGGACCGAGGCAAAGTCCTCGGAGCAGTGAGTGACTGTGAATGCCCGAAAACAACCATACCAGACATACAAACTCGGATTCGGATCAGATTCTGAGACAAACAAAACACAAATGAAAAGCCTGTTGGGATTTACACTTACCTGCCCACCTTCTCCTCTTCTTCTGCGCATCATCTCTTATCGTCATAACATTAGGAGACCAGCCGCCGCCGTCCTCCGCACAAAACTCAATGACGACACTGATCCTTTTCTTAAATCCCCCGCTTATCTTCGTTTCCAAGAGACCCATCAACCAGGCAAGTCTCCCTCTTTTACGCTTTTCTCGTCTCATCCAACACTTGCTCAAGACTAGCCTCTCCTCTCCTTTCGTCGAATCGAATTGATTACTCTCCCCGCAGAGCCTCTTTTTGTGGATCCTTACGCTTCCTGTTTTCTTCCTTCCAACGCTGGGATGGATTCGAAGCGCCACCCTGGATCGGACCATTATTGCATTGCCACCAAGTTCATTGATGATAAATTGCTGGGTACGCTGAAGCAAATGGATGGACCGAAGCAGGTTTCTTCTGATCTTCCAGCAGATCTCCAAAGTTACTCGCTGGAGCAAGGAGGCCGAAAGGGCAGGACTTGACCGCCGAGGCGGCGGAGTCAACGAAAGGCTCAACAGGGGTCCGGTCGTGGCGGCGGGCCAGAGGATTTGCGTTGTGTATGTCGCGGTCGCATGTGACGCAGAGCGTTGCTGAGTCTGCTTTGCAGAAGAACACGGCTGGAGCCTGCTCGCAGAGCTCGCACAGCCACACGTGCTGGTGGATCTTGGCGTCGCAGTTGAGGCAGAGGCAGGCCGAATCGACCTGGCGAGTGGGTATCAAGGTGGATTTCCGGTTGGTAGCGGGTAGGCCGGAGGTGGTCGGCGACGGCGAGCTCGAATCCAAGAAGATTTAGGGAAGATAGAAATTAGGGATTAATGTCACTTAAAGTCCTTAGAATTATGTGTTTCATCAATTTTAGCCTATTATTTATTGTTCTTTTATTCTAGCCACTTATTGTTATGACATAGGATGCCACGTGGTAAAGTAAGTGCCATGTAGCCAATTTCCATCCAACATAACGGCAGAATTGACAGTAGGGACCAAAATAGGACACGTTAGTTGAGTTAGGGGACTTTAATATCCACTTTTAGAGATAAGGGACCACATTAGGACAACCCTTAAAGTTAGGGGACTACATATGAATTTTACCCTGAATAATAATGTTTTCTTTACTTCTTTTGAAAGAGGATCAAATATTTTAAAACATCTAACAAAGGTCAAATATTTGGAAATGAATATGCAAGTCTTGGGCTTACGTACTACTATTGGGCCGAAATACGTAAATGAATTAATTTCTACTACTACTGAGCCTGCTTTGGTCCATGAGCTCCAAATTATCATCTCCACTCCAAGCGGAAAAGCCCATCTTTGTTCAAGCTGCCTACGGAGGGCTAGAAGAATGTGAGCGGCTCAATTCACAGCGGCTCTCAGCTCAGTATTTGATACGGCCCACGATTACAGGGAGCTGTTTTTAATACTACTATTTTATTCCTTAA